>CM035235.1:65314820-65807182 GCA_020226215.1 Sindora glabra | reverse complement strand
TCAAATTTGAGAAAGAAGTCACATGAATCTTTTTTGTCCCTTTCAAGAGATACGTGAGTCAAACAATCAACATATTAATTTCTGAAGAGTTAAAAGATTTTTTCTAATGTGTCATTTTTGAGTCTAATATAATTCATAGGTATAGAAAGAAGTACTGTCAAATAGATTTTTTTTTCATTTATCCTTCTTTTGATTCTTAATATGATATATAAGGACTACTACTATAAATATGCATCAATATTGATATTTGATTTTTTTTATTACTTACATGTAATATTTTCTATCTATTTCATTGCATATTTTTTCATTCTTTTTCATTACATATATTTAAAAATTAAATACTAATATTACTGAATGATATCAACATAAAATTTTTTATTATAATTTTGTTTAATAAGTTGAAGATATAATTTTTTTGAATTATTTTACTATATATAATATATTTTAACTCTTATATCACATTTTAATTTTAATTTTAAATTTAAGTATATAATTATTGTAAAATAAACATAATAAACTATATTTAATATTTTTTAAAATTTTTTATTTTATATATAATATTTAGTATTCTTATCTTAAAAATAAATAAATACCGTGAGTGTGTACGGGTCCGAAAGCTAGTTTGTTACGTTAGTTACATTTCTGATGAAAAGAAGGGCGTGGGATACCTTCAGATATAAATGAAAAAAAAAAAGTGTAAAACGATGAAAAGAAGATGAGAGATCACATCACGCAAGGCTTACACAATGATAGATAGAATTGGTTTAGAAGAAGTTCCATTCCATTCTGCATCCCCACTAAAATCAGAACTTCTCCATCACCAACTTGGAAAAAACACCTAAACTGTATCTCTGGTATGTAGACGAATTCCCCTCAGCAGTTTAATTTTTTAAATAAAATTTATTAGGTTCTTTCTGAAGTTTATTTTGATTGTCAGTCGACTTTTGATTGTTTATTTTCTAATTCTGGTAAAAAAAGATTAAAACTTGAATGAAATTTAAGAAGATTCAGAAGGAACCTCAGTCTTTGAAATCCGAAGTCAGAGTTTAAAGAACAGGTTCGAAGCATATAATTAAAGTATCAGATAGTATAATTTAGAAGGAACAAAATAAGCAAAATTAAAAAATGAAACTAAAACGAATCCGGAGTATAAGGTGGTACTGATGCATCTTCTGTTTTGGCCTACTCCAAGAAAAATAGAATATGAAGTGTTCAATCATTCTGAAATCTATGCCCAAATATGTACAATAATCTCATCAACTTTTTTTCATAAATGGCATATACACTCTCAATAATCTAATCAAAAGAGTGAAAATAAATTATGGGATCTCAAGTCAAATCATGGAATAAGTCTAACATGATCATTTATCTAATTTGATTACAATCCTATCTCATCGAAGTTTAAAGTTAAATAAGATGAAGATATAAATAGATAATTATCCTATTTGTAATAAAACCCCAACAGTGCTGATGGTTTTCTTCCCCTCATTATTGAAATGACACTCACAATGTCAGTTTGAAGTTTAAGCCATTTCTCTTGTAAATTATTTTATCAATATTTATATATGACAGCATGGAATGGAAATTTCTGTAATTATTTTGCATGACAATTGTTTTAACATTGCGAAAGGTACACATGTTTCTGCTATAATAGTTTCTTTCAGGGAATAGAGTTATTGAGGCTATGGACCGGATATCCAATCTCCCAGAACCCATCCTGCATAATATTCTGTCCAGGCTGTCTGACGAAGATGCTGCTAGAACTAGTGTTTTGTCCAAGACATGGAAAGACACATGGTCAACGTTTCCTATATTAGTTTTTAAAGAAGGAAGATTTGGAATATCATGGGATTCTATGAAAAGAGCAAATTTCAAGCAAGCAAAATATCAAAGGAGAGGAGCAGAAAACTTTTTTGATTCTGTGGATAGAAGATTGCTAAATTTCTATAGCCGTGGTTTGGCTATAAAAGAATTTAGGCTCAAAATGAAAATGGCATTCTATGAAACTGATTCTTCCACTCGCATTGATCATTGGATGAAGATGGCTAGTAAGAATGGTGTTGAGGTGCTGAACCTTGTCATTGGCTGTGCGTCTGCACTTGATGATTACTATTGCTTGCCTCCAAGTCTCCTTGAAGCCAAATCACTAAATAAGTTAATACTGAAGGGATGTTTTAGGGTTGACCAAGCACTACTGAATCATCCAATCAAGTTTTCCACACTGAAAGTATTATCCTTGTGTCGTGTATATGTGGGAGATGAACAAGTGATCCAAAATCTTATTTCTAGTTGTCCCTTGATTGAATATTTAACTTTGTATGGTTGTTTTGCATCTACATGCACAAAAGGCTTTGTCGAGCTCGGGTTGAAGTCTGTAACCATACATGGACTATGTAAGCTCAAGGGAGTTGTGGTAAAAGGGGTTCAGGAGCTTGTTGTTGATGCACCAATTCTTGAAGACTTCTTATTTATTTCTTCCAGAAACGATGCTCCTTCAAAGGTAAACGTGGACAGGTGCAGAAATTTAAGAAAGCTGGAATTAACGTCTATGAAGAGCATTATTATCAACGACCAATTGTTGATGGAACTTTTTTCTAAATTCCCTCTCCTTCGTAGTCTGAAAATTGCATACTGCCCTACGTCCGAGCCATTGAGGTTTTCAAGTGTTCAACTTGAATTCTTGGAGTTGACATGCTCGAACATGAAGGAGATCAATATTGATGCTCCAAATTTATGTTCATTTGGATACATTCATCGTGGTGGCACGATGCCTATGATGTCACTTGTGAACTGTTCAAGTCAATTGAAGGCTGATGTTCTGCTTTACATTCAATCTTCCCTGGATTTTGCTAAGTTAAGAGAATATCTCCAAAACTTCAAACCTCTAAGTAATCTTGTATCGGTTATGCTAGAGACAGATTTACTAACTGTAAGTATAACGTCATCAGATTCATTATTTGATTTCGACTTGCATTTTACTGTCTTTTCCTGATGATTTGGCATTGTTCGTAAATATTGTAGGATGTGTTCAACCAAGATATGTTGCAGGAAATTCCAATCCCCCCTCCAAGCATCAAACACCTAGACCTGTTGATATATCCAGGCAATGAAAATATGGGTTTGCCTTACATCACTTGCTTGCTTTGGAGTTGCTGTCCTTCTATCATTTCCGTGGTTATATTGTCGCAATGCAGCAGAATACTCATCAAGGTAACTCAGTGTGTCACAAATTCTTTGTGCTTTGATTTGTGAAATTTATTTACATTGTCTATTTTTGTTGTGAGTAGAGAAGTTCGCTTTGTCATGTGTGGATTTTGTTTGAAGAACCAATTAACTAATTAAACAGACATCCTTATGCTATGGCTTTTCTAGATACACATGATATCTGTTTGGAGAAAAGATGTAGAGATTTGTATTATGCTAAAAAATCTGTGAAATATTTTTGTTGTTGTACCACTACTAATGCCAAGAATATTCACATCAAGGGGTTCGCTTGTTTACTATTTTTAAAAATATTTTTTTAGCAAAAAAAAGAAGAATTTTTTTAGAACTTGTTTTTAAAAAAATTGTAATTTCAAATGTGTAATTTAAAAATAAAAAATAGAAACAACTTTTGGATGTTTCTAAACATATTTTATTTTTATTAATGTTAGTTTTGAAATTAAATGAAATAATTTTTTATTTGTAATACTAACTATTCTTTATTCTTTATTTAACTTCCATCCAAAAATAATATTTGAAAATAAAAAAATATTTTGTAAAAATAGTTTTTGAGGATAATTTCTGAAAATATAAAAATAAAAAATATATCTAAACACACCTTAAAAACGGTTTTTAACTGTCCCTGTATGAATTGCCTACAATAACGGTACTCTGTGAGAAGCCACTGGTCACAAGAGAGGAAGAATGCTGTTGCAGTTCGAGTACTTTCAAATGTTGGTGGCACGGATTGAAGGATGTTGAAATCAAAAGCTCCTCCTCGAAAAGTAATGTTATTGATTCTCGGACTTTCTTAGATTCATTGCCAAACCTTCCGATGGGTGAAAAGGTTAGCTTCAGGTTGAAATGGTGATCATATTATGACCAGCACATGTCAAATATTTCTGCAGTACTCTCCTTTTTCATGTTACTTCTTCCTTGTTGGTAGAAAATAAGTCATGTTTATGGTCCTGGCTATCAACTGATACACATTTTCATCTATAATAACATCGTATCTTTGCCTTATGAGAAATGTGATTATCTTTGAAATGGGTTTTTTAGCCTCCTTGCTTAGAGCAAGCTTGGTAAGGATAATGTTGGTACATAAACTTTAAAATCTATACTAAATACTCTAATTTGGATAATGTTGCAATATGTAATTACATACAGTTAATATCTCTCCGCCTGTTGTGTCCGCTGTGTATTTATAAAAAGGCGAATGTGTCATTAATAACAAAGAAAATTGAAGTGTACAATACAGTAAATACAAAAATGGTAGTAGTGCAGTACTACTCTACGTTGCTTTAGAGGTTTTCTTTTTTCCTATTGGGATTTGATTGGAACCTAATATATTATATACATGGATTAAGAAATTTGTCATTCCTTTATGTTTAAGTCATCCACGTTTTTATCACATTTGTAATTAATCTCACAATGAGTTTCACCATATTTATTACGGTATAAAACACATCCAGAACGATACTTTACAATCTGTCCATGTTTTTCCTTCAAATATAATGGAATGGGTCACACGCTTACCATGCATTTTTTTTCATCATTTATTAAATTTGAATGGACCTCTAAACATTTAATTTATATTATTAATATATTCATTTCTTTTTCAAATTAAAGCAATGAGTGAAATTAGAAGTAAATTAACGTAAAATTATATTACTTTTGAATTAAAAGTACAGCACGTGATATGTTCATTTTAATTTTTCACGCATTGAAACAAAAAGTTGCACTAAATTCAAACGCGTTTTACGCATCACTCTTGTAGGAATAGATTCCAGGTCTGTTTGTCTCGTGAAAATGAAAAAAAATTAAGATAAATTACATTCAATTCTCTTGAAATTTAATGTAATTGTACTCACATATTTTTATTTTTAAAAATATATATTAACATCCCTCTTCAATATTTTCATACATTTATATCCCTCAACTTTTATTTTATATATATATATATATATATATATATATATATATATATATATATATATATTCATCTCTTGTACTTTTGAAAAAGAAAGAATGTGAGTATATATTTTTGAAAATAGAAGGATGTGAGTGTAATTAAGTTAAATTTTAAAAAAGGTTAATGTAATTTGTCTTCTTTAATTTTACTTTTCTTGTTTTTAGTGACCATAACCGAATTTTTGACCTAAGTCACATTTGATATATTTTAGAGATAAATGCTAATAACAATTCCTAAAATTATTGTTAGGCATTAAATATATATCGTCAACTAACTAAAATAAATACTTTATTTTTATTTTGAATGATATGATAAATGATAATAAATTAAATACTTTATTAAAATGAAAATAAAATATTAAATATAATTTTATTATTAATACTATTGTTATTTATTATAATACTAAAAGTAAAAATAAAATATTTAATTTAATTACTTGAGGATATAATATATATATATATATATATATATATATATATATATATATATATATATTTATATATATGAAGAAAAACTATTCTAATGAACTCTCATCATATCAACAAAAACTAAAACTTAGCAAGAGGAGTTGGCATCATCCTCTTTCTTCAAAGACGCTCCATAGTAAAAGCATTACATCTCATAGACCAATCCATCCTACACATTTTGTAAACGAGTCATGTGCAACCGAGCTATGTTTTCCCAGAATGTAGAGTCCGAACTCTTGGCCATCACCTAAGAAATAACATCATACGTATTTCCATATTGCGCTTGAACAAACTGACTTCACAGATCATCCACCCCAGCACCCAATTTTGCATTCCACTTAAAAGGGCAAGCATCATTCATTAGATTCATTTCCCTGAACCCCAATCCCCCACATTCCTTAGGTTCACAAATATCTTCGCCGCAATTTCTCCATTCGAATGCAAACATGGCGAGGAATTTTTTCCTTTTGCATTGTACAAACTAGTCAAGCTGACATCACAGAAGAAATCAGGAGAGCTCTCCCTGCCATAGACAAACAGTTTCTTTTCCATCCAGCGTGGTTTTTTTTTTTTTCCTCCACGTTAACAATAATGTCCTCAAAATTGTGTCTACTAGTTTTCCCATATCAGAGCTTAACTCATAAATATTTTCCAATATCAGAAGTTCTTCTAAAGTTACACTCTTGTAAAATATTCTGAGCCACATCCTCACTAACATTCTTAGAAAAAAAATGTTGAAGTCTTAGAAGGATTAACCTCTTCTGCAGAGACGGAACAAAAGAGCGCCAGGCAACATTGAATACAATGAAATTGCTGAGAAGAAACTCGAGCAGATAAAAAGTAAGTCATCGGCAAAGAGAAGATGGGAAATTTTAGGACCCTATTTACCAACCTTTTCACCTTTCCGAGCATTACTAACAGCATAAAAGGATAAAGGGAGAGTGGAACGCCTTTCTTATCCTTTTAGATGGACAAAAGGTCGTACTCTTAATTCCGTTAGAGAATTCTCGTTGAAGTTGAAGTGAGGATCTCCATAATAATGATTCGAATTAAACTATGAGACATATGAATATTCTCCAGCACTGAATGAATGAAACTCCATCGAAGCCGATCATATGCCTTTTCCAGATCTATCTTAATCACCATATGACCTTTGTTGGTTTGAGACTCTTTCATTGTATGAAGAATCTCATTCGTCATAGCAATATTATGATGAATGCACCTTTCTGGCACAAAATTAACCTAACAATGAGAGACCAAATTTGACGAGAAAGGTTCTATCCTCTTAACCAGAACCTTAGATATACTCTTGTAGCTGACATTACAAAGAGAGATTAACTTGAATTGTGACACAAATTCTGGCTTGTCAACTATAGGAATGAGGACCAACCAACTAGAATTAATTTCAACAACGCTTCAGCTTCCTTCAAAGACCTCCTTTACCAATTTGCAAAGAGAGGGACTGTTAAAAGAGACTTGACAGCCCATTCGGGCCAGGATCTTAAGAGCCTCTATACCGAAAACAGCTTTTTCTACTTCTGAATCTTTGACTGGTTAATAAGATTAAACACATAATTCTTCGGAATGACAGGATAGTAGGCATTCCAGTCAGTAGCATGAGTCCGCAACTCGTCATCAGTAAGGGATTTTTTTTGTAGAATGTAGCTACCATCATTTGAATAACATTTTGATCTTCAACCCAATTCCCATCATTATTCCTCATCATAATTACTTTATTTCTTCTTCTTCATCGAAACAATAGATTCTGTTAGAGAAGAAAGAAAAAAAAATTTCATGCTAGAAATTACTTGGATCTTGGCTATGATTATAATTACAAATAACAAAATTAGATGAAATACCTTGAGCCATAATGAATTTAATAGCTACAACAAATAAAACAAGATATAAATTAGATAACACCTTAGTCTTCTCTCTTCTTACTCAAATAGATGAAATGATGGGAGTCACACAAACTTATATTCATGACTTGTATTCATGAGTGAAGAGAGGGACCAAGAGCCCTATTTATAACTTTCATGACTCAACCCATCAAAGAGTCTTTCCCCCAACATTTATGAATCCAATTAACTTGGATAATTAAGTGGAAGACTTTTCATATGCAAAACCATCAAATGCATTTAAGGGTTTATTAATTTTGCATTTAATGCATATTTAATTTAGATAACTGACATAACTATCATTAATTATGCATAATAAATATTTAGTACATATTTAATTTAGATAACTAACGTATAATGAATATTTAATGCATGACATTAATTATGCATAATGAATATTTAATACATATTTAATTTAGATAATTGACATAACTGCCATTAATCATGCATAATGAATATTTAGTCCATATTTAATTTAGATAACTGACATAGCTATCATTAATTATGTATAATGAATATTTAATGCATGACATTAATTATGCATAATTAATATTTAATGTATATTTAATTTAGATAAATGACTTTGGCTAAATATCTAAATCTAATTTATGATGATGTTTAAATTATTCAATAATATAGACTATGTCCTTCATGTGGTCATGAAGGCTACATTAAATCTATCACAAAATCTATCATAAATCTAACATTCTCCCACTTGGCCAAATGAACACATGAGCTTAATAAACTGTAATGGATTCATAGAAATTATGGCCACTATGAAACTATAATGATCAATTACTCTTTTCTTAGACTTGTCACAAATATGGATCATAGCAGTTTTACACCTTTAGATGATATAATTCCAATTATGCATCATAATATTTACATGCCTTTAAGAAAAGGTTAATGAGGAAAGATATGAACAAATTTAAATCATCATGAACTAATACTAAATATTCATATTAATGGTCCACTTTAATTACAAAACACAAAAGTCATCCCTTTTCCCATAACATGCACTTATATAAGGGAAACTAGTTGAAATGTGTAAATCATATTAATTACACAAAATCATTTCTATCAATTAGTCCTATGGATAATACATGATCTCTATAAACCTTAGGCGCCAATGCTTTAGTAATGGGATCTGCAACTATCATTTTGGTACTAATGTGTTTAATATATACTTTCTTATTCTGTACCCTTTCACAAACAACAAGGTATTGCAACTCAATGTGTTTTGATTTACTTGAACACCTATTGTTCTTAGAGAAGAAAACAGTAGCTGCATTGTCACAAAAATTGTATGGGGCATTGAAATAGAATCTATATTTTTTAATCCAGCCCTAAAATTCTTCAACCAAACAGCTTGGGAAGTGGCATCATGGCATACCATAAATTCAGCTTCCATGGTTGAAGAAGCTGTTAGAGTTTGGTTTAGACTTTTCCAAGAAATGGCTCCCTTAGCTAACAAGAAGATATACCCAGATGTGGATTTCAATGTGTCCACACAACCTATAAAATCTGAATCACAATAACCAACCACCTCAAGCGAATCACAGTATTGATAGGTGAGCATATAATTTTTAGTACCTTGAATTTAACGTAACACCTTCTTACTGCATTCCAATGATCCATTCTAGGATTACTTTGAAATCTTCCTAGCATTCCAATTGCATAGCTAAGATCTGGATGAGTGCACGTTTGAGCATACATTAAACTTCTAACAGCAAAGGTATATGGAATAAATTCCATTTCCTTTCACTCGAGTTTATTTTGTTAACCTTGACTTTGACTTAATCTATCACCTTTTACAATAGGAGCTAGACTTGGTGAACAATTTTGCATATTAAATCTTTCAAGAATTTTGTTAAAATAAGTTTTTTGAGATAAACCAAGTAATTTCTTAGACTTATCTCAGTGAATTTCAATGCCAAGAACATAATTAGCATTTCCCATATCCTTCATTTCAAAATTCTCAAAAAGAAAAGTTTTAGTTTCATGTAACATAGCATGATCCTTACTAGCAATTAGTATGTCATCGCCATACAAAATGACGAAAACAAGCTTACTCCCACTGACCTTTAGATATATACAATCATCAAGTTCATTGGCTTTAAATCCAAAGGTCGTAATAGTATTATGAAACTTTAGATACCATTAATGGGAAGCTTGTTTAAGTTCATATATGAATTTTTTTAATTTACATACTAAATGCTTATTTCCCATTTCCTTAAATCCTTTAGGTTGCTGCATATATATATTTCTTCATCTAGAATCCCATTCAAGAAAGCCGTTTTCACATTCATTTGATGTAGCTCAAGATCAAAATAAGCTACTAATGCCATAAGAATCCTAAAAGAATCTTTCTTTGATACTAGATAAAAGGTTTCATTATAATCTATTCTTTCTCTTTGAGTGAAACCTTTAGCAATAAATCTAGCCTTATATCGATCAATATTGCCTTTGGAATCCTTTTTGGTTTTGAAAACCCATTTACATTGAATTGGAATAACCTAATAAGGCAAATTAACCAATTCCCAGACTTGATTTTTTTGCATTGATGCCATTTCATCTTTCATGGCATTTAACCACTTATCAGCTTCTTCACTTCTTATAGCTTGTGAAAATGTTATTGGATCATCTTTAATTCTAATGTCAAAATTTTGTTCCTGTAGGTGCACAATATAATCATTTGGAATGGCTTCTTTCCTTGTCTTTTGAGAACGTCTTAATGATTCTGAATGAATTATATTTTCTCTGTCATACGTACTTTCTTTAACAAAATGTATAATGGGATTATTATTTTCCTTTATAGGTGATATCTCCAAATTACTTTGAAAACTAATTGATTCCTTAATTGGAGATAACACCACCTTTCATGATTCATGATACCCACTATCAATTCCATTTTCAAGGAACTTTGTTGTACCTGTTTCAACAATTCTGATGTAATGATTAGGACAATAAAATTTATATCCTTTGGACCTTTCAGGATAACCAATAAAATAACAACTTATTATCCTAGAATCCAATTTCTTTTTATGGGGATTAAAAAGTTTTGCTTCAGTAGGACAATCCTAAATATGAAGATGATTTAAACTCAATTTCTAATTCATAAGGAGTTTTAGGGATAGCCTTCGTAGGAACACGATTTAAAATATACATTGCCATTTTAATTGCTTCTCCCCATAAGAACATTGGTAGAGTAGAATTACTCATCATATAACTTATCATATCTAATAAGATACGGTTACGTCTCTCAGCCATATCATTCTGCTGAGGTGTACCAGGCATTGTGTATTGTGCTACAATGCCATTTTCTTGAAGGAATCTAGCAAATGAACCTAAATTACAACCAGTTTCATCATATTGTCCATAATATTCACCACCCTTATTAGATCTCACAACCTTTATCTTTTTTTCTAGTTGATTTTCAACTTCTGCCTTAAAAATTTTGAACATTTCCAAAGCATCATATTTTTCTTTAATAAGATAAAGGTAACGATAATGTGAGAAGTCATCAATAAAGGTGATAAAATATTTTTTCCCTCCTATACAGGGTGGAAATGGTCCACATATATATGTATATATCACTTCAAGTAACATGGAACTTCTTATGGCACTTTTCTTGGTATTTTTAGTTTGTTTACCTTTAATACAATCAATATAAGTACCAAAATTTGAAAAATTGAGACCTGCTATGACACTATCCTTAGCTAATCATTCTAGTCTTTCCTTAGAGATGTGACCTAGCCTCTTATGCCACAAAAAAGATGAAGTTTCATTTTGACGAGTTCTTTTAGTGCCAATACATGTATTTAAATTCAAAGCAAAATTAGTTTGAGAAGAGGAAGCATTAAGATGAATTTTGTACAAGCCATTAGACAAAATGCTAGATCCAATCAAAATATTATTTTTATACATCTCAAAGGTTCCATTGCCAAATTTAAAATAATATCCTTCTAAGTCAAGATGGGGAACAAAAATTAAATTTCTAAAAAAAGAAGGGATATAAAAAGTGTTTAACAATATCAAGGAATAATTAGTGCTAAGAACAAGTTTATAGGTTCCAATGGCTTTAACATTAGCTTGTTCTTTGATTCCCATAAAGATGATTCTTTCATGCAGTAATGGGGTTCGGGTTGAAAAGAATCCCTGTAAAGAATTAGACATATGAATCATGGCACCAGAATATGACCACCAAGTATTAGAAGGAATGTTAATTGAATTGATTTCAAAACAAACATAGGTAAAAGAATTACCTTTCTTTTCAAACAAATTCTTACGTTTCAGACAATCCTTCTTCATGTGGCCTCTTTAATTGCAAAAGAAGCATTTCATAGAACTTTTATTTGCACCATTATGTACAATAGCTTCCTTTCCTTGAGTTAGTGGTCGATTTGCACTCTTTTTACCTTTCTTGGATCTTTTACCGTTATGATCTTGTGATACTGTGTGAACCAATGGAATAGAATGCAATCCTTCTCTCTTTAATCTTTCCTCCTCTTGAATACACATGGCAATCAATTCATTTATAGTCCATTTTTCCTTATGTGTGTTATAACTTATTTTAAATGGACCAAATTGAGGAGGAAGAGAATTGAGAATAAATTGCACTAAAAAAGATTCAGAAATTGTCATAGCCATAGATTTGAGTTATTCAGCCAAGTTTGTCATTTCCAATATATATTCATGAATACTAGACATTCCATCATATCTTTTAATAGTCAAATTACTCATAAGTGTACCTGCTAAAGCCTTGTCAGAAGATTTGAATTGTTTCTCTATAGATTCCAAGAATTCTTTAACGTTAGAGCAATCTGCCATGGACATATGAATATTCTTGGTAATCTTACTTTTCATAATCATTGAGCTCAAATGATTATATCTTTCCCAACTACTATAGTTGGATTGTTGCTTAGAAGAACTTGTTTTAGTTAGCTTTTTAGGTTCACTAATTCGTAGGCATAAGTCCAAATCCAAGCATCTCAACGTAATTAGTAATTGTTCTTTCCAGTCTCCAAAATTAGAGCCATTCAGTTCAGGGATGTTTGACATATGTCCAGAGAGAGAACTTGCCGAGATAGCTTGAGCCATAATCATAATGAATCAACAAACCATTATATGACAATTCAAGAGCAATCTTAGCACATCATTACACATATCCTTTGGTATAAAAATATAACATGCAATTGATTCACTCAAAAGTGATAAACTTTATTTTCTTTTATAAATCTTTATTTTGAGATGTTAAACACCTTTGAGCATTAAACAA
This sequence comes from Sindora glabra, assembly GCA_020226215.1. NCBI lineage: Eukaryota > Viridiplantae > Streptophyta > Magnoliopsida > Fabales > Fabaceae > Sindora > Sindora glabra. Next base: position 65,794,366 of record CM035235.1, on the reverse strand, counting down.
CACAAAATTATAATGTGATTATAAAATAATTACAACTTTGGGCATAAAAATTTATAGTCACATCTTTTAGTATTTGTGTAATATTCCAACCATGGATCTGTCTTGTTTCACTTTAGTGAAAATAAAACCGCTATAAAGAACTTAACATATTACACAAATGAATATTAACCTAATTATAATCATAAGCCACAACCTTGCTCTGATACCATATGTTAGAGAAGAAAGAAAAAAAATTTCATGCTAGAAATTACTTGGATCTTGGCTATGATTATAATCATAAATAACAAAAAGTGGAAGTAAGAAAATTAGGTGAAATACCTTGAGCCATAATGAATTTAATAATTACAACAAATAAAATATGATATAAATTAGATAACACCTTAGTCCTCTCTCTTCTTACTCAAATAGTATTATAATATTTGTGAAATGATGAGAGTCACACAAACTTGTATTCATGAGTGAAGAGAGGGACCAAGAGCCCTATTTATAGCTTTTATGACTCAACCCATCAAAGAGTCTTGGCTCTTTACTTTCCTCTAATATTTATAAATCCAATTAACTCAAGTAATTAAGTGGAAGACTTTTCATATGCAAAACCATCAAATGCATTTAAGGGTATATTAATTTTGCATTTAATGCATATTTAATTTAAATAACTGATGTAACTGCCATTAATCATGTTAGATAACTGATATAACTATCATTAATTGTACATAATGAATATTTAGTGTATATTTAATTTAGATAACTGACATAACTGTCATTAATTGTGCATAATAAATATTTAATGCATGATATTAATTATGCATAATGTATATTTAATATATATTTAATTTAGATAAATGACTTTAGCCAAATATCTAAATCTAATTTATGATGATGTCTAAATTATTTAATAATATAAACTATGTCCTTTCATGTGGTCATGAAGGCCATATTAAGTCTATTACAAAATCTATCATAAATTTAACAGTTTCTACATGGTAAAACTTCGTATTGCAATCTTCATTTGGGATCCATTGGATTTTAACTTTCTAATGCTATAACAACTTCTCTGAGTTAGAATCTCTTGGAACTCAACTTGAAGCTTTCTCTCTAATTTATCCAAGTCCAGATCTATCTTCTTTCTTTCCATAGATTTTTGAACTCCTTTAACTCTTGCGAACAAAATTTTCCATTTTTTCTTTATGTGCCCAAGGACATTAATATTTCACTCCTTGATTTTAAGAATGAAATTATTTACTGCAATTCCAAAGTCACTTCGAGATTCCCGAGCATTACGAATAAAATTATTATAATTTTTAGGCCAAATCCAAGCAGCCTCAAAACAAATAAATGGTTCACCTTTTTAATATGCCCTTTAAGTAAATCAACGAGAATGGAGTGATGATCAGAATATAATTGAGGGAGAGTTTGAATAATAGCTTCCTTGAAAAGAAGTCTTCACTCCGTATTACAAAAGATGCGATCCAATTTCTCAAAGAGTATAGCATAACTTCGATATTCTGTCACTCTCCAAATAAATCTTAAGCCTTGGCAACCTAAATCAATCTAATTGTAATCATGGATAAGATCATTAAATTTATTGCACCTTTCTAGATTACAAGGAGTCCTTCCTTTTTTCTCACTTCCATATTTAGTATCATTGAAATCTCCGGCAATTAACGAAGGATCCAGCATCCCCTCAACTAATCTACGAAAATGGTTATGAGCCTTCAACTTAAGGTTCGAAGTTAGGTTAATGTAAGTGGCTGTAAAATACCACCTCAATTGATCCATCTTCAGTTGTAGATGGATAAACTATGAGTTTTTCTCACTTACTGTAACTTCAATGATATTATTTTTCCAACCAATCTAGATACCTCTTGCTCTCCTTCTGCCGGCAATAGTCACAAAGTAATGGAACCCAATAGTCTGGAAAATCTTTTCTGCATTCTTCTTAATCATTTTTTTCCATTAACACCAACATATCAACACTATTTGAAGCTAATAGCTAATGAGCACACATACTAAAATCCTTTTCTCCAGCTCTACGGCAATTCCAAACGATGATATGCTCTTTTATCATAAAAATGATGAGAAAAAATGTGTTACAAACTCACCAAAATTCCAACAAACAAAGCAACTCAGTGCATCATCACATTCTTCTCAGTAGCAGCCATCGTGCTACCCATTTCCATAGAACCTTCAACCATAGAATCATAACCCTCCCAATTCAACCCATTTTTATCCGAATTAGGAGGGTCTGCCGATTTCATTGGCAGCACACTCCCATCCGTTGGCCCATTTGGATGGTTATTCTTCTTCCCATTCGAGATGGTTATAAGATCCACATTTCATCTGCTTTCAACGGGCCCACTTTGTTCCCTAGCATCATTCCTCCTTTCTAATGTCTCATGCCTCTTCTGAACTAGCTGGGCTCTTTCACCCTTATTCACCACAATAGCCATTAAAGGAGCATGTTGCTTGGTTTTTTCATCCCATCCAACAACACCATTTATAGGCATAGCAACTACCTTCCCTTTCTTTTGTTTATTCAAGTTCATTCCTTCATTATTACTCACTTCATGTTCCCCCTCAGTGCTCATATGTTGCACTTCTTTCTCACTTCCCCCCTCTCCTCTTCCATATTTCTGAGAACTTCAAAACATGACCTCACTTCCTTCTTGCCACCATCATTTCCTTCACTGGACTCTTTCTCACCTCCCATGTTTTTATTAGATGCAGCTCTTTTTTGTTGGTGTGTGTCCTAGGACCAATCATATAAGATGATTAGAGTTATACACAATGTATTATATTTTATTTTAGGTAATTTAATTATTATATTTTGTTTTTATTATTATTATGTGCAATTTATAACTTAATATAATAATTATCCTTGGAATAGCTTTGCTATTCCTAAAATGCCCCTAGTCAAGTATTATTATGAAAAAGGATAATAATAATACATTGAGACTAGCATGTATAGTGACTGATGATTACGAATCATGAATATGTGATATCAAGTCAATACATGAGTACATTGCTAGTGAACAATGTGCTGGACTGACCCACTATGAGAATATTGCATGGATAAACGTGTCATAAGTTATTCTCATATGATCACAACTACACATAAACCTTTGACCTGAAGTCACTACGATTCCCTACATGAGGAATTAGTCACTTTAATATTGTCCTATGTCACCTTTAATCAGGTGACAAGTAGGGCATTGATTGGGTGTGTCATAAATCATGCAGAGGGAAGTGAGTGATGTAAATGGGATTTTGTTACTCTTGTATAAAAGAGAAATATCCTTGGGCCCCTTGATTGAGTGAGACTTAGAAATGCATGGCCATGCTCAGTTGAATTAATATGTGATATTAATTATTTATTTTAAGTCTACTCAGTATCAAGAAATATAAATTGAACATTGACGAGGATGACACATTCCATGCCTTCAGTTCAATTTGAATATTATTACAAAAGGGTTATGATGTAAAACGTTGATCATGTATTAGGTGGATGTCGAATCACAGACATTCTTACTACTTGAGTGGCAGTGATGTATTGCTAGATACAGCTCGCTGTCTATGGCTCAATAATAAGTCATTGTCAACGTAGTAAGAACCTACAGGGTCACACAAAAGGAGTAGGAATAAGACAATAATTAATTGGACTTTAATTATATTAATATCCAATTAATTGGACTTATTTTCGTGCATATATATTATTAAGAATAATAAATTCACATTTTATATATATATATATATATATATATCATGTGATATTATTTGATATTAAAGTAATATCAAGTAATTATCTTATCAGATATTAGATAAATATATTATGAGATAATATTATTTTGATATTTGATAACTATATGCAATTATCTAATATTAAGATATTTATATTATGAGATAATATCATTATCTAATATTAGATAATTAATAGATAAGTCTTATCTTTTCCCATTATCTCTAGGATAAGGATAAGATGAGTTGTTAAGTGTGATTAGGATTTTGGAAGCATTATCCTAGTAGGACTAGGATTATGGCTTGCCTAAGTTCTATAAAAAAGGACTTGAGGGCAGTACTTAATAATCACGTTTTAAGCTTCCATATAAACCCTAAATCACTTAGAAAACATCCAATCCTAATTCTTAGAGAGAAAAACGCATCCTAGCAGACGCGTGGAGGGTGAGAGGTCGTTGTTCACTCCGTGTGGATACCGTAGAGACGCTGTACCTTCCGGTCGGCGTTTGATTCATCCGCTCTTAAGTTTTGATCAGTAGAAACACGAGTGCCCAATAGGTAAAACCCTAATCATTGACTTATGCTTCTTGCATGGATCCTAGGTAGAATTCGGATCAAAATTTAAAATTTCGCTGCATGTGATAATCCGAATTCCTAACACTTTTCCCTTACCCGTAGGAAGCTGGTAGCAGTCATCCAAGGACCTGATCCTAAAGAATTTTTTCTTCCTTTGTTGAGCATTCTCACCTTGCTGTATCTCTATATGAATGCAATTAACCTCCAGACACCCTTCCATATAATGTCCATGCTTTCTGCACGCAACACAAATAAATGTAGACCCTCATACGTGATATTAAAATGGATCCATTTCTATAGAACTACAACAATAATGATCTCTGTAAATCTACCTCCACCCATAATCCTGCATATTTACCTCTACTTGGCTGAATTGTAGCAAGGTCAACTTTAACAGCTTTCCTAATACGATCTCCAATTGCCTTTAACACATTCTTGTGATAATAGTGAATTGGCAATTTCGGGATTCGTACCCATGCAACTACCGAATCAATACTTGCTACACTAGGATTAAGATTTAGGCCCCATCTCTTTACATTCAAATTGTGATAAAAATTGACCTAAGGGCCTATGGATAGCACAAACTCCAAATCCACGGAATTCAAGGATTTGATTAAGTAGAAGCCCTTTCCTAAATCAATTATATTCATGCATCGAGTGGAATTCCAAATCATCTGGAATTTTTTTCCAAAATTTTTGTTACGTGTGAAATGGTTTATCAATTAGCGCAAGTGCACACTATCGTAAACAAGTAATAAAGTGATGAGAAAGTATCGTTCCCACGAGGATTGTTTCACTAAGTACTAAAATTAATAATCGTAATACTATTTGGCAAATCGATTAGTTGGAATTGAAGTGAGTAAATGAGATTGATGCAAAAATATTTAAAATAAAGATGAATGTAATTGGAGTAAAGATAAAGATGAATAAAAGACCTAGGGATCAGACTTCACTTAACAACTTCGGATTGAATCTTCTATCTACACTAATCCCATTTTAACTTCCTTAATTGATAGTCGAGTTTCCCTAAATTAATCACTAGCCTCTTCCAAGGTCAAGTAATTCTATAACTAATTGCTAATTCACTATATTCCTATGTGAATTACAATAACTAATCATGCATTAGGATTTATGGAACTCATTAAGACTACATAAACCATATGAATATATTCCTATTTCATATGCAATTTACGGTTTTAATTATAGGTTCCATACACATATGTCTCCTTCCGGTCTCAACATGCATATTGAGTTCATTTAAAAGGTGGCCAATCAATTGAAAGCATTAAGAGCAATAATTAAAACTCAATCTAGGAAAGAAAAATTGAAATTAGTTTCAATAGATTAGAATTCAATATGTTATTATCAAGTTACGTCATCACCCTAGGAAGATAAAAAATTAGAACATAATAAAATTAAAAACAAACTCAAAATAAAATAGAAACATCATCACATTCATGATACAAACACAAAGATTATAATTACGAATGCATGAGAATAGAAATACTATCCATCCATTAGGAGGTAAAACCTTCCATGTAGGAGGAAAACCTAGCCTTCCATGTAGGAGGCATACAAGAACTAAAAATGCATGAACTAAACTACTATCTAAGATGCATGAATCAATGAATGCTTGGATGCTTGAATGCTCTCCACTTCCACCTATTTATAGGTGAATGAATTAGCTGCAAGTCATAAATCTTGACCACTAACTACCAATCACATGCTTCATCTACCAATCACATGCTTCATCTACCATTCATGGTCTCTAACTACCCTTTTTGATTTTCGCAGCAACAATTCTTCTGACTTGTTGGTAATTTTTGACCACCAGAATGGCAGATTTACATATTCTTGTCAACATAGGAGTTGTAGAGCTGGATCTTATCTTTCAAATGCCGTAAAGAAATCCTGATTTTGACATTTATAGCTCAAGTTATGATTAGATTAGTAACCAATGGTCAGATTCTGTCAGAACCACTGTTTCATCTTCCAAGCAGAATTTGAGATCCTTAGATTCCGAACTGGGATTTTCTTTAAACATGAAAGTTGTAGGGATTTTTCTTAGATTTTTATCCATATAAAGAACAACCCAATCCAACATCTAGAACTCCAGATATAGCCCAAAATCTGAAACAGGATCAAATTACAGCATTATCTAAAAGATTTAATTTCATTTCAAATTCAAGACCCATTCACAGAATGCAACTAAATTTATTAAATTAAACAAGATAACATCCAAAAATGCATCATATAAGGAAAAATAAATATGTAAATATTTTACGTATCAATTTTATAACCAATATTACTTCCCATTAAGTTGACAATTATGGCATCCTTCCATGGCTTCCTCTGCTTAACCTCCTTTTCTTCTGGTACAAACAGTGTAGGGCATGTAGGGTTTCCCTCAACGGCACCACCTTGAATCCCTCATTTCCATTGCGAACACTAGTTTTCTCAGCATACGTTTTGTTGCCATTCATAGCCCTCCTAACCTCACGCCTCCCACCTTCTAGCTCCATGTCTTCGTCTTCACCCTCACAGTCTTCACTGCTAACAACCCAGCCCTCCTCCATCTCCTCATCAACTCCCAACAACATGGCTTTGTAAGAACGCCCAGAAAATTTTCGATATTCTTCCGCCCATTCATCCTCCTCTAACAAAGCATCATCATATCTCCAGTCCCGACGACTCCCCAGAAAAGGCTTCCCCCATTGTTCGCACCTTCTTCTTACTACGTTGAAGCAAATCACTGTTTCATCATGGCAGGTTCTGTACGTGAAGGTCTGCTAGGATTTCTATATAGTTTTGCACATACTTTATGTTTACACTATCTTCTCCCTCATACACGTAGTTAGGGTGCCTTTTTTAAAAGGCTTTATATCTCCTGCTATTTAAAAAGGAAGTGTAGCAATAGGAAAGGTTCTTTGTACTTAACCCAATGTGTTTTAGTGCTCACATGCCACGCTGAACCAGTTGTACCCAGACTACAGAAAGTGAGAAGACTAGGGTGCAATTAGAGTTTGCAAGATCTTATTTCTACCCGACCATTTCCTCTTATCTCCACAACTTGCTGATCAGATGCTACACTAAACTTAGTATGCCGAGGAGATGTTTCCTGAGAAGAAATTTCCGAACAGTTGGGATTTTTCTTGAGAAAATTTTCATAGTCACTTATTGAAATAGTAGAAAGGGAGTTTCATACCCTTCTGGATCATCACCAAAATTAGAATTTCTCCATCTTCCACTCAGAAAATCACCTCAAGTGTATCTATAGTATGTCAAGCAGCTGTTTTTATCTTTTTTTATGCTCTCCTTCAAATTTTGCGCTAATCTCAGCTATATTTTGATCCCTTTCTTATTAATTATGATAAAAAAATGTTAAAACTTGTACAACTATTTTTGAGAAAAGAAAATATTAAGAAGAATGATGAGGAAATCTTAGTTTTTAAACTCCAGGATAAAGGTTCAGAGAATAGATTAAAAGAATAAACTCAAAGCCTAACATACCAAGGAGAAAAATCAGCAAAAATAAAAAATGGAGGACCAAAAAATGAAGGTGCTAAATGCTAATTACAAAAGCTATTGGAATCAAGGTTGTCAGAATCACGATCCAACTCGTGGGATCGGACGATTCTACGATTCAAGCTCTCCTTTCCGTGATGACTCGGTGGCTGTCACGGAAGAAGCTTGCATCGCCGAGCCGGAAGAGGAGAATCGCTGGGATCGTGCAATCTTACCGAGTCAACCAATCCTCTGAAGATGGAGATGATGGACTGGGCTTTCATGGGCTGAATGGATTTTTTCTTTTTTAACTTCCAAAAATCAAACAAGCCCAAAAAATCCCTTACCTTGTTGCCGAAAGCCTCCATCAATTGTGTTGCACCCATCTGCACTGAAAGTGAGTCCTGAATCTCCCGATTACAGCAACTTAGGTTTCACAGTGAGAGTGACGAGCTGACGTTGACGTCGACTGCAAGTTGCTGTGTCCTTCTTGATTGGAGCTGCGAATTCTAGGTTTTGTTCGAACTTCCACCACCGATTGAAGCTGTTGTGTCCTTGCTGATTGGAGCTGCGAATTCTGGGTTTTGTTCGAACTTGGAAGACTTGCAAAAATAGAGTGAAGGAGATCAAAATAAAGGGAGAAGTTGGAAAACGGAATGAGCTAGAAAATGAAGTGAAGGAGACTGAAACAGAGGGAAGGAGACCGAAACAGAGGGAGAAGTTGGAAAACAGAGTGACTGGTGCGCAGAGACTAAGAAAGAGGAGAGATTATAATGGAAGCTTCAAGCTTTTTACTTTAAGCGGCAAGTGAAGACAGATAACCAAAGACCAGTTGAGCAGGTAACTTCATCACTTGCTGACTTGAAGACCAGCTGACCGACTGGGTAACATTCACCTGCTGCCTAGTTTAGTGTTTAATTCAATTAAATGGCTTCTTCCACTTCAAGGCTAAATGTGAAACGAAAAAATTTTCCTGGAAATAGGAGTGATGTAGGCTGGGAACATTGTTTTGAAGTTGATGGAAATCCAAGAAAGGTCAGATGTAAATATTGTGAAAAAACAATGAGTGGTGGTGTTTATAGATTAAAACATCTTCTAGCTGGCAGTCACATGGACACAGGTTCTTGCTCAAATGTGCCAGATGATGTTAAAAATAAAATGATAGAACATGTTTCTAAATCCATGGATTTTTCAGCTAAGAAAAAGCAAGGATTCTTTGATAATGACAATGATGATGTTGATGTGAGTAATACTTCAGCTGGGGGGAGTAATGAAAGTGTTCAGCTTCAACCTAAAAAGGGGTCTATAGAATCAATGTTGAAAAAATCCATTCCTAGTAATGCTGGAAGAACCCAATCTACAATCAATCAAATGTTCAAAAAGGATTTAAGGGAGGAAGTATGTCAACAAATATCTAAATTTTTTTATACTAGTGCCATTTCATTCAATTGTGTGAAAAATCCAAAATTTGTGAAGATGTGCCAATTGATTGGAAAATATGGTATTGGATTGAAGCCTCCTTCCTACCATGAAATTAGGGAAAAATATTTGAATCAAGAGGTTGCCCGCACCAAGAAGTTGATTGAAGAACATAGAGAGCAATGGAAAAAAGTAGGTTGTTCTATTATGTCAGATGGTTGGACGGATAAAAAGAGGCGATCTATATGTAATTTTCTGGTTAATAGCCCAAGAGGAACAATCTTTTTATCTTCAATTGATACATCTGAGTTTTCAAAGATAATTGATAAGGTGTTTGAGATGCTAGATAGCATTGTTGAGCAAGTAGGTGAAGAAAATGTTGTGCAAGTGATCACTGACAATGCTGCTGTTACGTGTAAAATGGTTTATCAATTAGCACAAGTGCACACTATCGTAAACAAGTAATAAAGTGATAAGAAAGTATCGTTCCCACGAAGATTGTTTCACTAAGTACCAAAATTAATAATCCTAATACTATTTGGCAAATCGATTAGTTGGAATTGAAGCGAGTAAATAAAGATTGATGCAAAAAATACTTAAAATAAATATGAATGCAATTGGAGTAAAGATGAATATGAATAAAAGACCTAGGGATCAGACTTCACTTAACAATTTTGGATTGAATCATCTATCTACACTAATCCAATTTTAACTCCCTTAATTGATAGTCGAGTTTCCCTAAATTAATTACTAACCTCTTCCAAGGTCAAGTAATTCTATAATTAATTGCTAATTCACTATATTCCTATGTGAATCAAAACAACTAATTATGCATTAGGATTTATGGAACTCATTAAGACTACATAAACCATATGAATATATTCCTATTTCATATGCAATTTACGGTTTTAATTATAGGTTCCACACACATGTATCTCCTTCTGGTCTCAACACACATATTGAGTTCATTCAAAAGGTGGCCAATCAATTGAAAGCATTAAGAGCAATAATTAAAACTCAATCTAGGAAATAAAACCGAAATTAGTTTCAATAGATTAGAATTCAATATGTTGTTATCAAGTTACGTCATCACCCTAGGAAGATGAAAAATTAGAACATAATGAAATTAAAAACAAACTCAAAATAAAATAGAAACATCATCACATTCATGATACAAACACAAGGATACAATTACAAATGAATGCAAATGAAAATGCTAGCCATCCATGTAGGAGGTAAAACCTTCCACGTAGGAGGAAAACCTAGCCTTCCATATAGGAGGCATACAAGAACTAAAATGCATGAACTAAACTACTATCTAAGATGCATGAATCAATGAATGCTGCAAATGCTCTCTACTTCTACCTATTTATAGGTGAATGAATCAGCTGCAAGTCATAAATCTTGACCATTAGCTACCAATCACATTCTTTAGCTACCACCCATGGTCTCTAACTACCCTTTTTGATTTTCGCAGCAACAATTCTTCTGACTTGTTGGTAGTTTTTCACCATGAGAATGGTAGATTTACATCTTCCTATCAACATAGGAGTTGTAGAGCCGGATCTTAACTTTCAAATGCCGCAAAGAACTCCTAATTTTGACATTTCTATCTCAAGTTATGATCAGATTAGTAACCAAAGGTCAGATTCCGTCAGAACCACTGTTTCATCTTCCAAGCAGAATTTGAGATCCTTAGATTCCGAACTGGGCTTTTCCTTAAACATGAAGATTGTATGGATTTTTCTTATCTTTGTAACCATATAAAGAACAACCAATCCAACATCTAGAACTCCAGATATAGCCTAAAACCTGAAACAGGGTCAAAATACAGCATTATCTAAAAGATTTGATTTCATTTCAAATTCAAGACCCATTCACAAAATGCAACTAAATTTATTAAATTAAACAAGATAACATCCAAAAATGCATCATATAAGGGAAAATAAATATGTAAATATTTTACGTTGGCAGCAAGAGAAATGTTAATGGAGAAGAGAAAGACTATTTTTTGGACGCCATGTGTTGCTCATTGTATTGACTTGATGTTGGAGGATTTTGAGAAAAAATTAAAAATCCATTGGTTGACAATTGCTAAAGCTAGAAAGATCACAACATATATTTATGGAAGGACCATGGTTATTGGAATGTTGAGGCACTTTACAAAAGGCAAGGATTTAATTAGGCCAGCTGTCACCCGCTTTGCTACATCCTATTTAACTTTAGGGTGCCTTAACAACAACAAGGGTGCATTGATGAACATGTTTAATTCAAGAACATGGAAATCTAGCAAATTTGCTGGTACAAATGATGGAAGGATTGTCCAATCCTTGGTTATGGATAGCAGATTTTGGAAGAATGTCACTAATTGTCTTAAAGCTGCATATCCTCTTATCAAGGTCCTTCGGTTGGTTGATTCAGAAGAAAAGCCAGCCATGGGTTTCATTTATGAAGAAATGGATCGTGCAAAAGAAAAGATCCAAAGTAATTTTCAAAATGTCAAGAAAAGGTTAGTAACTTAAATTTTATCATTTATTAATTTAATGTTATAATTTATAGAGAACTATGAACTACAATCTTATTTATTGTTATTCAACTTGTTTGTAGCTATGAGCCTATTTGGGAAATTATTGATTCAAGATGGGAGTCTCAACTACATAGGCCTTTGCATGCAGCAGCATATTATTTGAATCCCCAATTTCATTATAGTCCTAATTTTAAAGCTGATTTTGAAGTTACAAAAGGACTATTTGAATGTTTAGAAAGAATGATACTTGATAAACATGAAAGGGCTAAGATTCATGTGCAACTTGATGAATTTAAGGTTAGAAAGGGGTTGTTTGGTTTTGAAGTTACTTTGATGACAAAGGACATTAAAGCTCCAGCTATGTGGTGGGACTCTTATGGAGCTGAATTTCCTGAACTACAAAAGTTTGCTATTCGAATATTAAGCTTGACTTGTAGCTCTTCTGGATTTGAACGTAATTGGAGTGCTTTTGAGATGGTAAGATTATTTTTATGAAGCTGCAATCATTCATTCAAATGTTCCTTATTATTTTTTGTCTTTGTTTTCATTACTAATGATGCATTTTAAAAAAATAGGTTCATACAAAATGAAGAAATCGTTTACATCAAAAGAAGATGAATGACTTGGTCTTTGTGATGTACAACTTAAAGTTAAAAGATAGACAAGTCAAAAAATCCATTGAGATGGATAGCTTTGAAGATGTGCCCTCTGATGATGAATGGATAGCTAGTGAATGGACAAGTTGCAATGAGGATATATATGAAGGTGAAGGTGAAGGTGATGATTGAGAAGGTGATTTTGTGCTTGAAAATGAAGATGAAGGTGTTGATGAAGGAGGTGAGGGTGATGATGAAGATGATGGAGGCATGCATTTGGAGGAAGTACCATTGGATGAAGATGAGGATGAGGATGGAGATGAAGAGGAGGTTACTCCACATGTTGAAGATCATGAATTTTATTAGATTGTTGTCAAATCATGACTCTTTAATATTGTTCTTGTTTGTTTTTGTTATGTTGGATGCTTAACTACTTGATGTGTTACTATTTTTTGTTTGTAATCTATGACAATGAGTGTGTTTTAATTATATATGCATATTTAAAAATTATGAAAGTGTATTTCTTCTCATAAAAAATTCACTAGGGGTACATAAAATACATAAGGGGGCCTTGAGGTAGGATCTTACGATCCCATCACGATCCTACGATTTACGATCTTAGCCCCCCTTTCCGATCCTAGGTAGGATCGCGATTCTGACAACCTTGATTGGAATATAAGGTGATAATGGTAGCTATTCTGTTTTGGCCTGATGATAATCTTCCCCTTCATGATTGAAATGACACTCACAACGCTATAGTTTGAGGTTTAAGCCATTTCATTTTATTTTTAGTTTATCAGCTTGCACATTCTGCAATTATTTCACATCACAAATGTTTTAACATTGCGATAGTAACCCATGTTTCTGCCATAATAGTTTCTTTCAGGGTATACAGAATTGTTGTGGCTATGGGCGGGATATCCAGTCTTCCCAAGCCCATCCTCTACAATATTCTATCAAGGCTGCCTGACAAAGATGCTGCTAGGACTAGTGTTTTGTCCAAAACATGGAAAGTGTCACGGGTCGGCGGCTCTCCAGCCGAAACCGTGCGGCGCATGCTTGCCACTCTTGGCCAACATGCCAGCCTTTCAACATTAAACCCTCGTTTGGCACGCTTGGGTAAAGATAGCGGGACATCGAAGACTTATCGCCCATACAACAAGTCCATGTACAACATGTCCGCACGCCAATATCGTATGTCGCCGAAGCGCCCGTGCATACCGGACTGCAGGATCCTTCCACACAGGAAGCCTCCGTGCACTACGGACTGTAGGGACAAATGAATAGGGAGAGGGACACTCCGTTCGCTTGGTTTATGCCTCATTACATAGCTTTGAGTGTGCAGGGGGATGGCCACAAGCCAACACACTCCGTCCCTAGCTCAGTGTCCTGGCGCCCCGTAGGCCCGTAGAGCACTCCACCCCCTTAAAGAGCATTTTGTACAAAAGCCCTCCCGTGGGAAGATGACATACTTTTTCCGAGTTGTCATAAGCCCTTTTCGCCATGCTCCGGGTGTCCGATTGTCGCGAAAACCTACTAACACGAAGATAATAATGTGAGGATTCCAAATATGGTCTCGTTGAACCCTGTTTAATTCACGAACCTTCTGAAATGACCAAAATACCCCCAAACTTGGGAAATCGGGAAAAATCGTACGCAAGCTGGATTGATCTCAAATTTCAGCCACAGGACCCTCATAACATATTGGATTTTTCCACCAAGTCTCGTCTTAATCCAAGCATGTTTTCCTATCGAACTGTCACAACTACCAGCTTGTGACATTCTCCCCCACTTCAAATGTCAATGCCCTCATTGACGCCTCAATCTGACACGGCTCCGGTCTTTAGCCTACTCCGCTGAGTTACTCCCTCGACCGTCTCAAAGCCTGTCTCTTTGAGCGCTATGAAATGTTTCCCCCATCTTGGAGTTGGGCTGTCTGTTACCTCTGTAACATAGGTACTTGGCAAAATGCATCCTCCGCAAATGTCACTCGAAGGGCTACCTCTGGAGTCACCTTACAAGTGTCCCGACACTCTCTCTAGTGCCGCTATCCCACATAGCTCTCCCAAACTCGTTACCTCCGTAACTTGTTCGACGGGTAGTTGCCTCTGTAACTGGCGCTCACTGCCTCTGCAGATTGCACAATACGCCACCTTCGCGGCTTAAGTGTGTGCCAACTCTATGGCTCATGACAAATGCTAGTGCTTTGAATCACCTACTAACAGGTATCTTGCACTTAGTGTCCCATACACCCGTACAAGAGATAAGACTTACGCTGGATCGACACAGAGAGGGCGAACCTCGCTCCCCAGCCGCTTGTTTGCATTTTGGTCGATTCATTGCACTGAGCAAAGCCAATTGCACACCCGATCGGACCCTTTGATCCTCTCTGGATCAATGCCCTTTGGCATATCACCGGCCATCACAGCCTACCCTCGGAGTTTGATGCCCTCTAGCATCGCGGTCCTCATGACCACTCCTTGGCGTGCGTCCTTTGACGACTTCGTTGAGCGCATCCTCTGATGGCTCCCCCACTTCAACTCGTAGGAGGGGGTTGAGCATAGAACACCATCCACTCTAGCTCGCACGACGTTGATTCCACTAAATCTTTGCCAAGCCCTCCGGCTAAAATGCTCCTTTGAGCACTCGGATGATCCCTCCGGACCTCCTTGACATGATTTTGGACTACTCCCACTGGAACGATCCGCTCATGCCCTCCAACTGTGGTCACGCCCACCGGCACGATCGATGCTTCACCCTCTGGTTCCACCGATCCCTCAGGCAGTCAAGCCCTCTGGCAAGACCAAGGCTTCTCCCACCGGATTAGCCGTCAATTCCCTCGTCCCACTGGACGGTGGTTTGCATCCCTCGATGCCACTACTATGAATGAGCGCATAACCAATGTCCCACGCACAACCGACAAGCAATATAGCCCACTTGGCACAAATGCTTGGGCCCTTCGTACAAATCCTCGATCACCAGTATATACCATTCCCTAGTCACTGGCTTCTCGGGACGATCCAATCTCTTGCACCATCTGGTCAAGTCTTTGGCAACGACACCACCGAGTTTGAGAGAATGATAGCTTCGCACATACCGTATATTAAGGGACAAGCCGCATCTAAACCAATTGTGCCTACCCGATCTTGGCCCTCTGGCGCAAACCGAGCTCTGATACCATCTGTCACGAGCCGGCAGCTCTCCAGCCGAAACCGTGCGGCGCATGCTTGCCACTCTTGGCCAACATGCCAGCCTTCCAACATTAAACCCTCGTTTGGCACGCTTGGGTAAAGATAGAGGGACATCGAAGACTTATCGCCCATACAACAAGTCCATGTACAACATGTCCGCACGCCAATATCGTATGTCACCGAAGCGCTCGTGCATACCGGACCGCAGGATCCTTTCACACATGAAGCCTCCGTGCACTACGGACCGTAGGGACAAATGAATAGGGAGAGGGACACTCCGTTCGCTTGGTTTATGCCTCATTACATAGCTTTGAGTGTGCAGGGGGATGGCCACAAGCCAACACACTCCGTCCCTAGCTCAGTGTCCCGGCGCCCCGCAGGCTCGTAGAGTACTCCACCTCCTTAAAGAGCATTTTGAACAAAAGCCCTCCCGTGGGAAGATGACATACTTTTTTCGAGTTGTCATAAGCCCTTTTCGCCATGCTCCGGGTGTCCGATTGTCGTAAAAACCTACCGACACGAAGATAATAATGCGAGGATTCCAAATATGGTCTCGTTGAACCCCGTCGGATTCACGAACCTTCCGAAATGATCAAAATACCCCCAAACTTGGGAAAATCGGAAAAAATCGTACGCAAGCCGGATTGATCTCAAATTTCAGCCACAGGACCCTCATAACATGTTGGATTTTTCCACCAAGTCTCGTCTTAATCCAAGCATGTTTGCCTGTCGAACTGTCACAACTACCAGCTTGTGATAACATTGCGACAGTAACCCATGTTTCTGCCATAATAGTTTCTTTCAGGGTATACAGAATTGTTGTGGCTATGGGCGGGATATCCAGTCTTCCCAAGCCCATCCTCTACAATATTCTATCAAGGCTGCCTGACAAAGATGCTGCTAGGACTAGTGTTTTGTCCAAAACATGGAAAGCCACATGGTCTACATTTCCCATCTTGGCTTTTGAAGATAAAAATTTTGGAATATCATGGAATTCTGTGGCAGCAGCAAATTTCCAGCAAACGGAAGATCATAGGAGGAAAGTTAAAAACATTTTTGATTCAGTGGACAGAGCATTTCTAAATTTTCATAGACAAGTTTCCGATATAAAAGACTTCAGGCTCAATATGAAAATTGAATTCAATGACCACAAGTTTTCCTCCTCTCGCATTGATCATTGAATGAAGATGGCCAGTGAGAGCGCTGGTAGGTGCTGAATCTTGGCATTGGTAGTCGGTCATCACTTGATAATCACTATTGCTTGCCTCTGAGTCTCCTCGAGGCCCAATCACTAAATAAGTTAATACTACATGGGCGTTTCAGAGTCGACCAAGCATTCCTGAATCTTCGAATCAACTTTTAGTCACTGATAAGTGTTACCCTTGCAAATTGTGTCTATTTGGGATATGAACAACTAATCCAGAATCTCATTTCTAGTTGTCTCTTGATTGAGTATATAACTTTGGCTTATTGTTCTGCCTCTACATGCTCAAGTGGATTTGTCAAGTCTGGGTTGAAGTCTGTAACCATACATGGAATTTATGAGCTGAATGGAGTTAAGGTTATAGACGCTCAAGAGGTTGTTGTTGTTGATGCGCCAGGTCTTCAAGAGTTCTTTTTTATTTCTTCCATTTCCAATATTGCTCGTTCAAAGGCAAACTTGGACAGGTGCCAAAATTTAAGAAAGTTGGTATTAATATCTTTGAAGAGTAGTATCATCAACTACCAGTGGTTGATTGAACTTTTTTCTAAATTCTCTCTCCTTTGTATTCTGACACTTCAACGGTGCCCAATGTCTGAGACGGTAAAGTTTTCGAGTGTTCAGCTTAAGTCCTTGGATTTAAGATGCTCGAACGTGAAGGAGATCAATATTGATGCTCCAAAATTATATTCTTTTAGATACGAGGATGTTGGCGGGGCGATGCCTATGATATCATATGTGAACGGTTCGAATCAATTAAAGGCTTATATTCAGCTCCACATTCGATCTTACGTGGGTTTTATGGAGTCAAGAGAATTTCTCCAGATCTCGAGAGCTCTACGCATTCCTGTTTCACTTGTGCTGGAAACACATTCACTAACTGTGAGTACAAAGTCATCTGATTCATTATATAACTTCAATTTGCATTTTACTGTATTTTCCAAATGATTTGATGATGTTCATAAATATTGTAGGATGTGTTCGAGCAAGATATATTGCAGGAAATTCCAGTCCCCACTGCAAGCATCAAACACCTGAGCCTATTAATACGCCCATGCAATGAAACTATGACTTTGCCTCTCGTCACTTGCTTGCTTTGGAGATGCTTTCCTTCTATCATTTCCGTGTTTATGTCTCCGCAATGCAGCAGAGTACACATCAAGGTATCTCATGGTGTCCCAAATTCTTTGTGCTTTGATATGTGAAATTTATTTACATTGTCTACTTTTGTTGTGAATAGAGAAGTTTGCCTTTTCATGTGTGGATTTTGTTTGAAGAACCAATTAACCTGTTAAACAGACATCCTCCTTATTTTCGAAACTAAGCTGCCTTCCTTTCATCGGGTAAAAATAAAGGGGTGTTTATGCTTTGTTTTAACGAAATACTCGTGATATGTGTCCGAGTTTGGAGAAAAGATGTGAGGATTTGTATTTTTTTCCAAAATTCCTAGATTTTTGTAATTTTGAACAGGAAGTGACGTTATTGTTAACATCACCACTAACGCTAATATTGTTCAAATTTAAATCGCTTTTACTTCAAAGTTTTTAACTGTTTTCTCTATGAACTGCTTATAAAAACAGGTACTCTGTGAGAAGCTCCTGATCAAAAGAGAGGAAGAATGCTGTTGCACTTCAAGTACTGTCAAATGTCGGTGGCGAAGAACAATGTTGTTGATTCTTGGACTTTTTTAGATTCATTGCCAATAGGTGGAGTGGTTGACTTAAGGTTGAAATGGTGATATATTGTTACTAGTACATGTCAAATATTTCTGCACTGCTTTTCATTTTCCTGTGTACTTCTTTCTTGTTGGAAGAAAATAAGCCATGGTCGTGGTCCTTGGGTATCAACTGATAGACATTCTCATCCATGACCTTTATCTTTGTATCTGGGCAATGTGATTATCTTTGAATTTGATATTTTTAAGCGTCCTTGCCCAGGGCATGCTTGATAAGGATAATGTTGGTGCATTAACTTTAAAGAAAATTCTATGATACATCATTGATATGGTGGTGGTGTATTGGTACACTATTAGATCTAATTGTTAATTAATTATTATATAATGTATAAGATTTGACCTAAAAAAATGTAACCTTAACATACAATTAAATTTAGTGGTACATCAGTATATCATTGCATTAGGGTATATTAGTAGATTTGATTGTTGATATATTTACCTATAATATGTGAGATTTGACTTCAAAAAAATGTAACTTTGATGTGCAATTAGATCTAGTGGTACATCAGCATATCATTGCATCAATGATGTACGAAAATCTTTCTTGACATTCATTCTCTCTCTTTAACCTCTTTCTTTTGCATCCGCTGTGTATTTTTTTCATTGTGCAATTAGAATGGCGGGAGTCATAGAAACAACTACCTTTTTTTTCCCTCAAACCAAAAAATTCTCAAAATGTGGAAGTCCTATCAAAAACAAAGAAAATTCTAGCATAAAATGCAGCAAAATACAAAAATAATTGTAGTAATAATAGTATAGTGATCGTACTGTACCAGAAATGTTCAATACATTTCTCTTATTGAAGCATATTATATACTTCTTTTTAATACATAGTTAGGTTTAGAGAATTATGCCTTAGTTTTACGGTTTGGAGAAAAATATGAACATAGAATAAGGGTCCGTTTAGTTGGGGGGAAAATAAATTTTTGAAATTCATTTTTCAACTTTCTCTTGTTTGGACATTCAAAAAATTTGGTCAATAGAAAAATAAATTCTGATTAATTAAAAAATTATATTATTTTTTAGGAAAGTAACTTCCCATTTTGAGAAATGGAATTCATTTTCCTTATTATTCAGTACATTCATACTCAAGCCTAGGCCTAAGCCTAAGCCCAAGCTTTCCTCTTCCACCTTCTTACCTTATTATGCGATTGCAATTGCGGGCAAAATTTATTTTTATTTATTAAATATTTTCATAATGGATGTTCTATTTTTATTTTTATAAAATTTATTTTTATTTATTAAAATATAGGTGTATACTTTTATGCAATATTTACTAAAATATTCTCTCTTTCTTCCTCGTGATAGATAAGAATTTCTTTTTTAAAAAGTACATAAAATTATAATAATTATGAAGTAAATAACTTTAATTTATTTTAAATAGAATTAATTTTTCTTTGTACACCAAATACCAGAAAATATTTTTTCTTTATGTACTGAACAACAAAAAATCAATTCATTTTTCAGAAATATATTTTTTTAGGAAAGCATTTTCTAAAAATTTCATTTTTCCATGAATCAAATGGACCCTAAATTCAAGTGAGTGAGAATGATATTACTTTGCTTAGATCCATTATTCATGTATAACACCAATATTTTATCACACTTGTAATTGGTCTTAGTTACATCCAAAATGACGTTGGTTATCATTTTTAATTTAAAAAGAAAAAAAACTAACTAGCACCTTGGATATGGATTCTTAAATTTCTCGTTGTGTTTACTTCTTTTTTTGTTTTTCAATTTTAAAGACACAAACACACAAACTTTTATTCTAGAACTTACAATTTTTTTTATTAGATCCACTACTTCAATATATGAAAAATTTTTGTATATATTTCTTTCAAAATTTTAGATTCTCAATTTTATATAAAAATTGGGGATATCATGTTCCTTGCACCTTAGTAACAATGGTACATTAGAATATAAATCCCCTCAATTTCTTGTAAAAATCGGGATTGTAAATTTAGAAAATAAAAAATTACAAAAATCTTATTTTTCAAAATAGTAGTGTCATGGCCCAAATTATTCATAATCGTGATGGGTGTGACGAGTGTTCTATGGACATTCTTCACAAGCCGCCTCCTTTTATATATATATATATATATATATATATATATATATATATATATATATATATATATATATATATATATATATATATATATATATATATTCAATGTGTTCTTAATACTTTCATTATTTGAAGTTTAAATATGGAAAATTAAATAAAAATTTAAATTTTTTATTTTTTTATTATTAATAGAACCAAAGTAATGCTGCCATATGATAATAAGAAAAATTACTATAAATAGGAGTAATAAAGCTAGTGATAATTTAATAAAGATAATGTTTTAAAAGTCAATTAAGAAAAACAGATAGCAATATTTAATTTCTAGAAGAATATAAATTGCGTGCCACATATGACAATTCTTTAAGGTGATTCAAGTTGTTTCTCTCTCTCTCTCTCTCTCACACACACACACACACACACACACACACACACACACACACACACACACACACACACACACACACACACACACACACACACACACACACACACACACACACACACACACACACACACACGACATCTTTTGAAATCTGAATCGGAACCTTCATAAGCTCAAGTTATTTATTTTATTTATATTTATAGTTTTAAGGAAATATTTTGAAATCTGAACACACACACACACGACATCTTTTGAAATCTGAACACACACACACACACGACATCTTTTGAAATCTGAATCGGAACCTTCATAAGCTCAAGTTATTTATTTTATTTATTTATTTATATTTATAGTTTTAAGGAAATAAGTAATATCATTGACAAATAGTTAAGTTTGGTCAGTTTTATAAAATGAAAGAAGTGGAAGAGAAATAAAACTATATATATATATATATATATATATAGATCTTAGGTTGACTATTATGTAGAGCCTGTACAAGAGACATTACTTTTTGTCTTTTAGTATAACAAAAGTTGCAAGTCTTCTATCCTTTTCCTTTTTTTTTTCTCGAGTTACATAAATTATAGAAACCCTAGTGTACTATTTTATAAGCAAAAGAGAGGACCTAGTCTACTTCGGTTTTCGGGATTGATACATACAATACAAAAAAATTAATAAATATTATATTTATAAATTTATAATTTATCATTTTACATAAATACCACATTAATAAATTTCTAATTAGCTCACTCAATATTTAAATATATTATTTTCAAAGTGTGTGAAAAGAATGGTAATAATTTATATAAATTTTCACCTTGTTATTCCCTTCCACCATAACCCTCTCTCTTCCAATCTTATTCCCCCCTTTAACCATAGCCTTCTCTCCTACCAATGGCATCAAACTAATATTTTTCTCCCATTATTTTATTTATTCATTTCTAATCCAAACTTAGTATTGAAATATACCTTTACTGTTGAAATTTTTTATTTTTTCCAAATACAATCAATATATTGTACAACTCAAGAGGAAGAGAACTTTCAATTTATTATGCATGCTCTGCTTCAATTGGTCCTAGAATTCCATATAAGACCACTTTCAAAGTGGCGTATATGGAACTATTTCATGCACTCCAAGTAATCAAATTTCAAACTGTAAAAAAAAAAAAAATAGCTTCCATTCAAAGCTATACATTAAATGGCCTCTTACTTCTTGGAGAAGTGGTAGAAGTATAATATTCACGCATACATACTTCCAGATTGTAGAGTACACTGTAATTTTACTTTTTACTTAGTATTGTTTTTTAAATGATAGAATTATATATTATGAATAAATAAACATATAAATTTAAGGAAGAGTTTTAACTATCTAACACATCAAATAAAGAGTAAAGAATTACTTATAGATAGAGAAGTCTAAATTGATCACTTAAAATTACATAAAATTACTTTAGTTCTCCTTTATTGTAAATTAAAAAGGAAGGAGGAATTTGGAGTAAGATTTGCTAAGCATTACCTTACTAAAACAACTTTAGACAAGGTAGAGAAAAAGCACAAGAGAAGAGTTAAAAGGCAGTGAACTCAAATGAAACCGATTTGAGCTATATATAATCTTAAGAAAAATATTAAATAGCAATCATTATACCTAATACCTTGTAAGGTTATGTGTGTGATTCTTAACACATTTCTAAAGAATCATCAACTCCTATCTTTGCTTTCATCACATGACTTGCATTGGAGGATGGAAGATAGAGATTTGTATTGATAAGATATTATAAAATGTGAGAAGTGCACTAAATTATACACACTTTTATTATTATTTTAACCAATTTTAATTATGATAGTATCTATATCAACTGGTATTATATTATATTATATTGTATTGTATTATAAATAAATTATTTGATGATTTCTTGCCATATAATAAATGTGATGGATTGATTATGCGTATGCAAAACATGCTTATCCTTATAAGCATTCCAACGCCGATCTCTAGTTTTTAAATTCATGTTATACTATTTAATTCCTAAAACTTAAGTTTTAAAATAAAAATTTTACTTTTATTTCTATAAAATCCTATAATATTATGATATTTAATTTAAAATTTTTTCTTGCATATTAACGATTGTCACAAGTGGGCATGAAGAAAATAATTATGAGAAGTAACATGAAAAATTGCTTTTTAACCTTTTTTCTCCGCTGCTTGACAAACAGTAGTATCGTTGCAACATGTTTATTTGGGAGATGAGGAAGTAATCCAGAATCTCATTTCTAGTTGTCCCCTGATAGAATATATGACTTTGGATAGTTGTTCTGCATCTACATGCACAAGAGGCTTTTTCGAGTCTGGATTGCAGTCTGTAACCCTATATGGACGTTTTAAGCCCAAGGGAGTTTTGATTAGTGAAAGTCAGGAGGTTATCTGACCATTTGACTTGAATGGTCCTTTTTAAGGCAAATCTGGACATGTGCAAGAATTTAAGAAAAGTTGGAATTACGTTCTTTGAAGAGTCCTATCATCAACGGCCAATGGTTGGTTGAACTCTTTTCTAAATTCCCCCTCCTTAAGAGCTTGACGCTTTCAATGTGCACTATGTCCGAGAGGTTAAAGGTTTCAAATGTTCAGCTCCAGTTCTTTGAGTTAAAATGCCTGAACATGGAGGAGATCAATATTGATGCTCCAAATTTATACTCAGTAAGATATTATGTTTTACGTTTCATGATGCCTATGATCTCATTTGCGAATTGTTCAAGTCAATTGAAAGCTGACATTCAGCTCTACGTTTGGTCTAAACTGGGTTATCTAAGGATACAAGAACTTGTCCAAAACTTCAACCTCTAAAGCATTCTTACATCGCTTGGGCTAGATATACATTCACGTACTGTAAGTATAAAGTTACCTGATTCATTATTTAACTTGGACTTATGGATATTATTTATACACGATGAAACTATGATTTTGCCTCTTGTCACTTGCTTGCTTTGGAGCTGCTGCCCTTCTAACATTTCCTTGCTTATACATGTTGAGTCACACCGTAGAATACTCATCAAGGTATCTCGCTGTGTTGCAAATTCTTTGTACTTTGATTAGTGAGATATATTTACATTGTTTATGCTTATTTTTGTTATTAATAAAAAATTTTTGTCTAGTTGTGTGTGCATTTTGTTTGAATAGCTGTTAACAAATTACATAGACATCATTCTTATTTAAGGAACTAGACTTCTTGCTTTCTTGTTATAAAAATAAAGGGAAGTTTATGCTATGTTTGTCGAGATACACAGGATATCTGGATAAGTTTGGAGAAAAGATGTAGAGATTTATGTTAAAGAGAGATTTTTGTAACTTTGTTAACACGAAGGGATGGCTCTACAAAAAGAAAACGGTGATACCTCATCACTGAGAATATTCAGATCTAATTGGCTTTTCCTCACATTTTACAACTTTCTTCATGAATTTCTTTTAACAACAGGTACTCTGTGAGAAGCTAATGGCCATAAAAGAAGAATGCTGTTACAGTTCTAAGACTATCAAATGTTGGCGGCATAGTTTGAAGGATATTGAAATTCAAGTTTCTTCATGAAAAAAATAAGAAAGTGGATTCTATGACATTTTCAGATTCGTTGCCAAATCTTCTTAATGGTGAAATTATCAGTTTAAGGTTGAAATGGTGACTGTATTATGATGACTAGAAAATGTCAAATATTTCTGCTATGCTTTTCTTTTTCCTCTATCTGCCTTCCTTGTTGGAAGAAAATAAGCCATGGTTATGGTCCTTGATTATCAGCTTATGCACATTCTTACTACAAATTTATTGCTGAGATTTGTTTCTGCTGTCATAAACAAAAGCATAAAAATAATTCTGAATAAAGGTTCTTTCATTCTGTGATACCATCTAAGTTATAAATTTACACATCTGCGATATGGGAAGAACTGAATATCCTTGTAAATTATACCTTTAAATTCTAAAATGAATTACAAATTAACTCTAAATATTTGAAGTCTTATTCAGTGATAAATTATCTTACCACTTTAAATTTTGAAAATCTATAATTACACCTTTAAACTTAGAATATGTTACAAATTACCATTTTAAAGTTTAAAAAATGTGAAGGCATTAATTTTTAATTAATTTTAATTCTAACGAAGTATATGTGTAATATATACTTTGTTGAGATACTTGTTTCTTTGCCTGTGAGCATGGAATTCAAATTAAATTTCTTATATTATTATAAAAATATAGAATTGAATAAGATTGGAAAAGTTTTAATTAGCCATTAATTTTAATCATGGATTAGTAAATATATTATGTGTCCATTGTGAGGTCAGATTCTTCTTGCTATATTTATTAGAGACATGGAAATTACACAGCCAAAAAGGACTGGGGATTATCATTTTAAATAATAACAAACAAAGATTAAAAAAAATTAATTGATGATAATGACATTAGAAATTTATTTCCTTGTTCTGAATTCAAACGAGACATTTATCATTTATATGTGACTTCTACTGTGAAAATGAAAATATATATAACATTTATGTTCTTATTTATAATAAAAGTGGTGATTATTATGATCATTAAATTTCATAATTGTTATTATTAATTTTTTTTATAATTATTCATTCCTCCTTTTCACTTCTAATATTAAAATAAATAAAAAAATATTAAAATTAATTATTAAATTTCACCTTAATATGCCAAATATATGTTTACTTTTAAGTTAAATTCATTCTTTTCACTATTTATTTTATGAGTGAAGTGAGAGATAAATAATTACAAAAAATGTAAAAACAAGGGATTAGTAATATTAAGGACAAATTATCCTTTATCCAATTATAATTTTATCCTTTTATGCTTAAATTTGTGACGTTAATTATTGTAATTCATCCATGTGTACTTTTAAATATTTAGCACTTTGTTTACTTAAATTACTTTTTGTCCAAAATTTAGTAGAAGAATCACATGCATTGTTTGTGATATTTACTTATCCAACTTTTGATTCAATATAATGTTCACTTAAAAACAAATTATCCAAAAAAAATTTCAACTTCATCGAAGATTTATCTTCTATAATTTGATTTGTGATTGATAAATAGAGAGGGTTGAAAAGGATTTTTGGGAGTAGATTAATTTTCAGAATGTATTAAATTGAGTTCAAATTTAGGAAAATAAAAATCATAAGTAATGCAAGTGAGTTTTTTTTTCTTTTTTTTAATTTTGAATAAAAATAGATTAGATGAGTAAAGTATTAATAATTTAAAAATATATATGAATGAATTATATCACTTAAAATTATAAATAAATTAAGAAAAAAGAGAAAAATTATTAATGAATAAAATATAATTTTTTAATATTAATTATAAAATTTAAGTTGCAGTAGTAATAACCATAATTTTTTTAGGTGGAGGATTAAATATATAATTATAATTTTCGTAAGAAAAATCTAATTTGTCCTTCTAGTTTGTACTCCTTCGGGAATCACTCTTGCCTCATCTGCACATACGGCAACTTGTAACAATGCAACGGCAGTGCTATTCAACCCGAAAACATGCGTCGAATGAAAGTGCCGAATCATTGCAAAGGTTGGATTTTATTATATTTGAAGTCTACTCAGAAAATCAACGGTTTGAAATTAAATTTATAATTTTCGGAGCCAAGTTATCGGTACTTTCTTCGGGTGATCTAGTATTTTCCACAATGGAAAGTTTAAGGTAATGACTTGAACCCAATCAGTTTCACAACTCACATGCTGTACCAAATCAATCATATCCAGAGAGTGAAAAAAAGATACCAATTTAAGATTTGAAAGATCTTATTTCCACTTGCTTATATCTTTCTTCTTCCCACAGCTTGCTAGTCCGATGCCACATTAAATTGAGTAGTATGCCGATGAGAGTGTTTCTTGAGAAGAAATTTCGGAACAAATGGAATTTTCCTAGGAAAATTTCCATAGTAAAGTATTGAAATGGTATAGAGGAAATTTCATCCCCTTTTGGATCACCTCCAAAATCAGAACTTCTCCACCCCTCTGGAAAATCACCTCAACTATATCTCCGGTATGTTGATAGACCCTCTTCAGATGTTTTTGCTTGTTATTTTATGCTTTCCTTCAAATTTTGCATTACTGTCAATTGAATTTTGAACCTTTATTTATTAATTATGGTAAACAAAAATATAACTTCAATGGAATAAACAACTTCTGTAGCTATTTCTGAGAAAAGAAAATATTAAGAAGGGTCATTTCCTTATATTCTTAGTTCATCAGTTTCCCCAGTGTTATGGAATTTTCGTAATTATTTTGCGCCACAACATTTTTAATATTGCTTGAGGCACAAATGTTTGTACTCTAACAGTTTCTTTCCGGGAATATAGAGTTGCTGAGGCAATGGATAGTATATCAGATCTCCCAAAACCCATCCTTCATAATATTCTGTCAAGGCTGCCTAGGGAAGATGCTGCTAGGACTAGTGTTTTGTCGAAGACATGGAAAGACACATGGTCTACGTTTCCCATATTGGTTTTTTCTGAAAAGGAATTTGGAATATCAAGGAATTGTATGGTCACAACAGATTTCCGGCAAACTGAAGATCTCAGGAGGAGAACACAAAACTTTTTTAGTTATGTGGACAGGAAAATGCAAAATTTCCATGGCCAAGGTTTGGCTATAAAAGAATTTAGGCTCTATATGACTATGAGATTTTATGATCGCGATTCCTTCTCCTCATGCATTGATCATTGGATGAAGTTCGCTAGTGAGAGCAGTGTTGAGGTGGTGTGCCTCTATATTTCTTGTGGGGATTCGCTTGATGATAAATATAACTTGTCTCCATGTCTCCTTGAATCCAAAACACTGAATAAGTTAGAGTTATTTGGACCTTTTAGAGTAGACCAAGCATTATTGAATCATCCTATAAAGTTTTCATCATTAAGAGTTTTATCCTTGTGCCATGTCTATTTAGGAGATGAACAAGTTATGCAGAATCTCTTCTCTAGTTGCCCGTTGATAGAGTATATGACTTTGAGAATGTGTTCCGGGTTGAAATCCATTACCATACATGGACTACGAATGCTCAAGAGAGTTGAGGCTTTAGGAATTCAAGAGTTTATTGTTGATGCACCAAGTCTTGAAGAATTTTTTTATTGCCCTTCCGGTTTGAATGCTGCTTTTAAGGCAAATCTGGACATGTGCAAGAATTTAAGGGAATTGAAATTAGATTTTTTGAAGAGTGCTATTATCGACGACCACTGGTTGGCTGAACACTTTTCTAAATTCCCTCTCTTGGAGAGTTTGATACTTTCATGTTGCACTGTGTCTGAGAGGCTAAATGTTTCTAGTTTTCGGCTCAGGTTCCTTGAGTTAAAAGGCCTGAACGTGAAGGAGATCAATATTGATGCTCCAAATTTATGTTCATTTAGATATTATGCTTTTGGTTTCGTGATGCCTATGATCTCATTGGTGAATTGTTCATGTCAATTGAAAGCTGATGTTCAGCTCTGCATTCGATCTTACCTGGGTTTTCCAAAGTTACGAGAATTTCTTCAAAACCTCGAACCTCTAAGCATTCTTGCACCACTTCGGCTAGATATATTTTCACTGACTGTAAGTATGAAGTCACCAGATTCATTATTTAATTTTGATTTGCATTTTACTGTATTTTCTCAATAACTTGGCATTGTTGGTAAATATTGTAGGATGTGTTCAACCAGGATATATTGCAGGAAATTCCAATCCCCCCTCCTTTCATCAAACATCTGGACCTATGTATATTTATACACGATGAAACTAAGATTTTGCCTCTTGTCAATTGCCTGCTTTGGAGCTGCTGCCCTTCTATCATTTCCTTGCTTATACATTTTGAGGCACGCCGCAGAATACTCATCAAGGTATCTCGTAGTGTTGCAAATTCTTTGTACCTTGATTAGTGAGATATATTTACATTGTTTATTTTTTTAATTAATAAAAATGTTAGACTAGCTGTGTGTGCATTTCGTTTGAATACATACCTATTAACAAATTGCACAGACATTATTCTCACTTATGAAACTAAACTGCCTTGCTTTCTTGTTATAAAAATAAAGGGAAGTTTATGCTATGTTTATCTAAATAAACAGGATATCTGGACAAGTTCGAAGAAAAGTTGTAGAAATTTATGTTATACTAAAATTCAAAGAGAGATTTTTGTAACTTTGTTAACACAAAAGGATGGCTCTGCAAAAAGAAAATGATGATACCTCATCACTGAGAATATTCAGATCTAATTGGCTTTTCCTTCACATTTCACAACTTTCTCCATGAATTTCTTTTAACAACAGGTACTCTGTGAGAAGCTAATGGCCACAAAAGAAGAATGCTGTTGCAGTTCGAGTACTATCGAATGTTGGTGGCACAGATTGAAGGATGTCGAAATTGAAGGCTCTTCCTGGAAAAATAACAAAGTTGATTCTCTGACGTTTTTGGATTCATTGCCAAATCTTCTCAATGGTGAAAGTGTTAGCTTAAGCTTGAAATGGTGATTGATGTCAACTGGTGCACATTCTTACTGAAAGTTTATTGATGAGATTTGTTTCTATTGTCATCAACTAAAACAAAAAAACCCTAAATAAAGGATTATATGCGTCCGGAATTAGATGCACTCATATTTTTCATTCTGTGGTACTATCTATGTTATATTTTTACATCTGTGATATGTGAATAACTGAATATACTTAGCTGGATTTTTTTTGATAAATTATACTCACCTCCTTTAAGTTTGTTATAATTGCATTCACATCCTTTTCATTTTTAGAAATATATATTGGTTTTCCTTTTCAGTTTTCATATATACTGACTCCCTCTCTTCTATACTATAAACACACATTCACTCCTTGTGATTTTGAAAAATATGTGATATGAGTGTATATTTATAAAAATTAAAGGAGTATAAGTAAAATTAGATTAAATTGTGAGGGAGGTAAGTATGATTTGTTTTTTTTTTTTGGCCGCCGGGGGGGGGTTAGCTTGCCCGGGGCACACTGTATGAGTGCAGTAATCACTCATCCAGAAGTTTTATGTTAATCACCTTTATAAATTTTATGCACTTAGCATGGCAGCAGTCCACGTAACATGTTGAAAAAATGGCATATTCATTTTTATGGCTTTTCTTAGCGCATATAAACTCTGAATACAATGAACATATATATTCATTAAATAACTCTTGGACACTTATACATAACTCTAATTACATAAACTTTAATCATGCATAAATCCCATTCTTTTAGATACAGGCACTTTAACATTCAAAGTATTTTCTTAGACATAATGAATTTAATTAACAAAAATATAATAAATGTATGAATTTACATATTTAAAAATTACAAAATTATTATTTTTCAATACTTTCCCTTAATTTTGAAATTTCTTCTATCCATGAGTTCTTTGTAAATCTTCAAACTTGATTGTCTTTTCAAAAATTTCCAGATTTTTTTAAAATAATCTTTGTGTATCTGCTTGAAACCATTTGAAACATTTCTTTTCTTTGTGCCTTATGACACTTCTATCGGCATCATTCTTCTTTGTGAGTATCATCTCATTATTAATGGCATTTTGTTTAAAACTAGGTTATTTATCCCGTGCAACACACGGGATCTATTGAAAATTTTTTATATAAAAATTATTTTATAAACATAAATTATTATGTTGACAATTAAAATATTTAAATATAAAATTTAAGTATATAGTGTTATAATATCAGTATTTGGCCCATTCGTTTATACTCATGCCTATTATTTTCTTTCATGTTATTAATATAGAACTAATATGTATGTAATAAAAGAAAAATATATAACAAGGCATTGAAACTTAATTTGTAAATAATAGATATTCAATAAATACATTTCTTTCTATTAAAAAATGCACAAAATCAAATAATTTTTCTTCGTAAATTCTTCACAATTGAAAGCCATAATTTAATTAAAATTGATCTTCAATATAAAAATAGATACAATAGAGAGTAATGAATATTTTCATCACTTGTTTCACTCCATATCCATTTTTGTGAATCATATTTCGGAAAGAATTTGATTTAAGGAGGCTTTTTTTAATGAATGCAATAAGACAAGATATAATATTGATATATTTTTATGAATTCCTCTTTTATGTAAAAAATGAATATATATGACGAAATATTACAATAATTTTAAAGCACACAAGTCACATTCAATATACGAAAGGTTTGCACTTAAAAAAAGGTAGAACTTGTTCTTATGATGATCTGATTGAAAAAGAAAATCCACATCCAACCAAACTTATTAAAATTATGAATTTTTTATTTTTCCTAAAATAGATTAGTTGAAAATTTTCAGTACAATACTGATTATAACTTTCTTCAATAATGATATAACATAATTGAATATGACTTACATTTATATTGAAATATAAAATGATTTTAAATTTGATCAATTGTTAGTATTAATTAGTTTTTCATTATCACACATTTATGCATTGTCATGTAAATAAAAACTGTAAAAATTTCTAACTATTAATAAAAAATATTATTTTTTTTGCCTTTTAATGATATGTCATCATTTTATATACTATTGATAGTAGATCAAATTTAAATATAAAGGAATATTATAAGTATAATATGTTACGTGATAAAAATTATAAGTATTATAAGTTTAACATGCTACGTAAATGAAAATTGTTAAAATTTTCTAACTATTAATGAAAATTATTAATTATTTTTACTTTTTAATGATATGTCATCATTTTATATACTAATTAATAGTGTAAAATTTTTTATATTAATAGTAGACAAATTTAAATATAAAGGAATATTATAAGTATAACGTGTTACGTGGTAACAAAAAATCTGTAATCACCCATATTTGTTTCCAAGAATAAAATAAATGAATTTTACATTATTTTGTAAGTTATATTAATTAAAAATAAATTAATAATATCAATATTAAAGCTTTGAGAAAATCTTAGTGACAATATGCTTAACTTAAAATATAATATTTCAAAATTGATATAAGAAGATCTTGGTAACTTGCAAATAAATACGATTTTAATTTTTTTACATATTTTAAATAAAATATGTAATAAATTAATTTAATTAATACTTTCCATATAATATGGAACAAAAGTGAAATTTCACTTCAATTTTAGAATATTTTGTAAAATAAAAAATTAACAAAATTTATATAAGTAAACAAATTTGTTTTATTTTTTATATATTTTGTTAACAATAAAATATACACACATTAATTCAATCAATATTTTCTATATTGAAATTTAAAACTTTAACTTATTTAAATTTTTTAATAGAAATAAAATATAATATATTATATATATCATTTAGTGATTTGATGTTTGAACTACAAATAATATGAGTAGAAAAAGAAAAAAAATGTAATGAAGTAAATAAAAAAATGAAACTATGTGTAAATTGTAAAATATTATAAGAATTAAAAAAGAAGAAAATCCAATTAAACCGAAGCATAGAATTAAAAAAAAAACATAACAATTGACAGAAGGAAAAGAAGCTCGAGAAGTCCAATCTGAACAGACATTAAGACAGTTCATAAGAAGTTTTAAGGAGCACGTTTGAACAGTATAGAAGAGTAAAAGCAAGTCCATCATCTCAAGGAATAATCGAATTTTTCCCCAAACATCACAAGCAATGGGTTAATCCAACAACGAAATTAGAGCCAAAATATTTCACAAAATGATACAAAAATCTAATATAAAAAGCCATAATAGAAAAATCACAATTGATATGTATTTAATAAATCTAGATCCTCTTCACAATTCATTTCTTTTTGTCAATTTTAAAAAAATAAAGATATAATCTTTATTTTAAGATCTATTATTTTTTTACTGGGATTCATAATTTAAAAAATATTATGTATTTACTTATTTTTTTAAAAATTCATCCGATACACTTACTAGGATATGCGGCACCAAATCCAAATCCCTAATTAATTGCCCATTTTATTTTGTCATTGACGGCACTCTTACTTCTTATAAGTTTTAAAGTTTGAAACAAAAACAGATTATCTATTACTTTGATAGTTGCCGTGTTAAATACATGATGAAAAAGGGAGATTAACTCGAAGCTTTAGCTTAACTTATCATTGCACATGCATGTATGCTCTTGGCTAGTGTCACAATCTGGTAGTTGTGATAGTTCAATAGGCAAACATGCTTGGATTGAGATGAAACTTGGTGGAAAAATCCAACATGTTATGAGAGTCCTGTGGTTGAAATTTGAGATCAATTTGACTTGTGTACTATTTTTCCTAATTTTCCCAATTTTAGGGGTATTTTGATTATTTTGAAAGGTTTGAGAATCTGACGGGGTTTGACGAGACCATATTTGGAATCCTCGCATTTTTATCTTTGTGTCGACTGGTTTTCATAAGAAACGGAAATCTGGAGCATGACGAAAAGCCTTTATGACAACTCCAAAAAAGTATATCATCTTCTGGTGGGAGGGATTTTGCTTAAAATGCCTTTTAAGTGGGTGAAGTATTCCAAGGGCCTATGGGGCACTTGGACACTGAGTTAGAGACGGAGTGTGTTAGCTTGTAGCCATTCCCCTGCACACTCAAAGTTATAGAATAAGGCATAAACCAAGTGAATGGAGTGTCCGTCTCCCTATTCAATTATCCCTTCCGGTTCGCATTACCCGGAGGCTTCCTATGTGGAAGGATCTTGCAGTCTGATATGCGAGTACACTTCAACGACATACAATATTGGCATGCGGACATGTTGTACATGGGACTTATTGCATGGGCGATAAGTCTTTGATGTCCCACTATCTTTATCCAAGTGTGCCAAACAAGGGTTATAATGAGGGAAGGCTAGCATGTTAGCCAAGAGTGACAAGCATGTGCTGCATGGTTTCGGCTGGAGAGCCACTGGCTCGTGACACTAGCCAAGCTAAAAAATGTCACATCCTAAGATTTTTCATCAATCACATACCACGATGATATATAAAATTTAAGTTCAGATCCTTGGCTTATTATCTTCCAGGCAAAAATTAAAATGCATCACCTTTCGATGCATTAGTGAATTTAAATTGCTAAATTTTATTCAATTTGTATATTACAGCACAAATCCATAAATTTAAATCACCTTACGATGCATGAATAAAATATAATATATTATATATATTATTTAGTGTATAGCTCTGATGGTATATGTTAGTTCCTCCATTCCTTCCAACAAGGAAGGAAGATGCAGGAAAAAGAAAAGCACTGCAGAAATATTTGAGATGTTCTGCTCATAGTACAATCGCCATTTCAACCTTAAGCTAAATCTTTTACCGTTTAGAAGATTTGGCAACGAATCTAAAAATGTCGTAGAATCAATTTTCTTATTTTTCCAGGAAGAGCCTTCGATTTCAACATCCTTCAAACTATGCCACCAACATTTGATTGTGCTTGAACTGCAACAGCATTCTTCTTTTCTGGCCATTAGCTTCTCATAGAGAGCCTATGGTAACAAGCAATTCATAGAGAAAGTAGTAAAGAAAAAGCCAATTAGATTTGAATTATGAGTGAAGAGGTATCATCATTATCTTTTTTCTGTAGATCCATCCTTTCCGGTTAACAAAGTTATAAAAAACTCTCTTTGAATAGCATAACATGAATCTCAATTTCTTTTCTCCAAAATTGTCCAGATATCCTACGTATAATAAAAATTTCTAACAATTGGTATCTGATCTTGGTTATGCTAGCATGACTAGAAAATTTTTTTTATTAATAACAAAAATAGACTATGTAAATATATCTCACTAATCAAGGTACAAACAATTTGCAACACAAGGAGATACCTTGATGAGTATTCTGCTGTGTGACTCAAAATGCGTACACAAGGAAATGTTACAAGGGCAGCAGCTCCAAAGCAAGCAAGTGACAAGAGGTAAGATCATAGTTTCATCGTGTATATTTATACATACGTGCAGATGTCTGATGATAGGGGGGGCTGGAATTTCCTGCAATATATCCTGGTTGAACACATCCTCCAATATTCACGAACAATGCCAAGTCATTGGGTAAATACAGTAAAATGCAAATCAAAATTAAATAATGAATCTGGTGACTCTTTATAATTACAGTTAATGAATATATACCTAGCCCAAGCGATGCAAAAATGCAAATCAAATTAAATTATGAATACTATAACTTTATACTTACAGTTAGTGAATCTATTTCAAGCACAAGCGTTGCAAGAGTGCTTAGAGGTTTGAAGTTTTGGAGAAATTCTCTTAACTACAGAAAATCCAGGCAAGATTGAATGCAGAGCCGAACATCAGCAATCAATTGACTTGAATAGTTCACAAATGATATCATAGGTATCGCGCTACCGCTATCCTTGTATCTAAATGAACACAAATTTGGAGCATCAACATTGATCTCCTTCATGTTCGAGCATTTTAACACCAACAACTGAAGATGAACACTTGAAAACTTAATCGTCTAAGTAGTAAGGCAATCGGTAAGTGTCAGATCATGAAGGTGAGGGAATTTAGAGAAAAGTTCATTCAACCATTGGTCATTGATAATACTACTCTTCAAAGATACTAATTCCAACGTTCTTAAATTTCTGCACCTGTCCACATTTGCCATTGAAGGAGCATCGATTTTGTATTCAGAAGCAATAAAAAGGAAGTGTTGAAGACTTGGTGCATCAACAACCTCCTGAGTTCCTCTAATAGCAACTCCCTTGAGCTTACAAAGTCCACATAGGGTTACGGACTTCAACCCAGACTTGACAAAGCCTCTTGTGCATGTAGATGCAGAACAACGATCTAAACCTATGTATTCTATCAAGGGACAACTAGAAATGAGATTCTGAATTGCTTGTTCATCTCCTAAATAGACATGGAGTAACAAAAAGTTTTTTGCTTTCCTCCTATGATCTTCTGTACACCGGAAATCTGCTGCTGCCATTGAATTCCTTGATGTTCCAAAATTTTCTTCTTTAAAAACCAATATGGGAAACGTAGACATGCGTTCCTGTTGCAATGTTATGGAGGCTTGGATAAGCTTTTAAGCCCTTTTGAAGCAAGAGCCCGATTCCCGTCTTTTATCTTGCATTGGCATCGTTGTACCGGTATAGCATGTAACCTTAATTAACACCAATTATTATTGTAATTGACTAATTAATCTCCTCTAATTGTTTTCAGCTGACTGTGGTACCAGATCGTGCAGACCATTTACGCATACATTACCCCACTATTTGGGAAATTAATGTTGATGGAAATCCATGGAGATTCCTTCTTATATGTTCAGAAACAAAATATTGAATAATGGCCACACTTTATTCTGAAGTTTGAAAAGAAAACTCCTAACAGTGAGGGCACAAGAGAGATTATGATGTTAAACAATATAAAGTGATGAATTATTTGAAAATCGAAACTAAGTAATATGTTTTGTATGTTATTCAGTCTTTCGTTTTTTAATTATAGCCCATTATTTTAATGGCAAGTCATATTTTACTCATTCATAATTTTATCTTTTTTACTAAATTTACTTATAATTTAAAGTATTGCAATTTACTCATTCCTTAAAAACCAATATGGGTCTGGGAAGATCGGATATCTGATCCATAGCCTCAACAATTCTCTATTCCCTGAAAGAAACTGATGGCATAAACATGTATTTCAGTTGCAATGTTAAACGTTTGTGTAAACTGATAAGCTGAAAATGGAGCGAAATGGTATAAACTTTAGCACTGAGTGTTATTTGAATTATGTAGGGGAAGATTTTCATCAAGCCAAAACATAATAGCTACCAGCACCCTACTTTATATTCCAATGGCTTTAATAATTTGCTTAGCACCATTTTTTTATTCTCTATTTTTATTTTTGCTGATTTTTCTTCTTACTATGGGGTGTTTGAATTTATTCTTCAGGCCCATTCTCTAAACCTTTATTCTGGAGTTCAAAAACTGAGATTTTTCTCGTGACTTTGTAGTTTTCTTTTGTTAGAAACAGTCACGCAAGTTATATATATATATATATATATATATTAACGTAGTTAACAAATAAAGGATCAAAATTCAGGTGACAATTAATGCAACATTTAAAGGAGAGCATAAAAGAAATAAAACATAAACACCTGGCGAGGGTCTCTTAACATCCCAGAGATACACTTGAGGTGATTTTCTGAGTGGATGATGGAGAAGATTTGATTTTGGTGCCGATCTAGAAGGGAATGGAACTCTCCCCTACTATATCAATCTGTGATTATCAAAATTTTTCCAGGAAAAGTCAAACTGAATGGATATTTCTTCGCCGGAAAGCACTCGATTTCCGCAATTTCTTACTTATTAATTTGATGAATTCTACCATACCACAAGTAAAAGTTAGGTAAAAATTAGGGTGGCAACATACGAAGCATTAAAATATGTACGATTGAATTATGGCAATTGATGAAGAAGCAATATTTATTTATTTATGTAGAAATTACAAGTATGTCTCATTACTTTTGATAATCATACTTGAACCCCCAATTTAGCTCCTTTATTGCGTGCAGGATTGCTCCAAATTGGTAACTGTCATAGGGTCAATTTGCAAGTACGAAATTTTTCTGTGATGGCACCAAGTAATTGTCTTGGTCTCAGCCAATTTTCCTCACGGGTCACTTGTGTTTAATCCGAATAAGAAGATTAAAACAGTAAGTAAATGGGACAGCCAAATACAGAGAACAAGTCTCTAACCTTTTATTGATCTCAATTCAATACAAGGAGTACAAAAATATTGCTATTACATTCTGCCAGTTTTCTAGCTTACATTGGGCTATTTATAGAGTACAGAATTTCATGCATGAATGCCACCTATACTGCCAAATGGCTACAAGCTATGAGTTTACATTGTTTCTGATTGCCACATAACTATTTTGCTGGTCAGACACAACTTTTGGTTAGAATTGGAGCGAACAGTTATGACCCTTGGCTGAGTGCTTGTGCGAAAAGGCATGTCTCTTGGAGAATGCTTCAGCTTTAATTTTGCATCTTATTTTGCCCGTTTTGACAAGTTCCTCCCAAGCTTGTCTGTGCCTTGTTTAACCAACACCCAGCTAATTTTGCCAAGCTTTCCGAGAGAACAACAAGGCTGGCCATGCTGCTTCTTTAAGCCGACGGTCACTTTAAAGGTCTGACAAACCACCCCCACCAGAAAGAGCCAACATCCTCGTTGGAAGGGTCTGAAGGTAGTCTTCTATTTGTTTCTGAAATTGCCAAAGTGTAGTGCTTTTTTCCCAGCTAGCTTCTGACTCCGGCATTCCTTTCCATTTCACCAAGTAGAAAGTTCTCCTGTTCTTTTTACTTTGGCCCTCAACCCGGTGATCTAGGATTTTATCAACATCCTTCTCAAACTGATTCCGGATTGTGGGAGGAGCTCTAATAATGTGGCTCCTTGAAGGTTCACCAGCATCCACATGGAAAGGTTTTAGAAAACTTACATGGAAGGTCGGATGGACTTTAAGTCTGTCTGGCAGGTCCAACCTGTAGGCAGCTTCTCCTACTTTCTTTATGATTTCGAAGGGACCATCAAACTGTGGAACCAAGCCCCTGTGTACCGTCTTGCTGTTCATCTTTTTCCAGATTTGTGGAGTGAGTTTGAGAAGTACCTTATCACCCACTTTGAATTCCAAGGGTCTCCTGCCCTTGTCTGCATATTTTTTCATGTGTCTTGCAGCCTTGTTCAGACTGTCACAGGCCTCCTCAAGCAACTCTTGCTTGTTTCTGGCAAATCTGTAAGCTGCTGGACATTTACCCCTAGTTCTTTGCTTGGCTACTTCATAAGGAGTCAAGGGTTGATGTCCATTGGCCAATTCGAAGGGACTGAATCCTGTAGATGAGGACTTATGCAGATTGTAGGAGAATTGAGCAGCATCAAGTAAATCTACCTAATTTTTTTGAGTTGCAGAAACATAATCTCTCAGGTATTCCTCCAGCAATGCATTTACCCTTTCCGTTTGCCCATCTGTTTGTGGATGCTTTGCTGTGGAAAATTTTAACTCAGAACCTAACATACCAAATAGTGCTATCCAAAATCTGCCAGTGAATTTGGTATCCCAATCACTGATAATGTCCTTAGGCAACCCAAAATATTTTACCACATTCCTGAAAAAGAGGTCAGCAGCCTGCTCTGCTGTGCAAGGATGTGGAGCTGCAATAAATACTGCATATTTGGAAAACCTGTCCACCATAACTAGTACAGAACTCAAACCGTTAGTTTTAGGAAAACCAAAAATGAAATCCATTGAAATAGATACCCAAGGTTTTTCTGGAATCTGTAATGGTTGTAGCAATCCTGCTTCCTTCTTTCTCTCTGGTTTATCCAGTTGGCAAATCCCACATGTTTTGACATAGGCTTCTATCTCATCCTCCATTTTTGGCCAGAAATAGAAACGAGACAGAAGAGCAAGCATTCTTTCTCTACCTGGGTGTCTAGCCCATTGTGGGTCATGAGTTTCCTTCAAAAGCTCACGTCGGAGGCCACCATGTTTAGGGACGAATAGTCTGTTTCCCTTTGTGTGAAGCAACCCATCTTCAAGCCAATATCTACGAACAACTCCATCTTGTACCTCTTGGATCAATGCTTGGTATGTTTGGTCATTCTTGGCTATTTCTCTGATTCTCTCAATAAAATCAGAATGGACACCGCTGAGTGCAGTCACCATCACCTGCACTTCTTTTCTGCTTAGAGCATCTGCAACCTGGTTATGCCGGCCAGGCTTGTGCTGCCACTAGAAATCATATTCAAACAGGAACTCTTGCCATCGAGCCTGTCTTGGAGATAATTTCTTTTGTGTGGCAAAAAAAGTAATAGCAACATTATTAGTTTTTACTATGAACCTGGTTCCCAACAAATAAACTCTCCAAGTCCATAGGCAATGTATCACCGCAAGCATTTCCTTTTCATGGACAGAATATTTTTGCTCCGCCTCATTTAGTTTCCGACTCTCATAGGCTACTGGATGTTTCTCCTGAATTAGGACACCACCAATTGCTTTATCGGATGCATCCATATGCACTTCGAAAGGCAACTCGAAATCAGGCAACCTGAGCACTGGTTCACTGGCCACAGCAATTTTCAATTTCTTGAAAGCTTCGTGACACTTTTCTGACCAATGCCATTTCTGATCCTTCTTTAGCAAATCAGTGAGAGGCGCTACTTTCTTGGAATAACCTGGGATGAATTTCCTGTAGTAGTTAGCTAAACCAAGAAAGGAACGAAGTTCAGTTATTTTTGTGGGTGCTGGCCAATCCAACATTGCTTGGACCTTCCGTTCATCCATTTTTACCATACCATGTGATACCCAATGGCCTAGGAACAATATCTCTTGTTGGGCAAATTCGCATTTTTCCAACTTGGCATAAAGTTTATGTTGTCTGAGTCTAGTTAATACTTTCCTCAGATGAGAGATATGTTCATCAAGAGAGTCAGAATACATAACAATGTCATCGAGATATACTACTACAAAGTTATCCATGAAATCATGGAATACATCGTTCATCAAATTACAGAATGTTGTAGGGGCATTTGTAAGCCCAAAAGGCATTACTAAAAACTCAAAAGAACCATATCTAGTTACACAAGTTATTTTTGGTTCATCCCCTTCAGCAATCCGAACTTGCCAATATCTTGACCTTAGATCGATCTTTGAGAAGTAGGTGGCTTTGTTGAGTCTATCGAACAAATCCTAAATCAAAGGGAGTGGGTACTTGTTTTTGATGGTCACTTTGTTCAGGGCCTGATAGTCTACACACATCCAAAGAGAGCCATCCTGCTTCTGCTGAAATAATACCGGCACACCATAGGGAGCCTTAGAAGGCTGAATGAATCCTGCATCCAACAATTTTGTTAATTGCTTTCGAAGTTCCTGCAACTCCAATGGGGACATTTTGTATGGAGGCCGAGCAGGGGGTTTAGCACCTGGTTCCAACTCGATCTTATGGTCTGCTGCACGTTTTGGGGGCAATGTCTTGGGAAGTTCAGTGGGCATCACATCCTGAAACTCCTCAAGTAATTTGGCAACTGTGTCTGGGACATCTACTTTGCTGTTGGGCTTCATTTCAAAGATAGCCGCCAAGTAAGTATAATCTCCTTTCTTCAGGCCTTGCCTGAATTGTAAAGCCGAAACCATCTCAGCCTTGTGTGCAGTTTTGGTTTTGTTTGTAGTATGTCCGACAGAGATAAAAGAGGGATTGGTATCATCCATTATCAGCATCCCTCCTAAGTGCGGCAACACTGCAATTTTGGCATTTAACATAAAGTCAATACCGAGAATAATGTCAAAGTCATCCAAAGGGACTACCATCAAACCGATTTGCCCATTCCAGTTTCCCATTTGAGTAGGGACATCTTTTGCCATCCCAGCAACTGGCTGTGTTGTAGAATTTACTGCTTTAATTTTGCTAGATATTTTTCCCAAGTTTAGTCCGAGGGTCCCCACAATGCGCTTAGCTACGAAGTTGTGAGTGGCTCCTGTATCAAGCATCACAGTAACAAGATGGTCATTGACAACAGCATCAAAATACATAAGGGATTTGTTACCAGATTCCTTGACAGAGCGCAAGGTGTTTATAAGCTGCAAAGGATTCACTTTGGATGGTCCTTCTGATTCAGGGCTTTCAGATCCAATATCAGCAATCATGGCAGAGAGTTTTTCTCATTTGGGATAGTCCCAAGCAAGATGAGGTCCGCCGCAGATGAAACAACCACTAGAACGAGCATCTTTTTGCCCTTGTTGTTTTCCATCTGTGTTGGTTCCCTTTTCTCCTTCCTTTTTGTTTTTCTTTTTATCTCGGTTCCTTTCTTTACTCTTGCCTTTTTCCTGATTCTTAGATTTGCCCTTCTCATTCCCATTGGACTTGTTCATCCAAAAATCAACTAATCTGTCAGCAGCAGCAACGGCAGAAGGAAGGTCCCGAACTCCTTGCCTTCTTAGTTCCATTTAGGCCCACGACTGTAAACCGGACATGAAATTGAAGAGCTTGTCTTCATTAGACATGTTTCGTATATCTAACATTAAGGAACTGAATTCCTTTACGTAGTCCCGAACAGTGCCAATCTGTTTTAGATGCTTGAGAGCATCTCTTGCAACCCAAGAGGTGTTGCATGGAAGGAACTGCTCCCTCAGGTCCTTCTTCAGGGTGTCCCACGTTGTTATATCTTCCCTGGACTTGTCCTCCATTCGAGTCCTCCACCAAAGCTTCGCATCACTAGAAAGATACATACTAGTGATAGAAACTTTTTCGTCATCCGGAATTTTGGCAGCCTTGAAGTACTGCTCCATATCCCACAAGAAGTTTTCCAGATCCTTGGCATTTCTGTTGCCTGTAAAGGCTTTTGGGTCTGGAATCCGTGGCTTTAAAGAGGCACCAGCATCCCCTCCAGAAGATCTATTTGCCATGGCCTGTTTCAAAACAAGCAACTCAGCGTCATATTGGGTTGTAAGGGT
This sequence comes from Sindora glabra, assembly GCA_020226215.1. Classification (NCBI taxonomy): domain Eukaryota; kingdom Viridiplantae; phylum Streptophyta; class Magnoliopsida; order Fabales; family Fabaceae; genus Sindora; species Sindora glabra. The sequence goes on along the minus strand of CM035235.1, from coordinate 65,751,968 downwards.
CCGGATGGTATCTTTTGCTTCTAATAATTCCACACCCAATTCAACGCATCGAGTTTCTAGTTCTGCAATCCGACCATTCAGGGCATTAGACTGGGTACCAACTTCAATCACCAATCTTTCGTAGGTATCACAGAGAGAAGGAGGATTTTCAACCGAAGGTGCACCGACAATTTCCTCCAAACGGGCTAATCGATTGGAAGTGTTTCCACCAGCCATGATTCAGAATTCTTGCGGAAATCAAATAAGAAATAACTTGGCTCGGAATACCAACTATCACAGGGTTAATTTGTAAGTACAAAATTTTTCTGTGATGGCACCAAGTAATTGTCTTGGTCTCAGCCAATTTTCCTCACGGGTCACTCGTGTTTAATCCGAATAGGAAGATTAAAACAGTAAGTAAATGGGACAGCCAAATACAGAGAACAAGTCTCTAACCTTTTATTGATCTCAATTCAATACAAGGAGTACAAAAATATTGCTATTACATTCTGCCAGTTTTCTGGCTTACATTGGGCTATTTATAGAGTACAAAATTTCATGCATGAATGCCACCTATACTGCCAAATGGCTACAAGCTACAAGTTTACATTGTTTCTGATTGCCACATAACTGTTTTGCTGGTCAGACACAACTTTTGGTTAGAATTGGACCCTTGGCTGAGTGCTTGTGTGAAAAGGCATGTCTCTTGGAGAATGCTTCAGCTTTAATTCTGCATCTTATTTTGCCCGTTTTGACAAGTTCCTCCCAAGTTTGTCTGTGCCTTGTTTAACCAACGCCCAGCTAATTTTGCCAAGCTATCCGAGAGAACAACACAACCCAAGGCTGGCCATGCTGCTTCTTTAAGCCGACGGTCACTTTAAGGGTTTGACAGTAGCCCTGTTGAATGACATCAGCTTGAATAAGTTACCAGGTAGCCAAGGTAATTTGACTCGGTAAATAAAAAGGATTTGATGGCTTGGTGATTATTGAAAAAAAATGGAAAAAAATGAATCTTATGAATTTTCTATTTCCAATTTTTATAACGCTTGATTATTATAATTATAATTAATTATATAATTTATTAAATATTCAAAGGAATATAAAAGTAATAATTATATATTTGCTAATTGTCAATTGTTAAAATTTTCTATCATGTATCAAATTACATTATTTAGATTTATTTTTACTAAAAAAAATCATAAACTATTAGATTGACATAATTTCAAACTATAAAGTTTTAGTCATCATCATAATTCAATCAAATAGAAAATATTAAATCCTCGAATCATTATATATTTTTATAAATTTGCATTATTATAATCAATTATTATAATTAATATTATACTTTTGAAAAATGAAGTTAATTCATTTTAGAATTAATTAGTATATTGCTTCTATATTTTAAATATAAAATTTTTAATTAATTCTATTTTCAATTTTTGTTATATTTTCAATTTCAAATTTCAATTTAATAGTTTATTAATTAATTTGATTATTATAATAAATGATAAATTAATTATATTAAATATAATTATTGAGAAATTGTTAATTTGTAGTGTATCAGATGGCATTTACAATATTTTTAACTCTATTGTAATATGAAAATTTTCAATATTATTCTCACAAGTAGGTAACTATTTCTTAAATTTTTATATCCACTCAACTATAATATCAAAATATCAAAATATATGTTGAATTAACCAATATTATATTTCCTTTGTTGGTTTTGTTAATAGACCACACAACCCCATTTTAATAAAATATATTTTGATAAATTTTCTGCTTTTTAATTTAATTCCTTTTGTTCAAATAAGATACTTTTTCCATGATGAGTGTAATTTAAAATTTTTAACTTTTGATTATTTTTTATAATCTAAAAAGCTAGCAGTTAAGGGTTGCAATACTATAGGTGCTTCAACATTTTGGAAACTTATATGAAAATTCAATGTAAAAGCCAAATTATAAAATTTGTATTTTTTTATATAAAATTCAAACTAATTGAATAAGCAAAGAAACATAATTAACATGCTTGAAAAGTTAAAATATAATCAAAATGATTTGAATAATGAATATTAAAATCAATAAAATATTGGGGTATTGTAAAAAAAAATAAATTTCAATTGAGTAAAACTTTGAACAATTAAATAAAATTTATAAATTGTGGAATTAAATTTTTTGTGACACGTGATATAATTTAATAAAAATATTAGATAAAGTGTCCAAACCAAAAAAAATTAGAGTATAAATGTCTTATCCAAAGATTTTATAAATGCTACAATTTAATTATTCAAGTTAAATAAAAAAAATTAAAATTTTTATTTTTGCATAGATATTATAACTTTATATAAAAATTATAAAATTTTTTCAACAACTAAGATTATTTCACTGAGGTTGGGTAGTAAATACCAATGCGGAAAAAAAAAAAAACTCATTGATGGTGCCCCATTCAATAGGCTGTTACAAGGTTCTGATGCAAATAGTAGAGTTCTAGCTGACATAATGAAGCCTAATGGGTATTCTATATAACGGACAACTTTTTGTAAATATCGTTTGTTTTGGGTCAATTGCATAAAAAAAAAAAACAATTCATGCAAACTGCCACTTTTCCAAATGTCAACATTCAATTGGTCTAATTACTTTTGAACTCCAAAAATTATAAATACACCATACAATACACCTTTTAATTTACTTATGGGAAAGATTACGATATATCATTGAATAAGTAATGTGACGTAATGCTAATGTAAGGCTGTAAAATTTATTTATTTTTTTGAATTTCAAATTTAACATGTTATATGATAGTAAATCAACAATTAGATTTGATCGTGATGCACCACTGTGTCAAAAAGTGCAAAAGCTTTTTATATTAAAGTAGTAGATCCAGCATTAATAATTTTTAATTTAAGTAATATTTGATATTTTTTGAATATTTTATATTTTTTATTATATTCAATATTCAATTAGTAATTTTTTTATATGTGTATTTAATAATTTAATTACTCTTATCATTCAAAAAATAGCCGGTCTAGTATAAAATTATAGGAGCCAAATTAGATGTTTCTATAAATTACATGTTTCTATCTTTCTCTTAGCAAGTTGAAAGAAATTGGTAAGGTAAAAAATTGAACAATCAAGAACTCAGGAACTGTTAGTTTTTTGGAAGGAAAAAAAATACTTTGACTTCCACCAAATTTCAATGAAATTATGCGATCACTTTTTAATTTTAAAATATATATAAATTTTTTTGAAGCATAAAAAATGTCACATTTAAGTCTAAAGATGCCATTAATAAAATGATGAGAAACCATAATTATAAATTTAAATTTAATAATATAAAATATTCTAAATTTTTTATAATTAAAGATATACTTTGACTAAATTTTAATGACTAAAAAATCATTGCATTGACGCTAAAATTTAACATTATTATCTTACATATTTTAATCTTTTGAGCTTAACGAATTCATGTGTTTTTAGCACAACATACTGGAAATATGCCATATTATTAGATTTGAATTCTATAGTCATCTTTTCCTACTATTTCTCAATGAAAATTCAAAAGGGTTTTATAGTAGCATTTTTTTATGTTTTAAGGGAAGTCTATATAGATTTTGAAATGAGAAGGGATGTCTTTATAACTTCATTAAAACTTATGGGAAGTTAAAGTATTTTTATCTAGTTATTATTATTAGTATTAATAAAAAGGAAAACATATGCTTTTCCAACATGTCGTATAACCCTATTTACATTCTATCTACTTATGATTTGCACCTTTAACACTTTACTCACAAATGTTATGCTTTTGTCCAAATTTTATGAAAATTATAATGTGCAAGTCATGTGCACCCTTATTAGTCCTAATTTGATATGATTTCACCCTAATTTATTCCTAATTACACATGGCATTCCCAATTTATTGTCCCAAAATTAAGATGTTGTGGTTTAAGATTGGGAAAGAATTGAAGAAATTGATGGCATAAATTAAATCTTTGAAACTATATTCAAATTTAAAAAATGAGACAGAAGAGCACATGAAGAGGCATGTACTAGGTTTCATTGTATTTAGAGAAAAAAGCAAGCATAGATTGATAAAGTATTAGTAATGCAAACCAAATGTAGGTGAAGTGTATTTTCTATGAAATACGGGACTCTCAAAATATTTCTTAATATTGCACTATTTGATTTTGATGAAGATGAGTTTAATTGAAATACTTTTTATAATTGTAAAGATGGGATATTGTTTTGTTTGATGCTTGTTGGGTAAATATTCTAGTTTAGTTAGAAACATTACATAGTTACTCTTTACTTATTGTTTGTTGAATCAAATTTACATTAACTGATTTGACATATGTTAATATCTTATAAAAGATGAATTTGATGTATATATGTAGCTACTCTTTAAATGTGTGAAAAGATTAAGTTTTAAAATGCTAAAATATGAAAATAGCATATTCAATCAACTTGCTTTTTGCTATTTGCTTTGTGTGAGTTCTAATTTCTATAGAATTGTTATTTTTGTGTAGGTTGCTCTTTGCATATGCCATCTAATGCTGAACTAGATTTAGATTATTAAACTCTAAGATATTGCAAAGGAAAGCATGATACAATCCTTTAAAAAGAACTTAATGGCTTTTAAATTCAAGTTTTGTTAAAAAAGTAAGCAACATGTACTTTCAAAATACACCAAGAAAATGAATTTTCAAGAGATCAAATGAAAGAGCAAGCACTACATATTCAAAGTTGTTAAATTTAAAAATGATTGAACATTAACTTTTGAAAAGAGGAAGCTATTTAGGAAACTTAAAGAAAAAGAATGAGCCTTTTTATAGATAAAGCTACTCTTTGGGATAGCATGGGTTCCAACGACTAGCTTCATCCATTTTCTTATAAATAAAAGAGTTCACTTTATTGACAAGTCATATAAGCATGTCTTTTTCTTTTTCAATCTTTATAGTCTTCTTTCTTGAACTTAAACTTGCAAATCTATACTATTGGAGTGTGGTAACTTTGTGGTCTCTTTGTGAAACAATCCCTACTCATAAAGGTTCACTTGCTAAGGTAGAGAGTGAGTAAAACTCTTATAAACAACTTATAGATAGGTTGTGAGAGAAAAAAATTCTTATATGTCTTGATGTGGAATTGCTTGCATATTTGGATATTTCAGTGGGGGAGTGTAAAATGGTTTGTTAAAAAAAACACTAGTAAATAACCCTTAAGATTGGATTTTGCTTTGAAAAAGCAGAATAGACCTAAAGAAATGATTGTTTCTTTAAACTATCAAATCACTATTTGTCAAAGCTTTCATCTCTTTCCTTTACTCTTTACTATATATGTGCTTAGTTGTTTATCTTTACTTATCATTTATATTATCTTTCAAACATATATTTAAGTTGCACTTTAGGGAATTTCAAAAAAAATTATTTTTATAGCTTACATTCTTAAGTTTTGAAACAACATTTCATCCTCTCTTGATTTATTTTTGTCATATGAATATTTTTCTCTATTAAAAATGATAACCCCCATCATTTTGGATGTGTTTTATACTATCTAATAAATATAGTGAAATTTATAGCAGGATTAATTACAAATGTGATAAAATGCTGATATCACACATAAATAACGAGCTTAAGTATCCATTATATTATTATTATTACTGCCAATTTTTTATAGTAAGAGTAGCAAATTATTTAACTCACATGCACAATGTGCTAGGTTCAAATGAAACCAATGTACTAAAGGGAAAAGAAGGGTTCCAAAATAACACAGAATATGACTGCTCTATTGAAAGTGCTAGCACCATTACTATTTTTGTATTTGCTGCATTATATATTTGGATTTTCTTTGCTTTTAATGACATGTCTACTTTTTTTTTCATAAATACATAAAATACGTAGTAGACATGATAAGCAGAGAGAAGTTAAAAGCTCCGATGATTAGATTAAAGGTGTTCGTGGGATTGAAGGGCCCAAGGGTATATTAGACTTAGTCTTGGAGTTGAGTTGCTTGAACACGAAGGAGATCAATATTGATGCTCCAAATTTAATTTCATTCTGATATCATGATGATGATGGCACAATGCCGATGATCTCATTTGTGAATATTTCGAATCAATTGAAAGCCGATGTTCAGCTTTGCATTCAAAGTTACCTGGACTTTCCAAAGTTAAGAGAATTCCTTCAAAACTTCAAGCCTCTCAACATTCTTGCATTGCTTGTTCTAGAAATACATTCCCTAACTGTAAGTATAAACTCACCAGATTCATTATTGAATTAAATTTTCATTTTACCCAATTTTCTCAATGACATGGCATTGTTCGTAAATATTGTAGGGTCTGTTCAACCTATATAGATTGCAAGAAATTACAGTCCCCCCCTTCGACCATTAAACATGGGGACCTAAGTATTTCATGCAATGAAACTATCGGTTTGTCCCTTTTCACTCACTTGTTTTGGAGCTGCTGCGTTTCCATCATTTCCTTGAATGTATATTTAGATCCATGCAGCAGAATAGTCATCAAGGTATCTCATCATTTTGTTTGAACAACTAATTATCGAATTACTAAAAAATCCTTCTTATCTATGACACTAATCTGCCTTCCTTTCATGTTATAAAAATAAAGGGAAGTTTATACCATGTTTTATGTAAATACAACGTATTTAGGAACATTGGGAGGAAAGCGTTGAGTTAAACTCTAATTCAAATTATTATCAATTTATGATTTTTTTATTATGAGTTATTTTTATTCAAGTTAGGATTGTGTTAAAGCAGAATTGAAATTTCTTGTCAAGTAATTATTTTTGAGTTATAAATATTTATATTGAATAAGAGTTTGAGGTATGAAAAAGATGTGATATGAGTGTCAGTAGGGTTGGTTATGTGGGAACTCACATATGGATTTGTGAAAGATGGAGAAATCATGATAAGGATAAGGAAGTTGTAGGGTTATGGTTGAAAATCTTTACACTCATTATCTTATAATCTTTTGATGATATAATAAATCTTTTTCCTTAAAGTTTGTGGGTTTCCATTTTATTTTGATAATGTGATTAATTTAATTGTATGATGATTGTATGTTTAGAGAGTGGATATTTTTCCCAACAACTAAAAGGATGGCACTAAAAAATGATGATAATCCCATCACTAAAAATATTTAAATCTAAATGGCTTTTCCTTCACAGCTAACAACTTTCTCTATGAATTGCTTATAACAACAAGCACTTTGTGAAAAGCTTGTGGTTAGTAGAGAAGAATGTTATTGTAGTTTAAGTACTACTAAATGTTGGTGGCATAGGTTGGAGGATATTGAAATCAAAAGCTCTTCTCTTCGGAAAAATAGTTATCAAAAGAATTTCATTGATTTCAAGAACTTTTTAGACTTGTTGCCAGATCTTCTCAATAGTGAAAGAGTTAGCTTTAGGTTGAAATGGTGATTTTATTATGACTAGAACATGTCAAATATTTCAATGGTGCTTTTGTATTTCTTGTGTTTGCCTTACTTGTTGGAAGAAAATATGCCATTAGTATGGTCCTTGTTATCAATCGATACACATCCTTATCTATAAATTTGATGTTGAGATTTCATTTCTATTGTCATAAATTAAAGCATTAAAAAGTTTTGTTGAATAAAAGTAATATTTGTTTGAAAAGATTTTAATTATTAACATCTTTAGACTAAGTCAAAAACCTTATCTTGAAATCAATAACTATTAGTTGTCATTTTTTGAACTAAAACTGAAGCTAAGATTTTCTCCAATCTTTTGATATCCTATGGAATTAGGAGATATTTTCTCCAATAATCTCTCTAACCTACACTTTTAAAAGTTATAAATAGAGTTAGCCTTCCTCACATTAGACACAACATAAAAAAGTAATATTAGTGAGAGCAAAAAAGCTTGTCTCATCAAATTGGTATTCTACTATATGTTCTTTAGTTAGGTTCTTTTATTTTGTTATGCTTGTTACCTACTTTAATCGTGCTTTAAGAGTAGTCTATGTATCCCCAAGGGAATTTTTGGTCATACATCTTTGCACGAAAGGAGGTCGATAATTCCTTGAGGACAGTGACATTCTCTCACCTCAAACTACTTTTATTTACAAGTTTATCCAAAAATCTCAAGGAATTAGCTGGTAATGGTATCTATTGACTTTGGTGCCATGGCTGTTGTTACTACTACAACCAATGGACCACTTCCTACTATAGAAATAAGATTTATTCACAACACAACTTCTTTGCATCACACTTTGCCTTATGCCAAAGCTGTTCCTAGACATCTCCAAAATTGAAGTGTTTGATGGACAAAACTTTAAGCAATAGTAGGAATGCATCTATACCACATTAGATATGCATGGAGTTACAGATGCCCTAACCAATGGAAAGCTAGAACAAAATGTTGAAGTTTGGTGCATGCCAACAAGGTTAGTCATCACACCATATTAAATATTTTTTCTAATGAGTTATTTGACATTTATTGTAGTTATAAGGAAGCCAAACCAATTTAGGAATCAATGATCACCAAATACTCTACTAAGGATGCTAGGAAATAAAAGTTCGTAATAGAAAATTATTGTTGATGGATTTTAATTGATGATAGGGACATCAAAATCTAAATTAATGAATGTTATAAGCTACTTAAAGGCCTGAAGGTAAAAAATATCAATCTTCAAGAAGAGTTCGTGTCTAGACCACTCATAAAAAATTTACCAAATTCATGGAGTGATTATAAGCAATAACTTAACACAAACACAAATATCTCACTTTTGGAGAACTGATCACACACATCATAATTGAAGACACAACCACAAAGAGCTTTAATAAAAAAAGGCAAAGTCATCATTTTTAAAAGCTAACTAATGGTGCATGATTATTTACACTAAACAAGGTACAATAACAAAGCCTTTTTTAATAATATAAATAAATCTAATTCTAACCCTAGAACTAATGCCCTTAATTCTAATGCATTTACTAATAAGAAAAACAAAGGCAATTGATACATATGTGGAAAATCTAGTCATCATGCCCCATAATGTAGAAAAAGGAAGAGAACTAACAATCCTCCTAAGCTAAATGTCAATTTGGTTGAAGGAGAAGAAATTATTACTATAGTTATTTCTCAAGATAATTTAATAGCTGATGTGAAAGATTGGATAGTGGACTTAGGGGCCACTAGATATATTTGTATAGATAGAGATGCTTTCATCTCTTACTCACCAATAGGAGTTGAAGAAGAACTAATCTATTTGGGAGACTCTTGAACTACAAAAGTTTTAGGAGAAAGTAAAATCTACTTAAAGTTCACATCAGGAAAGACCTTAACTTTTAACAATGTACTACATATTCCTGATATAAGAGTCAATATAATTTTTGTGTCATTGTTAGGAAAAGTAGGAGTAAAAGCTTCCTTTGAATCTAATAAAATTGTGATGACAGGGAATAATGTGTTTATGGGTAAAGGCTATTGTAATCAAGGCTTATTTTTATTGAATGTCCAAAATGTTATAAATGAGAATGCTTACATTTCTTTTACTTATACGATTGGCTCTACTTGCTTGATTAATCCTTATAGTTTATGACACTCTAGGTTAGGACATGTAAATGCCTCATATGTAAGAAAAATCTAAACCTGAGGCTTAATTTTAGGAATAAACTCCTTTAAAGATAATGTTAAATGTGAAATATGTGTTGAAACTAAATTAACTAAGAAAGCATTTATATTTGTTAACAGAGAATCGAAATTGTTAGATTTGATTCATACGGACCTAGGAGGTCTAAGACAAACATTAACTAGAGGTGGTAAGAAATATTTTGTAACCTTTGTAGATGATGCTTTATGATACACTAGAGTTTATCTTCTTAAATAAAAAGATGAGGTCTTAGAAATGTTTTTATGCTATAAGGCTAAAGTTGTGAACGAATTAAATGAGAAAATTAAAAGACTTCGGTTAGATAGCGGAGGAGAATATAGAATGTTAGATGACCTATGTGAAAAGGAAGGAAAAATGCATAAAATCACTCCACCTTATTCTCCAAAATCTAATGGAATAGCTGAGAGAAAAAAAATAGAATTTTAAAAGAAATGATGAATGCATTATTAGTGAGTTCCTTAGCACTAAATAACTTATGGGGGGAAGCTATTTTATCTACATGCCATATGCAAAATAGAATGCCCTTTAAGAAAACTAGTAAAACTCCTTATTAGATATGGAAAGGATTTATACCAAACTTAAAATATTTAAAAATGTGAGTGTGCTTATCTAAGATCATGTTACTTGAACCTAAGAAAAGGAAAATAAGATCCAAAACTTTTGATCATATGTTTGTTGGTTATGCAGAAAATAGTGTTGCATATAAATTCCTTTTGTTAAGAAGTGATGTACTTGATTGTAACACAATAGTTGAGACAAAGAATGCTAAGTTCTTTGAACACATTTGCCCATTGAGTCATAAAATTTCTTATGCAATAAGGACTTTAGATGCTCCATTATCTAACACTGAACAAACTAATGAGGTTTTAAGAAAAAGTAAAAGACAAAGAAAAGATACCTCTTTTCGAAGTGATTTTTATACCTTCATTGTTGATAATGATCCTTTATCATACAATGAAGCAATTTCTTTTTCTGATGCAAAATTTTGGAAAGAGGCAATTGAGGTTGAACTTAATTTGATTTTACAAAATAAAACTTGGGAACTTGTTAATCTACCCCTGGTGCAAAAATAATTAGTTGTAAATAGATTTTTAAAAAGAAATATTTTCCTGATAGATCAATTGAAAAATATAAAGCATGCTTTGTTGCAAAAATTTTTACCCAAAAATAAAACATTAATTATTTTGATGCCTTTGTGCTAGTGGCTAGAATATCTTCAATATATATTTTGTTTGCTTTAACTTCTATTTTTACATTATTTGCACATCAAATGAATGTAAAAACTATCTTTTTAAATGGAGATTTAGAAGAAGAAATATATAGAGCAACATGAGGGCTATGAGGTACTAGGATAAGAAAATAAAGTTTGTAAGTTAAAGAAATCCTTGTATGGTTTAAAACAAGCACCAAAATAATGGCATTAGAAAATTGACTAAATTTTAAAAAATGATGGATTTTCATGTGTAGAAGTGGATAAATATGTGTATACAAAATTTGAAAATAATGGAAGTGTAATTATTAGTCTATATATTAATGATATACTTATCTTTGGAACAAGTCTTGATAAAGTCCTTGAGACTAAATTTTTCTTAGCTTCAAACTTTGAAAGACATGGGTGAAGTTAATGTTGTATCATAAGGAGAGAAAATGCAATAATGTTATTATAGTGACATTATGTTGCAAAACTTCTTAGAAAATTTGGCTATTTTGAAGAAAAACATGTTAGTACTCCTCATGATGTTAATACTAATACAAGGAAAAATCTAGGTGATCCAATAGCTTAGTCTGAATATGCTTGAATTATTAGAATTTTGATGCATTTAATGAATTGCACTAGACCAAACATAGTATATGCTGTGTGTACACTAATTGGATATACTCACAATCCTAACCAAGAACACTAGAATGCACTAATAAGACATGAGATATTTAAAAGGTACCATGAATCATGGTATCACCTATAGTGGATTTCTTATTGCATTAAAAGGATATAATAATGCAAATTAGATCTCTAATTCAGATAAGATAAAATCCACTAATGGTTTTGCATTCACCTTTAGTGGTAGAGCAATGGCTTAAACATCGTTTAAGAAAATAATTATAATTAGATCCACCATGGAGTCAATTTGAGGCTTTAGAAATGGTTAAAAGTGAAGCTGAGTGGATAAGAAAATTTTGCTTTGACATACCATTAGTTACAAAACCAAGACCTTTGTTTTTTATGCATTATGATTGCCAATCGGTAATGGTTGTCGTTAAAAATAATTCTTTTAATGGAAAAAATTGACATATTCAATTGAGACACAAAGTTATGAAGCAATTGTTCAAAGATGGAATATTTTCCATTGATTATTTAAAATTAGAAAGGAACTTGGCCAATCCTTTGATAAAACCCCTGGGTAGAAAACAAATATTTGAAGCATTGAAGGGAATGGGATTAATGCCAAATCAAGAAATATAACATTGATAGTAACCCAACCTATGTGATTGGTGATCCCATGAATAGGTTCATATGGATAATAGCAAGCTAATATTACATCTAAAAGCACTAAAGTGAATGAGTCCCTCCTATGGTGTATGTGAATAGTTAAAACTAGTGAGGATGAGTTAAGCTCTTAATGAATTCCGTATTCCTTATGGATAGTGTATTTATTTACAGTGTACACTTGATGGAATCACCTATATGAGTATGGAGTAGGTTGTTCCTATGAGATCTTAGCAAGTCTCTAGAACACTCTTGAATAACTAGGCATGTGCATGGCCTAGTAACGCAAAACCATTTCGCATAACAAAATAATTTATTAGCGAAAATGACATGTAAGAATTTTTAGCTTACAAAAGATTTATCGGTTCATAGAAATTGTAAAATTTCACTAATATTTCTTTAAGCTATGTGTTATTATGTCTAGATTTGGATCATAGTCCAAAAGATACCAAATTAATATTTTCACTTTTATTAAGAGAACCCAACAAACTTTCTTATTTTTGATACTTTCCATTTTAAAACCTTTTGAAATAAGTGGGGGATTGTTGAATAAAAGTAACATTTATTTCAAAAGATTTTAATCATTAACATCTTTAGACTAAGTCAAAAGCTTTATCTTCAAATCAGTTTTAACAAACAAAACAAAACTATTGGCTATTATTTTTTGAACTAAAATCGAAGCTAAGATTTTCTCCAACCTTTTGATATGCCCATGGAATTAGGAGATATTTTCTCCAATATTCTCTCCAAGATTTTCTTCAACCTTTTTGATATGCCCATGGAGTTAGGAGATATTTTCTCCAATTATCTCTGTAACCTACACTTTTAAATGTTATAAATAAAGTTAGTCTTCTTCACATTAGACACAATACAAAAAAGCAATATTAGTGAGAGCAAAAAAGCTTGTCTTATCAAATTGGTGTTCTACTTTATGTTCTTTAGCTAGGTTCTTTTATTTTCTTATGCTTGTTACCTACTTTAGTCATGCTTTATAAAATAGAAGAGTCTATTGTGTCCCTAGGGGGATTTTTGGTCATACATCTTTGCACAAAGGGAGGCTGATAATTCCTTGAGGACTTAACATTCTCACGCCTTAAACTACTTTTATCTACAACTTTATCCAACAATATTAGTTGGTTTGTAGCAATAGATTTTCCAGATTGTGACTGGCACACATTTATGTTTCTGCTATTCTGGTCTCTTTTAGAGTGCAAACATATATATTCTTTGCAACTATTAGAACTTGTATTTTTATTTTAATTTAAGAAAATATATGTTATCTTAATTAAGTTGGTAGAAATTCCTATTTTATATTATGGCCTAAGTTTAAATTTAATTTGTATAAAGTTTAAGCCCAACCATTTTTAATTATGTATATAAATATATAAAATATCAAAATTACAAAAAATGGAGATATTTGAAAAAAAAAGTAACTAACATTAAAAAAATTTGTTCTTTGTCATGCAAACATATATATAAAAGCATAAAAAATACTATGAATACTAAAAATGAAATTCAAAATTAAATTTTGAATCTTTCATATTTTATTCTAAAAAAAATAAGTCTATCAAACATTCCTCCATTTTTTTCTGGTTTTTCTTGTTAAATAATATTATGCGATGCCTCGAGTTCATGCTTTTGATCTATTTCTAAAGCTTGATTGTGGAGTTCAAAAACTCAGATTTCCTTGTGAATCTTCATCATACCAGTTTTTGTTGAACCAGTAATTTATTCCATTAAATTTTTAAAATTTTCTTACCTGAATTAATAAATAGAGGATCAAAATGCAACTGACAATTGCTGCAAAATTTAAAGGAGGGCCATAAGAAAAAAAAAAAATAAATTCAGTTGAGGAAAGTCTATCAACAAACCAGAAATATACTTGAGGGAGAAATTCTGATTTTGGTGGTGATCCAGAAGGGGATGGAACTTCCTTTATGCCATTTCAATATTTGACTATGAAAAACATCCCCGGAAAATTTCATTTGTTCAGAAATTTCTTCTCAGGAAACACTCTCCTCGGCATACATAGATCAGTGTAGCATCTGACTTGCAAGCTGAGGGGAAGAAGAAATAAGATCGTCCAAACCCTAATTGGTATCTGATCTTTCCAGTATCTGTACAATTGGTTCCTTAGAGCAGGTGAGTTGCGAAAGACATTGAGTTTAAGTTCAAAGGAGCTTTCCCTTGTTCCAGGATCTGGTGAGTAAAAATGAGGCAAGAGGCAGACTCCCGGGAGTAAAAATGGGTAAATCATAAAATCTCCTCAACTTGCTTAGCGCGTACTTCATCCTTTAGAAATTTTCAGTAAGAGAAATTTTAGTACACTGATTATATCGGTACATTATTAATTTAAGTTGTTAATTTTTTTATTTAATATATAAAATTCGATGACATAAATTAATAATACAATTGATATACCATAATTATTATCATTTTTATATATAATACTCATTGGAGTGGTAATAATTTCAATTTTCAATATATTAAAAATTATACAAGTTCCTCAAAATTAACAATTACTTTTTTCCATAGATGGAAAATATAGGCATGTGTTATGGTCAGAATATGCAAAATTTTTTCTTCACCCTTATATTGAACGTGTTTATTATTTCCCAAAGGAGGTTTCCCAAACTACTCTAAACTTGCTTTAGCGTGGAATTCACCATTATGCTAAACGTGTTTATTATTTATTTTTACTTCTTTAATGATATAAAAAACTCTCTTTTGTTAACTCTGAATAATAATAAATTAGGCTTCCAAATTTTAGTGTCGAACATACTGCATTTATTAAGGCATAATATCGGAGTTCAACTTCTTAAAAAATTGAGTATTCTATTATTGAATTATTATTTATAATTTTTAAAATAAATAAATTAAAATTAAAAATATAAATTTAAATATATTAAATTCAATCAAATAACGAAAACATTTGACTTTTAGGACTTTTAGCTCTAACTTATGGTAAAAGCAATTCTTTAAAATCCAATTTTATATTTTGTCCATTGGCATGAACTGTTGTCTAATAATTGTCATATGTATTAGGAACAAATTTGGAGAAAATTTTTTGGGTGAAATAGGAAGTTTCGTAATTTTTTCCTATGATATCTTAATGTAATCCACATGTGATTTTCATGTAAAAGTTCTTTTTTCTCAATTATTGAACCTTTTTGCCTTTTTTAGTATCAATCTGTAAAATGAAATGTATGAGAATTGTATGGGATATATTCAGAAGTCAGATAACTGAGAAACATACAAATTTTATCATGATTATTCTCAATTTAAGTGTAATATTAATTACATTAATTAAAAAATTAATACAAATATTAATTGTGCATTTTCATCTTAAAGCTTTTCCATTACTGTTCAAATTTGAAGATGGGAATTTCAAATTGTTACGAAATAACAATTATGAAACTAGAAGAAATGAAACATTATCAAAGGGAAAAAAAGGATTAAAAAGGGAAAAAAGCACTTCAATTCATGAAAACCAATCAATCCAATAAGAAATAAGATTTTAGTCATTAAATATATTTTTCTAAATGAATAATATGATAATAGAAATC
This sequence comes from Sindora glabra, assembly GCA_020226215.1. NCBI lineage: Eukaryota > Viridiplantae > Streptophyta > Magnoliopsida > Fabales > Fabaceae > Sindora > Sindora glabra. The sequence continues at coordinate 65,736,296 of CM035235.1, read as the reverse complement.
ATCTAAATATCTGCTAAATTGATATTTTTACAGGAAAGTAAATTAACACAATAATTATAAAAGTAATTTCATAATTCATATTTGATAATGGAAAAATGTTACAAACTTTTAGAAAATTAGACAGTTTTCTTGTATATTGGAGTGAAATTGATACACATGTAGATTGTATTAAGATTCCATTTGTTTTGTTAAAAATCATTTTTCATATAAAAATCACTCATATATATTCATAAAATGATATTTAGAAATATAATAATGAATGAAAATATTTTTTTCAAATAGAAGAAATTATTTTTTCTAAACTCTTCATATTGAATATTAAATAAATAAAATAATTCCCCTCATCTTAATATTTTATAATTATCTTTTATGAGAAATATTTTTTTTTACCAAAACAAAACAAACATGATCTGGTTTTCTCAACTTAGCAACTCAATAAAACTTTGAGGTGTCAAATGACTTTTCTCAAATAAAATGAAACTACATTTTTAATTGTTGCTTCAAAGAGAGTATATATATGTGCATGTGATTTATGTTGTTTTATCAAATTGAATTAAAAAGGCTACAACAAATATTGTTAAATTAACTCCCCCTCCTTTTTTTTGTTGAATAGTAAGCTCAATTTTCTTTTTCCTTTTTTTTACTGTTGATGATGATTTTTTAATAAATTTAGATAAAAAGAGAAAACGCTTCCACTATTTGGAAGAAAATTAAAGGAGTCTTACAATCAACCAAAGTCCTGTTACTACTTTTCTAGGATAAAGAGCTTTTGATCTCAGAATCTTAAGAAATAAAAAAGAACGAGGGGTGCAAATAAGTTGAGTTATTTATGAGTAGTTCAAGATCGATTTGTAAAAAGTTTGGTTTAAATTTGAATTTTAATGTGTCGGGCTTGTTTAAGCTTAACTCGTTTATTAAATGAGTTGAATTTAAACTTTTTATTATTCAATTCGAATTGTTCACGAGTCTAAACAAGTTTAATATAAAATATATTTTTATTTTTATATTATATATAATATAAATATATTAAATTATTATAGGTTTATTTAGACTCATTTAGAATCGAATATAACTTATGCCCAAGTTTGAATTCAAATACTTAGACTCGATTAAAAATTTGAAATAAGGAATATAGAGTTCGTTTAAGCTAGAATAAGCTCGATTAAGTTCGTGTTCTAATTGAGTTCGAGCTTGAACTCAGGCTCATTTAATAATATAACTAAGCTCAAGCTCAAACATACAAATGTTTAGTTCGGCTTAACTTGTTTGCGCCCCTAAGAATGCCTTTTAAATGGAAGTGTACGAAATGCAACTTCCTACAAAATAAGACATCAAAGTGTATTTGTTATTTTATTTTTTAAAATAAAAGAACTTATTTGACAATCTATTTCTAAAATCTACCTTTAAACATTATAATTTTAAATATGTAAATTCAAAATAAAAAATAAAAATATTTTCTAGATAATTTTACAATTAAATAAATTTTTTTTTCTTATTTGCAACACCCATCATTCATTATTTTTTGTTTTCATTCAATTCATAAATAAAAAATAATTTAAAAATAATTTCTGAGAATAATTTTTAAAAATATAAAAAATAAAAATATATATAAACACACCGCAAATACTTTCATTTTATTTTCAACTTCTTGTTCAAATTATTCTTTGACCAGACAACCTTAACGTGATTATATTTGATCCTAGTAATTTTAGAAACCTACGAATAAGACTTTTTAGTTATATAAAATTTGTAATTAAATTAACCATTTTATTAAATAACATACTTTTTAAAAAAATTTAAATAAGGATCAATAATATTATTATATGTTAATTCATTATGTCATTTTACGTATAATTTTTATGCTGTATAATTAATTAAAACTAAATTAAATATATAAAATTATTTGCAAGAAATTATGTAATAAAAATATATAATAATATATAATTATTTTAGGTATAATTTTACATATAATTTTACATAAAATATATGATTTTTATGTCATTTTATGTATAATTTTTATGTTTGTATAATTAATTAAAACTAAATTAAATATATAAAATTATTTGCAAGAAATTATGTAATAAAAATATATAATAATATTATAATTATTTTTAAAAATTAATTAAAAATTACATGATTTAATAAAAGAAAAAACTTAGATAAAATTTCCTAGGTGTGTACCATAATATCCTACATTCAAATTATGACAAGTGTATTAATTACTCTATTAAATATTAGTAGCTTAAATTTTATAATTACAATAAATAGTAATACTGTAATTAAAATAAAGTAATTAATACACATAAATTAAAATTTTTTTTTCACAAATAACTTAGACACTTTATCCAAGTTTTTTCCTTTAATAAAATATCTGATCAAATGAATGATTAAATTAATAGCACACTGTATGAGTGCGGTAATCACTTATCCAGAAGTTTTATATTAGTCTCCTTTATAAATTTTACGCATTTAGCACGGCAGCAGTCCGCGTAACATGTTGAAAAAAATGGCATACCTTCGAATATAATTCAAATATCTTGAAATGGTTTTTATATTTTATTCATTTTCTTGGCTTTTCTTAACATATATAAACTCTAAATACAATGAGTATATATAATTATTAAATAACTCTTGAACATTTATACATAACTCTAGTGATATGAACTTTAATCATACATGAATCACATTGTTTTATATGTATGCCTTTTAACATATAAAATATTTACTTAGACATAATAAATCTAATTAGTAAAAATCTAATAAATATATGAATTTATATATTTAGAAATTACAAAATTATTATTCTTCAATATTCTCCCTTAATATTGAAATTTCTTCTATCCATGAGTTGTTTGTATATCTTCAAACATAAGTGGCTTTTCAAAAATTTCTATAACCTTTTTTTAATCATCGTGTATCCGCTTGAAACCATTTGAAGCATTTCTTTTCTTTGTGCCTTATGACACTTCTATCAGCATCATTCTTCTTTATGACTATCATCTCATTATTAATGGCATTGTGTTTAAAACTAGATTAGTTATCCCGTGCACGCGGGATCTATTGAAAATTTTTATGTAAAAATTATTTTATAAACATTAAATATTATGTTAACAATTAAAACATCTAAATATAAAATTTAAGTATATAAATTTATAATATCAGTATTTGGCCCATTCGTTTATATATATGCCTATTATTTTCATGCTATTAATAGAGAACTAATGTGTACGTAATAAAAGAAAAATACATTACAAGGCATTGAAACTGAATTTGTAAATAATAGAATTCAATAAATACATTTGTTTCTATTAAATAAAAATGCACAAAATCAAATAATATTTTTTCATAACTTCTTCACAATTGACAGTGATAGTTGAATTAAAATCGATCTTCACCATAAAAGCAGACACAATAGAGAGTAATGAATATTGTCACAACTTCTTTCACCCCATACCTATTTTTGTGGATCATAATTGAATAAAAAAATTCATTTAAAGAGGCTTTTTTTAATGAATGCAAAAAGGCAATATATAATATTAATATATTTTTATGAATTCCTCCTTTATATAAAAAATGAATATACATGACAAAATATTACAACAATTTTAAGTCACACAAGTCACATTCAATATAAGAAACATTTGCACTAGAGAAAAGGGAGAACTTGTTCTTATGAAGATCTGATTGAGAAGAAAATTCAAATTTATTAAAATTATGAAATTTTTTTTGTTCCTAAAATAGGTTAATTAAAAAATTTTAGTACAGTATTTGATTATAACTTTCTTCAATAACTATGTAGTATAATTGAATATGAGTTACATTTAGATTCAAATATAAATCTTTTTGAATTTGATCAATTGTTAGTATTAATTAGTTTTATATTATTACACACTTATGTATCGTAATGTAAATAAGAATTATTAAAAATTTCTAACTATTAATAAAAAATATTAATTATTTTTACTTTTTAATGATATGTCATCATTTTATATACTAATTAATAGTGTAAAAAGTTTTATATTTATAATGGATAAAATTTAAATATAAAGAAATATTATAGATGAAACATGTTACCTGATAAAAAAAATCTATGCAATCACCCATAATTTGTTTCCAAGAATAAAATAAATGAACTTTAAATTATTTTGTAAGCTTTATTAATTAAAAATAAAGTAATAATATTGATATTAAAGCTTTGACAAAATCCTAATGACAATATATTTAATTTAAAATATTGTATTTGAAAATTGATATAAAAGATTTTGACAAAATGTAAATAAACATGATTTTAGTTTTTAAATATTTCAAATAAAATATATATTAATTAATACTTTCCATATACTATGGAAAAAATTAAATTTCACTTCAATTTTAGAATATTTTTGTTAAAAGAAAAAAATGTGAACAAAATTTATATAAATAAACAAATTTGTTTTATTTGTTATAACAATAAAATATACATACATAATTCAATCAATATTTTCTCTATTAAAATCTAAAACTTTAACTTATTTAATATTTTTAATAGAAATAAAATATAATATATTATATATATTGTTTAGTGATATTGACGTGTGAACTACAAATAATATAAGTGAAAAAAAGGAAAAGAATGTAATAGTATAAATAAAAAAAATGAAACGATGCTTAAATTGTAAAAAATTATAAGAATTAAAAATTAGAATATAAAATTAAAAAAAGCGTAGAAAATCCAATTAAACAGAAGCACAGAATTAAAAGAAAATAGATAAAAGGAAAAGAGGCTCCGGAAGCCCAGACAGACATAAAGACAATCCATAAGAAGTTTCAAGGAACACGTATAAACAACATAAAAAGGCAAAAGCAAGTCCATCATCTCAAGGAATAATTGAATTTTTTTTCCCAAACATCACAAGCAATGGGTTAATCCATTAGCAAAATTAGAGACAAAATATTTCACAAAATGATAGCAAAATCTAATATAAAAAGCCATAATAACAAAATCACAATTAATATGTATTTAAAAATCATCCTTTCAATTTCTTCTATCAATTTTAAAGAGATAGAGACACAGTTTTTATATTAGGATCTATTGCTTTTTTTTTTTTAACTAAGATCCATAATCTCAAATATATATATATATATATATATATTTCTTTTCCAAATTCACCCAATACATTTCCTAAAAAATGCGGCTCCGAATCCAAATCATTAATTAATTAGCCATTTTATTTTATCATATTGACGGCACTCTTACTTTCTATAAATTTTAAATTGATAAAAAAGGGTTATCAGTCACATTGATAGTTACCGTGTTAAATGCATGATGAAGATGGGAGATTAACTCGAAGCTTCAGCATAACTTATTAGCACATGCATGTATGCTTCAGGCTAATGTCACAATCTGGTAGTTGTAATAGTTTGATAGGCAAACATGCTTGGATTGAGATAAAACTTGGTGGAAAAATCCAACATGTTATGAGGGTCCTGTGGTTGTAATTTGGGATCAATTCAGTTTGCGTACTATTTTTTCCAATTTTCCCAATGGGGGTATTTTGATTATTTCAAAAGGTTCGAGAATTCAGTGGAGTTTGAGAAGCTTATATTCATGATCTTTGTATTATTACCTTCGTGTTGAGTGGTTTTCATGAGCATCGGACACCTAAAGAATGGCGAAAAAGACTTATGATAGTTCAAAAAATGTATATCATCTTTTGTCATTTAGGCTTTGACTCAAAATGCTCTTTAAGGGAGTGGAGTGTTCTAAGAACCCGTGTGGTACCTAAAGACACTGAGTTAAGGATGGAGTGTATTAGCTTGTAACCATCCCTCTGCACACTCAAGATTATGGATCGAGGTATAACTAATCGAATGGAATGTCCCTCTCCCTATTAAGTTGTCCCTTTGGCTCGAACAACATTGAGGCTTCTTGTGAGGAAGGATCATGCGGTCCGGTATGTGAGAGCCCTTCGATGATATACGATATTGGTGCGCGGACATGTTGTACATAAAACTTATTGTATGGGTAATAAGTCTTAATGTCCCGTTATCTTTACTCAAGGGTGCCAAATGAGGGTTATATAAAGGGAAGGTTGGCATTTTCACCAAGAGTGGTCAGCATGCGCTGCACAATTTTGGCTGTAGAACCGCCGGCCCATGACATTTGGTATCAGAGCTCGGTTCTTAGCAGATGGCGTAGATTGGGTAGGCACAATTGGCTTCGATGCGGCTTCTCCATAATATACAATATGTCAAAACTATCATTCTTACAAACTTGATGGTAGCTTTGCTAATGACTTGACCATAAGGTGCAAGATATTGGATCAGCTCAAGAAGCTAGTGTGCGGTGGAGTGATACATATAGGAGTAACCATAGATTGGTATATCGAGCCCAAGCATTTGAGTTAAGTGGGCTATCTTGCTTGTTGCGTGTGCGGGACATTGATTATGTGCTCATTCATTGTAGTGGCATCAAGGGATGCAACCTTACCATCTTATGTGATGAGGGAATTGATAGCTAATCCGGTGGAAGGAGCCTTTGTCTTGCTAAAAAGCTTGACTATTGCCTGAGGGATAGGTGGAACCAGAGGCGTGAAGTCATTGGTCGTGCAAAAGTACATGACCACAGTTGGAGGATACATCATAAGGGATGGCAAATTGGAGTAACATGTCAAGCGGATTGCATTTACAAGAGTAATCCAAAATCATGTCAAGGAGGTCCAGAGGAATCATCCGTCTTGTTCGAGGGAGCATTGCCGTTGGACATAGTGAATACTCAAAGAAGTATTGCCCAATGGAGCACAGCTGTAGTGCTAACAATGTGCACAATTTGTAGGCTGGATTGACAGCATGCATTCACCTACAAGATTCAAGAGATGCTAGGGTGCTAGCATATTGATGTAGTGGGCTAGGCTACATAGTTGTTGGTAAAGCAACAATGACTTGGTGGGAGGTAGTAGACTAGCATTACATCATTGCTTGGTCGAGAAGATTTTGCAACACTGAGCTCACATTTGTTCGTTCATAGGCAAAGTGAAGCTCAAGCTAGAGTGGAAGGTGCTCTATGCTTAACCCTCTCTTGCTATAGAGTGGGGGAGCCATCAAATAGATGTGCTCAAGCAAGTCATCAGAGGGACATAGGAGTTAGGAGGGGTCGTGATGGATCACGATGTTGTGAACATCAACTTTGATCAGGTGTGAAAGTGGCTTTGTAAAGTGCAATGAATTTGACCAAAATACAAATGAGCGGCTGGGGAGCGAGGTTCGCCCTTTCTGTGTAGATCCAACGTAAGTCTTGTCTCTTGTATAGGTGTTATGAGACACTTAGTGCAAGATACCTATTAGTAGGTGATTTGAAGCACAAAGCATTGTTCATGAGTCATAGTTTTAGCACACACTCTTACTGTGGAGGCAACATCGTGCAAGCTACAAGTGGTAGTGAGCACATAGTTGCTGAGGCAACTACTCGTCAAATGAGTTATAGATGTAACAAGTTCGGGAGAGCTATATGGGATAGTGGCACTAGAAAGAGTGTCGAGACACTTTGAAAGGAGACTACAATGGTAGCCCTTTAAGACATTTGTGGAGGATGCATTTTGTCAAGAGTACCTATGTTACAAAGGTAATAGATAGCCTACATTCGAGATAGGAAGAGCTCAAAGAGACAGGCTTTGAGTCGATTGATGAAGTAACTCAAGTGGAGTATGCTGAAGACCACCATGAAGTTTTGAGAGTAGATTCTTCATGGAGCCATGTCGAATTGAGGTGTCAATAAGGGCATTAACATTTGAAGTGGGGGAGAATGTCACAATCCAGTAGTTGTGATAGTTCGACAGGTAAACATGCTTGGTTTGAGATAAAACTTGGTAAAAAAATCCAATATGTTATTAGGGTCTTCTGGTTGTAATTTGGGATTAATCTGGCTTGCGTACTATTTTTTTATTTTCCCAATGTTAGGGGTATTTTGGTCATTTTAAAAGGTTCGAGAATTTGACGGAGTTCGGCAAGCCTATATTTGTGATCCTCACACTATTACCTTCATGTCAAGTGGTTTTCATGAGCATCAGACACCTGGAGCATGGCGAAAAGGACTTATGACAGTTCGAAAAAAAGTATGTCATTTCCTATCATTTAGGCTTTGGTTCAAAATGCTCTTTAAGGGGTTGAAGTGCTCTAACGACTTGTGTGGTACCTAAAGACATTGAGTTAGGGACAGAGTGTATTGGCTTGTAGCCATCCCCCTGCACACTCAAGACTATGGATTGAGGCATAACCAATCGAATGGAGTGTCCTTTTCCCTATTCAATTGTCCTTTCGGCCCAAACAACATGGAAGCTTCTTGTGAGGAAGGATCATGCGGTCTAGTATGTGAGTGCACTTCGATAACATACGATATTGGTGCGTAACATGTTGTACATGAGACTTGTTGTATGGGCGATAAGTCTTAATGTCCTATTATCTTTACCCAAGCATGCCAGATGAGGGTTATATAGAGGGAAGGCTGGCATGTTCACCAAAAGTGGTTAGCATGCGCCGCACGATTTCGGTTGTAGAGCCACTGGCCCATGACATTAGCCAAGCTAAAAAATATCATGCCCAAAGATTTTTCGTTAATCACATATCACATGATATATAAAATTTAAGTTCAGATCTACAGCTTATTTTCTTTCAAATAAAAATAAAGATGCATCATCTTACGATATATCAATGAATTTAAACCATTAAACTTCATTTAGTTTATGCAGTATTGCACAAATTCATTAAATTTGGACCATTGAATTTAGTGGTGCATGACTGTTGGATCCTCCCCTCCTTCCAACAAGGGAGGCTGACATAGGAAAAAGAAAAGCACTGCAAAAATAAGCACTGCATAAATTCATAATACAATCATCATTCCAAGCTTAAGCTAACTCTTTCACCATTTAGAAGATTTGGCAAAGAATCTAAAACTGTCATAGAATCAATTTTCTTATTTTTCCAGGAAGAGCCTTCGATTTTAACATCCTTCAAATAATGCCACCAACATTTGATAGTACTTGAACTGCAATAGCATTCTTCTTCCCTAGCCATTAGCTTCTCACAGAGAGCCTGTGGCAATAAGCAATTCATAGAGAAAGTTGTGAAATGTCAGGAAAAAGCTAATTAGATTTGAATACTATTAGGGATAAGCATCGTCATTATCATTTTTCTGTAGAGCCATCCTTTCTACTAACAAAGTTACAAAATTCTCTCTATGAATTTTAGCATAACATGAATCTCTACTTCTTTCTCCAAACTTTTCCAGATATCCTATGTATAATAAAATTTTCTAACAATTGGTATTAGATCCTGGTTATGCTCACATGACTAGACAAACTTTTTTATTAATAACAAAAATAGACAATATAAATATATCTCACTAACCAAAGTACAAGCAATTTGCAACACAAGGAGACATCTTGATGAGTATTCTGCGGCATGACTCAAAATGTATACGCAAGGAAATGTCACAAGGCCAGCAGCACCAAAGCAAGCAAGTGACAAGAGGCAGAATCATAGTTTCATCGTGTATATTTATAGATAAGTCTAGATGTTTGATTATAGGAGGGTGGACTAGAATTTCCTGCAATATATCCAGGTTGAAAACATCCTACAATATTCACGAACAATGCCAAGTCATTGGGGAAAATACAGTAAAATGCAAATCGAAATTAGATAATGAATCTGGTGACACTTTATACTCACAGTTAATATATATCTATTTGATAATGAATACTGTAACTTTATACTTACAGTCAGTGAATCTATTTGTAGCACAAGCGATACTAGAACTTTATAACTGATTAGAGGCTCGAAGTTTTGGAGTAATTCTCTTAACTTCAGAAAATCCCAGTAAGATTGAATGCAGAGCTGAACATCAACACAAAAATGTCTTGAATAGTTCACAAATGATATTATAGGTATCGCGCTACCACTATCCTTGTATCTAAATGAATGTAAATTTGGAGCATCAACGTTGATCTCCTTCATGTTCGAGCATTTTAACACCAAGAACTCAAGATGAACACTTGAAAACTTTATCGTCTCAGTAATAAGACAATCTGTAAGTTTCAGCTTACTAAGGTGAGGGAATTTAGAAAAAAGTTCAACCAACCATTGGTCATTGATAATGCTACTTTTCAAAGATACTAATTCCAACATTCTTAAATTTCTGCAACTGTCCACATTTGCTATTGTAGGAACATCAATATTGAATTCAGAAGCAACAAAAAGGAAGTCTCGAAGACTTGGTGCATCAACAACAACCTCCTGGATTCCTCTGATACCAACTGCCTTGAGCTTACGAAGTCCACGTATGGTAACGGACTTCAACCCAAACTTAACAAAGCCTCTTGTGCATGTAGATGTAGAACAACAACCCAAACATAAATATTCAATCAAGGGACAACTAGAAATGAGGTTCTGAATTGCTTGTTCATCTCCTAAATAGACATCGATTAAGATTAAAATTTTCAGTGAGGAAAACTTGATTGGATGATTCAGGAATGCTTGGTCAACTCTGAAACATCCATTTAGTCTTAACTCATTTAGTGATTGGGCTTTGAGGAGACTTGGAGGCAAGCAATAATGATTATCAAGTGATGACTGACTACCAATGCGAAGTATCAGCACCTCAACAGCGCTCTCACTGGCCATCTTGATCCAATGATCAATGCGAGGGGAAGAAAACTCGTGGTCATAGAATTCCATATTCATATTGAGACTAAATTCTTTTATAGCTAAACCTTGGCTATGGAAATTTTGCAATGCTCTGTCCACAGAATCAAAAAGGTTTTTTGCGTTCCTCCTATGATCTTCTGTACACCGGAAATCTGCTGTGGCCATAGAATTCCTTGATATTCCAAAATTTTCTTCTTTAAAAACCAATATGGGATACGTAGACCTTGTGTCTTTCCATGTCTTGGACAAAACACTAGTCCTAGCAGCATCTTTCTGGGGCAACCTTGACAGAATATTATGGAGGATGGGTGTGGGAAGATTAGATATCTGATCCATAGCCTCAACAATTCTCTATTCCCTGGAAGAAACTGTCATGGCATAAACATGCATTTCTGTTGCAATGTTAAAACGTTTGTGATGCCAAATAATTACAGAATATAAAAGAAACTGTTATGGCATAAACATGCTATGTTCAAACTGATAAACTAAAAATAGAACGAAATGGCATAAACTTAGCACTGTGAGTGTTATTTTAATTACGAAGGGGAAGATTTTCATCAAACCAAAACACAATAGCTACCAGCACCCTACCTTATATACCAATGGCTTTAATAATTAGCATTTAGCACCATTCTTTCAATCCTCCATCCTTATTTTTGTTGATTTTTCTTCCTACTATGGGGTGTTTGAATTTATGCTTCAGACTTATTCTCCAAACCTTTATTCTAGGGTTCAAAATCTGAGAATTTCTCGTGACTTCGTAATATTTGCTTTTGTCAGAAACAGTTACACAAGTTATATAGTTAACAAATAAAGGATCAAAATTCATTTGACAATTTATGCAAAATTTAAAGGAGAGCATAAAAGAAATAAAACAAAAACACCTGACGAGGGTCTCTTAACATCCCAGAGATACACTTGAGGTGATTTTCTGAGTGGATGATGGAGAAGATTTGATTTTGGTGCCGATCTATATCAATCTGTGATTATCAAAATTTTTCCAACGAAAGTCTAATTGATTGGATATTTCTTCGCCGAAAAGTACTCGATTTCCGCAATTTCTTACTTTATAATTTGATGAATTCTGCCATACCACAAGTAAAAGTTAGGTAAAAGCTAAGGTGGCAACATACGAATCATTAACATATGTACGATTAAATCATGGCAATTGATGAAGAAGCAATATTTATTTATTTATGTAGAAATTACAAATATGTTTCATTTCTTCTGATAATGATACTTTAACCCCAATTTAGCTCCTCTATTGCGTGCAGGATTGCTCCAAAGTGGTAGCCCTGTTGAATGATATCAGCTTGATTAAGTTACCAAGCAGACAAGGAAATTTGGCCCGGTAAATAAAAAAGAAAAAATAAATTTTATGAATTTTTTATTTTCAATAACACTTGATTATTATAATTATAATTAATTATAAAATTTATTAAATATTCAAAGGAATATAAAAGTAATTATTATATATTTGCTAATTATCAATTATTAAAATTTTTTATCATGTATCAAATTACAGTATATAGATTTATTTTTGTTAGCAAAAATATCATAAAATACTAAATTGACTTAATTTCAAATAAAAAAGTTTTAGTCATGATCATAATTCGATTAGATAGAAAACATTAAATCCTTGAATTATTATATATTTTATAAATTCAAATCATTATAATCAATTATTATAATTAATATCATATTTTTGAAAAATGAAGTTAATTCATTTTAGAATTAATTAGTATATTGTTTCTATGTTTTAAATATAAAAATTTTAATTAATTCTATTTTTTATTTTTGTTATGTTTTCAATTTTAAATTTCAATTCAATATTTTACTTAATTAATTTGATTATGATAATAAATGATAAAGTAATTTTATTAAATATAATTATTGAGAGATTGTTAATTTATATTTTATCACATGGCATTTGAAATATTTTCAATTCTATTGTAATATGAAAATTTTCACTATTATTCTCACTTGTAAGTAGGATAACTATTTCTTAAATTTTTATATTCACTCAACTATAATGTCAAAATATAAGTTGAATTACCCAATATTATATTTGCTTTGTTGCTTTTGTCAATAGACCACACAACCTCATTTTAATAAAAGTATGTTTTGATAAATCTTATGCTTTTTAATTTAATTCCTTTTGTTCAAATAAGATGCTTTTTTCATGGTGAGTGTAATTTAAATATTTTCTAAATTTTGTTTATTTTTTATAATCTAAAAAGCTAACAATTAAGTGTTATAACATGATGTGTGCTTCAACATTTGAAAACTTATATGAAAATTCAATGAAAAAGCTAAATTATAAAATTCGTAATTTTTTATATAAAATTCAAACTAATTGAATAAGTAAAGAAACACAATTAACTTCCTTGAAAAGTTAAAATATAATTAAAATAATTTGAATAATAAATTTAAAATCAATAAAATATTGGAGTATTGTAAAATAAATAAATTTCAATGGAGCAAAACTATGAACAGTTAAATAAAACTTAATAAGTTGCTGGATTAAATTTTATTGGCACATGATATAATTTAATAAAAATATAAGATAAAGTGTCCAAATCAAAAGAAAATTGGAATATAAATATCTTATCCAAAGATTTTATAAATGCCACAATTTAATTATTCAAGTTAAATAAAAAATTTAAAATTTTTATTTTTACATAAATATTATAAATTTTTATAAAAATTATAAAATTTTTTACATAAAATTTATAAAAATACAGAAAAATATAACCGAACAACTAAGATTATTTCACTGAGGACGGATAGTAAATACCAATGCAGAAAAAAAGAAAACACTCGTTAACGGACAAATTTTAGTAAACATTGTTGTCTAGGGTCAATTGTCCATAAAATTTATTTTCTTTGAAATTCAAATCTAATTACATGATAGTAGGGATGGGATCCTCTAAAGTGCATTTTGCACTTTAGAGGGTAAAGTGCCAAAATCCACCATCGATTTTGACTCATAATTTTATAAATAAAAATAAATAAAAAAATTAATGGTAGATTTTAGCACTTTATTCTCTAAAGTACTTTTTTGTACTTTAGAGGATCTCAATCCCATGATAGTAAAATAACAATTAGATTTGATGGTGGTGCACTACTGTGTTAAAGAGTGCAAAAACTTTTTTTTATTAGAGTAGTAGGTCTATCATTGATAATTTTTGACTTAAATAATATTCAATATTTTTTGAATATTTTATATTTTCTATGACATTTAATATTCAATCACCAATTTTTATATATGTGTATTTAATAATTTAATTACTTTTATTATTAATAAATAATAATAGGACTAGTATAAAATTATAGGATCAAAATTAAATATAATAAATAACCTTTAAGATTGGATTTGACTTTGGGAGAATAGAAAGACTTAAAAAAATGATTTTTTTCTTTAAACTATCAAATCACTATACATCAATGCTATCATCCCTTTCCCTTACTCTTTACTATACTATATGTGATTAGTTATTTATCTTTACTTGTCATTTATATTATATTTCAAACTTATATTCAAGTTGCACCTCAGGGAATTTTGAAAATCGAAAAAATTATTTTTAAAGCTTACATTCTTAGGTTTTGAAATAACATTTCATCCTCTCTTGATTTATTTTTTTCCTATCAATATTTTTTTTCTATTGAAAATGATATCCCCCATCATTTTGGATGTGTTTTATTCTATGTAATAAATATAGTGAAATTTATAGCAGGATTAATTTCAAATGTGAAAAAACGTTGGTGTTACACAAGAATAATGGACTTAGGTATCCATTATATTATTGTTACTATTGCCATTTTTTTATAGTAAGAATAGCAAGTTATATAAGTCGCATGCACAACGTGCTAGTTTCAAATCAAACCCATGCACTAAAGGAAAAAGGAGAGTTCCACAATACAGATCACTGTTCTAATAAAAGTGCTAGCACTACTACTATTTTTTGTATTTGCTGCATTATATATTTGGATTTTCTTTGTTTTTAATGACAAATATACTTTTTTTATAAACATATAAAATACATAGCAAACACAATAAGCAGAGAGAGAAATTGAAAGTTCCTATGATTAGATTAAAGGTGATCGTCGGATTGAAAGGCCCCAGTGTATATTAGATTTAATCTAATAGGCCGCTAGTCCAATTCATTAAATTAAGTTATGGATTGGACTTCTATATATTATGGACTATATATATATATAACTATATAAAAATATCTAAATTACAGAAAATGGAGAGATTTGAAAAGAAAAGTAACTAACATTAAAATTTTTTGTTGTCTGTCATGTAAATATATATGAAAACATAAAAAGTACTATAAATATTAAAAATGAAATCCAGAATTGAATTTTTAACAATTGGTATTTCATTCAAAAAAATAAGTGCATCATACATTCCTCCTTAATTTTAATCTAATTTTTACATAATTGTTGCACATTACTTATTCCCAAATAAAAACCAAAAAATGACAGTATATATTATGCCTTTTTTTAACAAGCACTGGAATCCAAAATTATGTACCGTACTATCTATGTATTTGCTTATATTTATGATTGAAAGAGTATTTCAAGTGTTTATGAAAGTGTATATGACGAGGAAAAATAGAAAAGCAACTATTAATTATCCAAGCAATAAGAAGAGTAAAAACTAAAGAAGTCAATAGGCTGTAACAGATATTAGATAAAGCATTAGAGAGTAAGATCTACAAAATTGAGAGGTTTTCCCCTTCCTTTTAGCCTCAAATTCACTTGTAAATTCACTTGTAAATTTACAAAATTCACTTGTAAATTGTAAATAAAAGAAATAATAAATTTATTTAACATGTTATACATTTTATATGATTATATATTTTATTTACTCTCTTTCATTGATTCCAAGACTTTTATAGATTTGTCGCCAGATTTTCTAGGTGGTGAAAGAGTTAGCTTCAGGTTGAAATGATGAGCGTATTACGGAACTTGATCGGATATTCTGGGGCCAAATGATTTATATAAAAAATAGTTTTTAAATTTATTTTATATAATTATATAATATTAATATATAATTTAAAAAATTTTAGGGCACAAAGGCCCCCTCAATCCTTTAAAGCTCCATCACTACAACTTTATTTGGATGAAGAGAAAAAAAATTATAGAAGAAAGAAAATGTAAAGGTAAAATATATGACTATTATAATCTAGTAAATTTAAAATTTAAATTCTTTTTTTAATTTTTTTCAATTCAAATTTAAAAAAAAAATTCCTTTCCCTTCTATTTTCTCTCCATCCAAACAAATGGTACATACGATGACTAGAACATGTCAAATACTTTTGCAGTGTTTTTCCTGTGTCTGCCTTCCTTGTTGGAAGAAAGTAAGCCATGGATCTAACTTTTATTATTTGATTGATGAAAAATCTTTAGATTTGATATTTTTTAGCTTAGCTAGTGTCATGAGTTGGTCTTGTGCACCGATTGACCAAGCTAACAAGTTCTGTTCCATTTGATACTTGGCAAATAAATCAAGTATAGGATGGGAGTCTTATAACCAAAAGTTGGTATTGTTCTGGCTTGTGTAATATTTTTACCAATTTTCCTTGTATTAGCATTTTATTTGTAGTTTTGACCAAGGTAACTTGTCTAGTGCAAGTAGAAAAATATATGACTGTGATCCTTACATTTTTATCTTTCTATTGATGTATTTTTATAATAAAATTTCATTCGAAGCATGTCAAAAAACCCTTATAACAACTCAAAAAAAGTATGTCATCTCTTGGCAAGAGGACTTTGGTTCATAATGCTCTTTAGGAGGGAGTGACCAGTGACCTTGGTGGAAGCTTGATACTAGTATAGGGGATAGAATGTGTGGCTTAATGCCTTCCTTGCACATTTCTAACACTATAATAAAAGATTATATGAATAATAAAAGTAGCCCCTCTTCTAAATGAGATATCCCGAATTTTAGCTGGTTTTAGCCACATTTGCTTGTATTTATCTGTTGTATTTATTTGCATTGCATATTTTGTCCTTACGCACATTGTGCTTATCTTTAATATGCTTTGTACTATGTGTTGTGCTCTCATTGCCCCCTACTTGTGCGTGATTTGGTTGCCTTGATTGTTTATTTTTCACTGCGCTCTTTATATTGTTGCCACTTAATATGTTAGCCCATTTGGGTGTCATGGGATTAATTCTTGGTTGGCTTGCTTTCAGGTTATTAATAACAAGCACTGCAAGATTTAGCAAGTGAAGTTGCTAGCTCGTGACACTGGTTAGAACATAAATGCATGTATAGTCATGTATAGTAACAACTTAAGCTGAATCTTCAAGTTAATCTCGAATATTTTTCATTATATATTCAACACAGCAGGTGTCAAAGTAACTGATAACTTTTTTCCATGAATTTAAAATTTATAAAAAGTAAGATTGTTGTCAATGACGAAAATAAAATGGCTAATTGATTATATGATATATTTTCTTATGATTGTTGGGAAAAATTAAAGGGTAGAAGTTTGATGTGTGATAAATAGCACTTAAAAAAATATTTGCCTCTCAATTGAATTAAATTTAATTTTGAAAATAATAATGTGTGAATCAATTTCTTAGAATATAACAAAAATTTCAAAAGTTACAGGAAGTAAAATTAAACTTCTTTTCTATATTTATGAAACAATTACAATTGCAAGTGTTTAAAAAAAATAGAAATGA
Organism: Sindora glabra; assembly: GCA_020226215.1. Taxonomy (NCBI): domain Eukaryota; kingdom Viridiplantae; phylum Streptophyta; class Magnoliopsida; order Fabales; family Fabaceae; genus Sindora; species Sindora glabra. The sequence goes on along the minus strand of CM035235.1, from coordinate 65,718,917 downwards.
ATAAATAAGAAGACATTTTGATTACTATTATGTATTTCAATTCATTTTTCTTCTTGTATCTTTTAAAACTCCGAATCACACTATTTTTAAGGTTTGAAAGGTTTTATTCAATAATCATAGCTCTTTTGAATGTGAAAGAATTAGAAAATTTTATTTGAAAAGTCACAACTTTTTATATCAAAATACAATACGTTGTTTTTTTAGGGACATACCTTCAACTCAAAACATATAATTTTCCTTTCAAAAAATACAATGATTCATATCAAATAAATACAACTATCAATTTAATTTCTCTGAAGTATTAACTTATTGTTTCCCAACAAACACCAACGGCTCCGGGGAACTAAGAACGACAAGGAGAGAGTGTTTCTTAAGAAGAAATATCCGAACGAATGGAATTTTCCTAGGATCATTTTCATAGTTAAATATTGAGATCGTATAGAGAATGCTCCATACCCTTCCGAATCATCACCAAAATCAGAACTTGCTCACCACCCACTCAGAAAATCACCTCAAGTATATCTTTGGCACGTTGATAGACCCTCAGCTGTTTTTATTTTAATTTCATCATGCTTGTTTAACTGTTTGTGAGAAAACATGAAGATTCCCAAGGAAATCTCAGCTTTTGAGCTTCACAGTAATGAAAAAAGACTACATCAGCAGCATGAAATCAAAGCATCACATAGTATTATTTAAGGAGAAAAATCGAAAGATAGAAAAATGGAGGAGATGGAAGAAATATTCTGGTATCTGAATATAAGGTGATACTCGTCGCTCTTCCCTTTTGGTCTTTTCTGTGCTGAGATACTCCTCAGTCAGAACTCAGATGGCACTCGCAAAGATATGATTTAAAGTTTAAACCATGTTGTTGTATATTTACTATTTAGTTTATTGATGTCAACATAATATAGTGAAATATTGCGTAATTGTTTTTCGACATACAAGTCTGAACTTTGTGACAGGGAGTTTCTGGTACAGTAGTTTCTCTTTGCGAATTGGGGTTGCTAAGGAAATGGACCGGATATCCGATCTTCCATTAGACATCCTTCATAACATTCTGTCAAGGATGTCTAGGGATGCATCCGCTAGGACTAATGTTTTGTCCAAGAAATGGAAACATATATGGTCTACCTTCCCCATCTTGAATTTTTCTGAAGAAAATTTTGGAATGTCAAAGCATTCTATTTCTAGGCTCAGATCAAGTCCCCAGCAAACAGAAGATCTTGGGAGGAGAACAGACAACTTTTTCGATTCTGTGGGCAGATCATTGCTAAATTTGGATGGCCAAGGATTAGCTATTAAACTATTTAGGCTCATTATGACTATATTTCTCTATGACCAAAAGTCTGCTTCTTCTCGCTTTGATCATTGGATGAAGTTTGTTAGTGAGAGTGATGTTAAGTTGTTACGGCTGCATATTGGTTGGCGCTGGCATTCTTCCCTTGACCATTACTATTGCTTGCCTCCAAGTGTCCTTGAAGCCAAATCCCTCAAAGAGTTAAGATTGGCTGGATGTTTTAGACATGATCTTGCATTCCTCAGTCGTCCAATTAAGTTTTCTTCATTGGAAGTGTTATGCTTGTACGGTGTCTATGTGGGAGTGTTGGATTTTTTATTGTAGACTTATTAATTTAATAATAAAATAAGATGTAAAAAGTTTTAACCCAATATTAAAGTGATTAAATAATTGAACTTAATAATAATCTAACCCAACTAATGTGATAATGGATAGTTCTCAACGATGGATCGACTCACCAATATTATTAATATAAATAAGTATTGTTACTCCTAAACCCTAGAATTGATTCCAAACACTCCCATCAGTGTCAAAAAGTCTCCTCACTTAAGTTTTTATCTAGGGTTGATAGGAGTAGCAAATCTTTATTCGAGTTCGTGATCAAGACTGATTGCCTATAGTTTGTGACCTATAATAAATCTTGATTTTATACTCACTCACAATAGATTCATCTGATAACAATAAATCTTTTCCCACATTTAATACTATTCTTTTCATATGATTCAATTTAGGATATTATTTTTATAAAATTTGATTTTAACAATTGGTAACAAAACCTATGAATTATGTGAATTAAATATATTATTATGTGAATTTAGGAATTAAATTTTATCTTTTGAATAATATTATATTTTGTGATGAATTATTTTGAATAAAATTTTTGTGAATCCTAAATTTGTTTCATAGCTCTCAAATTAATTATTTTTGGATTATTATATAAATTATAGATGTAAATTTTTATTTTGTTATGAATAATATACACATATTGTGTAAAAGTTTTGTGTATAATTCACCCATGTATAGCTTATATTTGTGTTCTTTAGATGAATTTTATGTATTCCAATTTATATATTTTTTGAATTTTTTATGAATATTTGGCTATATATATATATATATATATGTTTCTGGATTCATCAAATTTCTGACGGTTCGTTTTAGTAGCAAAACTTCTATTGTCAATATCGACATTACAAGTATGAGCTTTCTTTCCATTTAATTTGGCATAAATTTAATTGTTAAAATTATTTTGATATATTTTGAGATTAAGACACATCTTGGGAAAAAATATTTTTTTAAATTAGAAATATTTTAATTATTTTATCTATTTAATTTGGATAGCTAAATAATTTTATTTGTAACTGAAAATTTCATTGGAATGTTATTACATATTAGGCTTCCATATATATTTTGCGAAATTTTTGGACATTTTTTGGTCCATTAATTATTTTTCTATGTGTATAGGAAAATAGTTTTTGAAAATTGTTTAGGCTTATGTTATATCATGAAATTTTGTATAATTGTGAGTTCACATATTGTGGGCCCAATTACATAAAATTTTATTCATTTTATAAAATTGATAATTAGACTTAGGAGAGTATCATATTAATAATATTTTAATACCCCACTAGTATAATATTATTAATATGATTTGTTAGTGATAACATAAATGTAGGAATAAGTATTGTGTTTATAGAATTTTTAACACGCTATCAATGTTAAAATTTTAATCCTTATATTATATTATAAGGTCTTTAATACTTTATTGGTATTGGGGCTTCTGGTGTAATACTGAGTTCGATTGCATAGTTTATTGAGGGAAATTTCTAGCATGATTAAGGTTAAACATGTATTAATGTTTTAAAATTTATTTCCTTAGCTCTTTTATCTATGCAATTAAATACAATTAAGATGCTTAATGAGACTAATCATAAGGACTGATCTAAATCCTTAAAGTTATATTTGGCAGTCTCTAACCTTAACTTGGTGATTAGGAAAACAAAACCTCAGATAAATGTTAAGTCTACAACAAATTAAAAGAATCATCATAATAAGTAGACCCATTCTAATAGAGTGTATTTAATAGTAATGAAGTACACAATGGATAAAATAATAAGAGAGAGCATTCTTGAAATGACAAATAAAAAAAAAGTTCCTAGATTCTATAGTCAAAAAGTATAAGAAGTTTGATAAAGTTGAGAATGGACAATATCTTTTATTACTTGAGAAACAGTGTATGATAATGTTAGCAGGGTGAGAGAACACATTTTGAGGTTAATTAACTATTACAACAAGCTAAAAATCATGCAAGTTGATTTAGGAGAAAGTTATTTAACTTGAGGTGTACTGAAGTCTCTTCCACCTCAGTTTGACATTCTAAAAACCTTTTATAATACTTAGAAATCAAAATGAACTATCAATAGCAGAGGAAGACATGAAAAAAGAAACAGCTTAGGTAATTAATTTTACATCTTATGGCACACATTCTGATCATAGTAGAATTTATAATTAGAAAAATAACAAAGGATATCATAATTATGGAAGGAAGAAGGGGGAGAAAAGTGAATCTAATGGACAATAATGCTATAAACCCAATAAAGCCTAATTTAAGGGTAATTGCAAGTTCTCCAAGAAGTATAGGCATAAAAAAGTAGACTGTTTTAAATACAAGAAATAGGTTGAGAAGAAAAAGAAAGGTGGGCTCTAGCCTATTTTGAATTAAACATTGTTAATGTACCATCAAACTCTTAATGATTAGATACTGGTGCAACTATTCATGTGACTAATTATTTTTAAGCACTAACAAATTTGAGGAAGCCAAATGAAGGAAAGTTGATTGTGAGACTTGAAAATGGAGACAGAGTTAAAGTGAAGCACATAGGATCAATGAAGTTAAAATTAAAGATTGGACATGAGCTTTTATTTGATAATGTAGTTTTTGTACCTTCCATGAGAAGGAATTTAATTTCAATTGTTGCTTTAGATTCTGTTAGATACTCTTATTATTTTGGAAATGGAAAAGTAGAATTATTTTATAAATCTTCTATTATTAGTACTAGTTTTGTGTGTGATGGCTTATATAGAGTTAATTTAGATTCTAATTTCATAAATTTAATAAACTCTATTGTAGGTAAGAAAAGGTAACAAATTGATGAAATATGTTCAATGTTGTGGCATAGATGATTAGGACACATCTTTAAAGAAAGAATTTAAAGACTTGTGAAAGGAGAAACTTACAACTAGAGCTAGAAAAGGTAAGAGAAGCAAAAAGGAGAATATTCTAGAATTTATCCATACTAAAATTAATGGGCCTATCACACCTAATGCTATGGAAGGCTATAAATACTTCACAACATTCATTCATGACTACTTAAGATTTGGTTAGATAAAGCTGCTTAGTGATAAGTCAAAATCACTAGAAGTCTTTAAGTTATTCAAGGCGGCCATTGAATTGAAACTGAGAAAGTAGATAAAGTGTCTTAATTTTGATACGGGTGGTGAGTATTATGGTAGGTATGATAAAATAAGAAGAAACCTTGGTCCTTTTGTGAGATACCTACAAGATTATGGAAGTCAAGCAACTTACACTTATGCTTGATACATCAGAGCAAAATGAAATTTTAGAAAAGAGGAATAGAACTCTTATGGACATGGTGAGATGCATGCTAACCCATACTTCAATGCCAAAGTTCTCATGAGCTGATGCATGGAGAATAGTGATATGCATTCTAAATCAAATTTCTACTAAGTTAGTACCTAAAACCTCTTACAAACTATTATACTATAAGAAGCCTCGTATAAGGCATTTTTGAGTTTAGGGTTGCAAAGCTAAAGTAAAGCCATATATTCAATCTATAAGGAAACTTGATTTAAAAACTATTAGTAAATATTTCATTAGGTACTACATTGGCTTAACAGGAAACATATTTTACTATCTAACTCATTCGACTAGAGTAATTGAATCTAATCGAAGCATCTTCTTTAAAGGTAAGTTGGATAGTGGGAGATAAATATCATGTACCATGGATTTCTTTGAAGATAGAATAATTATTTTGTTAGAACCAATATTAGGAGAATCATCTTCTATTACTCCACTAGTTAAGCTAATATAGCTAATGGTAAAATATGTTAAGCCAGATGAAATAAACGAAGAAGAAATTCTATTAAGAAGATCTCATCAATTTCATATATTGGCAATTCCTAATGATTATATTGTATATTTATTGGAGCATGAATATGATATTAATGATGATACAGATCTTACAACCTTTTCTCAAGCTATGTCCAGTTCAAACTGTTCTAATTGGATGGATGTTATGAAAGATGAGTTAGCTTCAATACATAAGAATTATGTATGGATTTAGTGGAGCTTCTTGCAGGTTGTAAGCCAATTAGATGTAAATAGGCCTTTAAGCCTAAAAAAGGTGCTTAAGGTGAAGTTGAGAGGTACAAGGGCAGATTGGTAGCAAAATGTTACACCTAAAAGGAAGGTATAGACTATAAAGAAACATTTTCACTAGTTTCAACCAAAGACTTATTCCATATTATTATGGCTTTGATGGCTCATTTTAATTTAAAGCTGCATCAGATAGATATGAAAATAGCCTTCTTAAATGGTGATCTAATAAAGACTATTTATATAAATTAATTAGATAGTTTTCAAGAAAAAGGAAAGGGACTCTTTATGTGCTAACTTAAAAAGTTCATTTATGGCTTAAAATAAGCTTTTAGATAGTGGTACCTCAAGTTTAATGAGATAATGACTTCTGTTGGGTTTAAGAAGAATGCAGTTAACTAATGTATTTATATGTTGATGAGTATGGGCAATTTTGTTATTCTAGTACTGTATATGGATGATATTCTCCTTGCAAGTAGTGACATGAACTTATTAATTGAGACAAAATAAATGTTATCCAAACATTTTGATATAAAGGATCTTGGAAATGTCTTTTATATTTTAGGGATAAAGATTTGTTTTGATAAATCTCAGGGTTTGCTTGGATTATCTCAGCAAACTTACATTGAGAAAGTATTGAAAAAGTTCAACATGTTAACTTTTTCTCAAGTTTCAATACCCATTTCAAAAGGGGAAATTTTCTCTAAATCTTAATGTCCTCAGAATGAAGTTGAAATAGAAAGAATGAAAAATATCCTATATGCATTGGTTATCGATAACCTAATATATGCTCAGGTATATACACATCCTGATATAGCTTATTCTACTAATGTACTAGGGAGATATTTTAGTAATCCTAGTAAGAGACATTTGACTACTATAAAGAGAGTTATAAGGCATCTACAAGGTATAAAAGATTATATGTCGACCTAAGGAGATTGGGAGATCTTATAGTTACAGGCTACTTCGGATTTAGATTTTGCTAGTTATCTGGATGATCACAAATCTATATTTGGACACATCTTTATGACGGTAGGAGAAGCTGTATCATGGAAAAGTGTTAAGCAGTCCTTAATAGTAACATTGACTATAGAAGCAGAATATGTCACATGTTATGAAACCACTTGCATGGTAATATGGCTAAAAAACTTTATAATCGGTTTTAGGATTATTAAGAGCATCTTAAGACCCTTGATCATTTATTGTGATAATAGTGTTGCAATAAACTTCTCTTATAATAATAAAAGTTCTACCCATACAAAGCATTTTGATATAAAGTATCAATTTATGCAAGAAAAGGTACATGAGCATATCACATATATTGAATATATTTCCATGAATCATATGCTTATGGATCTACTAACCAAAGGCTTAACAATAGAAGTATATCATGATCATGTAATTAATATGGGATTAACTAAATCTTTTGATGTTTTGGATTGGTGGGAGTACTGTAATATAAACTTTTTTCTTGAGATGTACATAAAAGAAATATTTATAATGAAATATTCATGTTTGCCATATATTATGCATATTTTCATTATGGCATATTTATAAAAACATTTGACCTTGTCTCAATATTGTAATGAGAATAATGATTCTTATTTAATATCTTAGACGAATGCTTCAACCTAGTATGTAAAGATTTAAATATAATTATCACAATTTTGTTATGTAAATCTTATTAAGCCCAAACTTGTTATATATATCCCTATCATATATTATATATAGTCAATAAGGTGTAAGTATACAATATATATTTCATTGATATTCCTATCGGATACTATATTTTATATTACTAAACATTTATTATCTCAATTTGGACTAATGGGTGTAAAAATGCCATAATTTTCTTTTACATCTTATTAAAGTGGCCATTATTATTGAATTATAGAGTTAAAGTGGGAGATTATTAAATCTTCTATTGTAGACCTATTAATTTAATAATAAAATAATATGTCAAAGGTTTTAACCTAATATTAAAGTGATTGAATAATTTAGACCTAATGGTAATCTAATCGAACTAATGTAATAATAGGTAATTTTCAGTGATAGGTCAACCCACCAATATTATTAATATAAATAAAAGTTATTACTCCTAAACTTTAAGATTAATTCTGAACACTCCCATCGGTGTCAAAAAGTCTCCCCACTTAAGTTCTCATTTAGGATTGATAGGAGTATTAAATCTTTATTGGAGTTTGTGATTAAAATTGATTGCATATAGATCATGATCTGTAATAAATCTTGATTTCATGCTTACTCATAATGGATTCATCAAGTAATGATAAATCTTTTCCCACGTTTAATATCATACTTTTTACATAATTTAATTTGGGATATTATTTTTATAAAATTTAATTTTAATAGGGAAATGAATAAGTAATCCAAAATCTTATTTCTATTGTCCCTTGATTCAACATATAACTTTGAGTAGGTGTTCTATGTCCATAGATGCATATGCCTTTGTTAAGTATGGTTTGAAGTCTGTAACCCTACATGGATTATGCAAGCTCAAGAGAGTTGAGACTTTAAAAATTCAAGAGGTCATTGTTGATGCACCAAGTCTTCAAAGTTTTTTTTTATCATCTTGCCGATATTGATGCTCCTTCAAAGGCAAATGGAGATAGGTGCAAGAATTTAAGAAAGTTGAAATTATCTTCTTTAAGGAGTATATTTGTTAACAACCAATGGTTGAATGAACTATTTGTTGGAATTCAGATCATCATACGTAGTGAAAAATTAAAATTTTTTATCTGAATCCTACCAAGGATTCATGCAAAAAAGCATAAATCAATGTTAGAGTTTTACTTTTTATGTGCTCACATTCTTTTTGAAAAAAACTTTGAGAGACCGAAATGAGTCACGAATCAAACGTTCATCAAAAGGTACAACGTCTCTACGGTATCCACACAAAGTGAATAATGACTTCTCACCCTCCATGAACCTGCTAGGATATATTTCTCTCATTAGGATTAGGATTAGGATTAGTGCATTTTTCTTGAGTGATTTAAGGTTTAATGGCAGCTAATGTATGTGCATAAAGTGTTGCCTTCAAGTTCCTTTTATAAAACTAAGTCATACCACATTTCTAGTCCTACTAGGATAATGCTTTCAAAAATCCTTATTTCACTTAATAACTATCACCTTATCCTTATCATGGAGAGAGTGAGGAGAGGTAGAACTTATCTATTAATTATCTAATATTAGATAATAATATTTTTTCATAATGTAATTATCTAATATTAAAATGACATATAGTTATCTTATATTAGAAAAAAATATTATCTCATAATATAATTATCTAATATCTAATAATGTAATTATCTAATATTACTTTAATATCAAATAATATCACATAATATACCATATATTACATGAAAATATATTATTATTTTAATAATATATATATGTATGAAAATAAGTCCATTTAATTGAATTTTAATCTAACTAAAGTCTAATTAATTATTATTTTATTCCTACTCCTTTTGTGTGACTCTATAGGTTCTTATTACGTTGGTAATAGCCCACTTGTGGACCATAGATAGCGAGCGGTATCTAGCAACACATCACTATCACCCAAGTAGTAAAATGTCTGTGACTCAATATTTACTTAATGTGTGAACAATACTTTGCAACATAGTCTCTTTTGTGATGATATCCAAATCGAACTAGAGGCATGGAATGCATCATCCTCATTAATGTTCAATTTATGTTTCTTGATACGAAGTATACTAACTTAAACAAATGATTAATATCTCATATTAATCCATTTGAGCATGGCCATGAATTTCTTAATCTCACTCAATCAAAGGGCCGAAGGATATCACTCCTACTATATGATAGGAATAAAATTTTCATCTACATTACTCACATCCCTCTGCATGATTCATGACACATCCAATCAATGTCCTATAACACATCCCGATTAAAAGTGATACAGAATGACATCAAAGAGTGTGACTCCTCATGCAGGGAAACATAGTGGTTTCAGGCCAAATGACTACATACATTGTGGTCACATAAGAATAACTAATGACATATGACAATTCATGTACTTTTCTCATTGTGGGTCACTCCAGTATATTGTTTACTAACAATGTGCTTATGTATTGACTTGATATCACATATCCATGATTCATAATCATTATTTATTATACATGTTAGTCTCGATGTATTATTACTATCCTTTTTTGTAATAATACTTAACTAAGGGTATTTTAGAAATAATAAAATTATTCCAAGGATAATTATTATATTAAGTTATAAATTGTCTAGATATAAAAAAATAAAAATAAAAATATAATAATTACATTGCCTAAAATAAAATATAATATATTATGCATTATTACAATATGTTATGTGTAAAATGGTTTGTCAATTAGTGCAAGTGTACACTATCATAAACAAGTAATAAACTGATAAGTTAAGTATCATTCCCACGAGGATTGTTTCATTAAGTACCAAAATTGATATTCCTAACACTATTTGACAAATCGATTAGTTGGAATGAAGTAACTAAGTAGAGATTTATGCAAAAAAATAATTAAAACAAAAATAAATACAATTAGAGTAAAGATAAATATGAATAAAAGCCCTAGGGATCAAACTTCACTTAATAATTTCGAATTGAATCATCTATCTACTCTAATCCAATTTTAACTCCCTTAATTGATAGTCAAGTTTTCCTAAATTAATTACTAGCCTCTTCCAAGGTCAAGTAATTCTATCATAAATTGCTAATTCACTATATTCCTATGTGAATTAAAATAACTAATCATGCATTAAGATTTATGAAACTCATTAAGACTACACAAACTATATGAATATATTCCTATTTCATATGCAACTTATGGTTTTAATTATAGGGTCCATACACATGTATCTCCTTCCGATCTCGACATGTATATTGAATTCATTCAAAAGGTGGCCAATTAATTGAAAGCATTAAGGATAATAATTAAAACTCAATTTAGGAGAAGAAAATTAAAATTAGTTTCAATAGATTAGAATTCAATCCGTTATCATTAAGCTACACCATCACCCTAGGAAAATGAAGATTTAGAATATAATGAAATTAGAAACAAACTCAAAATAAAATGAAAACATCTGAACATTCATGATTAAAACATAAAAGTATAACTACAAATGCATGAAAATTAAAATACTAACCATCCATGTAGGAGGTAAAACCATCCATATTGGTGGCACCCTAAACCATCCATAAAGGAGGACTACCTAGTCTTCCATTGAGGAGGCATGCAAGAAAAACTTAAAATGCATGAAACTAAATTCTAAAATGCTCTCTCCAAGATCCCTTTTCTCAGTTGATCCCCTTGCTATTTATAGATGAATGGGTGCAAGAATTTCAACTTGCCAAGCCACCAATCTTGACCATTGGCCACCATTTTGATTTCGCAACAATCATGCTTTTGGATTGTCATCATATTTTGTTAATAAAAACAATGGATTCTCATTTTTTTTGTCAACATGAAATTGTAAATCTGGATCTTTGCCTCAGAACGTGCTCAAGAAGTATGAATGTTGACATTGGGCAAGGGTCGAATTTAGACAAAACCACTATTTCAACTTCTAAGCAACAATTGAGATCCTTAAAAACTAAACTGGGTTTTTCTTCAAATATGAAAGTTATTGTATTTTTTCTTAGCTTTTAATCCATATAAAGAATGACCTAATCTGATGTCCATAGCTTCAGATATGGCTTAAAACCTGAAACAGGGTTGAAATTCAACATTATTCAAAAAATCTAATTTCTTTTTAAAGTCACAACTCATCCATAAAATGCAATAGAACTTATTAAATTAAGCTTAGATAACATCCAAAAGTGCATCATATAAGGAAGACTAAATATGAAAATATTTTATGTATCAAATTCTCCCACACTTAGCTTTTGGACGTCCTCAAACAAACACAAAATAGAAGAAAACTAATACTAATACTATACTAATACTAATCTTCCCATGAGATAAAAGGTGCAAAATCATAAAAAAGAAAATAGTTGAAGTACAAAGATATTATAACATTCATGAATCAACAAATCTTATCATGTAAAACTAAAAAAGAATTGCACTTTCATCTGAGAAGGAATGAATCAAGATGATAGAATTGCTATAGCTCATCCTTTCTCAAGTGTTTATGGGCAAGTGTTTCACTCAAATTTATCCTATCAAAGATTGCACTACCATAAGCTTGCATAAATTTTCAATCTCCACTACGTGATTCACATGCATACTTCAAATCAAAAGATCTTATTAAGGGTTGTAATGAGGTCAAGGTAAAGGAAAGATAAAATAGGGATATGAAGCAAAGAAAGAAATTAATAGAGCAATTAGAACATTGGTAATCTCTGAAGAATTTTATCTCAACATAATAGCCTAAGACTCAAGTACACATCAATTTCTCTCTTTTCTTCTGCTTTATTTATTTATTTATTTATTTTCTTCTTTCTTTTTTTTTTAAAAGAAAACCCTTGTAACTTTGAAGTTAATGATATATATTCCCCTTCACTTTGTTAAGAACCCATTTTACAAAGATTTGAATACTCTACTAATCTCTAAGGTTAAGTAAAGATAATTGATATTTCATTAAATGACATGCTAATGGGTTAAAAGTAAAGAAATAGTTAATCAGGCTCAAAGGGGCTTATCAATGGTAAAACTGCAGGGTTAGCTATTTAGTTCTAACTAAAAAAAAAGCCTTTATCATATTTAAGTATGCATGTAAATTGTAATCTGAACCATATTTTATACAAGTTCTAGAGTAACAACTTAACAGGTGAATATCACACACAAGAAATATAATACTGATTCAACAAGTAGGCTCAAAATCTCATGGTTACAGGTTTCCAACTCAATCCATCCAACTCAAAATCTATTGTCAAACCTATCAATTTTAAAAAGTAAGAAGGTTGTTCAATTATGCTATGAAATCTTTAAAATTATTGAAAAGAACCTAATAAGCAGGAGATTTTTTTTTTAAAGGATGCGCATCAAGAGCAAGAAATAACTCTTTACTCGACCATCCTTTTCATACATAATAAATCTCATGGTTTTACTACCAAAATATCTTAACAAAATTTTTTAAAGATTTTTTTAAATTTTTTTATTCCCCCCCACACTTAATGTAGACATTGTCCTCAATGTCTTCAGTAGATTAACAAAAAGGATTCATTAAAAGGAAATGCATAGGCAACTCACACATAAAATAAATTTTAGGAGTAAAATCATAAAAGTAAAGAAAGTTACAACCGGAGAGTGGTGTCTGGCTCATACTGCTGACTGCTGGTTGGAGATTGCCAATCTATCTATTTCACTAATGGATCCAATTTAGGTGTAAAGCCTTGTAATTAGTCAATTAGCTGATCAGCAGTTCAAGCAGACATTATAGCATGACGAGTTGCTTGGGGTATGAATCCTTGTTCCACAGCTTGATCTAAAAAAGACAACAAACTATCATAAAAACTATTAACATTTAATAAACCTACTGGCTTCTGATGAAAGTTCAAGTTAATCCAATATGCAATGCTAGAAATTCCATCTAATGCTTCTAAACCACCAGGTAAAGCAATAAAGGCTTCAGCATTATAAAGTATGCATCTCATACATTCAGGTAAGTTTGAAACCTTTAATGTTTTATCGATGATGTATTTCTTATCATCTAAACCATTTACAAGGATACTTAGTATTTTGCTTCTTCTAATGTAGGTAGAAATTACTGTACTTCCGTTTAAGCTATGGAGCCCTCCTCCATACACTCAGTCAATCTTTTTAGCAGTTAATGCATAACCAAATTCAGTTGCTGCTATCAGAAATTCTCCATTCTTTCCAACACAAGATTCACTAAAAATATAAATAGATTTAAATTTACATTTTAATGGTTTCTTAACCTCTTCCTCTTCTTTACTCTCACCCTCAAATATTTTGCATAGTGTGATTACTGAAATGCATCTTTATAATATAAAAGCAGAAACAAAGAAATCACATAAATTAGACAATGTCAGAAGAAGATTGAAAAAAATTGCTATGCAAAACTAACAAGTGTAATAATGGCGTGAACAAAGTAGAACACAAAATGTAAAGAAAGTCAAAATGTGGCTGAAAAGGTAAACTAAAAAGAAGAGAAATGTATAGAAAGTCAAAAAGCAGCTATAAAGATAAAAAGAATAAAGGAAAAGTAGAGCAGACAAGCATTAATATGTACAGTAGTTGTGATTGTGGCTCACATCTTCCTCTGGTTTTTCGTCCAGTAATGGCTTAAACGATTTCTATGAGTCGAGAATTTGCTTCCCATCTAATTTTCTTATAAATTGGCAAACATGGTCTTTTACAGTCAGATCGCCAAAATTGTAATGTTCCTTTTCTATATTGAATAATTTCATTAAATCAAGAAAAACAGCATGAACATCTCCACTAGGATGTGTCTCAAGAGTCCGAATAATATTATCCAATGACTCTTTATTTAGTCCATCCTTTATGAATCAGATTTTATTTTCTTGATTTACTGAAATCATTCCTTTATTCCTACAGAGCTTATTACAATTCCACCTTGCACACTTATGGCAGACTCTCATTCTTTTAGCCCTTCTCTTTTTAGAGTAAGAATTTCTTCTCATGCCTAGCATACGTCTAACAAATGATTTATTAAACTCACCTGCTAAACGTACCTTAGCTTCAATAATCCAACGTATATCCTCAGGAAGATCCAAAAGCTTAAATGCCTTCATTCTTTCAAGTCGACAGTTGTAGATTTTCCTGAGCATATCTTTGGGAAGAGTAGGGAATCCAATTCTAAGCTTTGCAAGGGATTCCTCCATGATGAGAATGATGAAAGCTGAAATTGTTAGAGAAAATACTGTGCGATGTGTGCTTGAGTGATTCAGAAGAAAATAATTAAGTAGAGAAAGAAGTCTTAGGTTGCCTCCCAAGTAGCCGCCCTTCTTTAACGTCTTTAGCTAGACAAAGTCCTAACCTATTGCTTTATTTTCTTTTTTTTTTTAGAACTTACCAACTGGCTCCTTGAGCATGATGACAATCTTTATGGTGTTGAATGCACTGTCATTGTATTCTTTCAATCTTTGCCCGTTCACTTTGAATTTCTTATCACTATCTTGAATCTCCACGTTCTATATGGCCAAACTTGAACCACAGTAAAAGGCCCTGACCACCTTAATTTCAATTTTCCTGGAAAGAGTTTTAATCTTAACTTGTAGAGAAGTACTTTTTGTCCTGGTGTGAACTCTTTCTTTATAATTCTCTTATCATGCCATATTTTTGTCTTCTCCTTGTAAAGTTTAGCATTTTTATAGGCTTTCGACTCCAACATTGGTGATTTTTCTATTAATGAAATAGGTTTACTTAAGCTCTCTCCTAGACCTTTGAATGGTTTTTTGCTAAAAACTAGAGAATTTACCTTAAGGTAATTAATCTGTTTCAAGATTTTAGGATCAATAGACTTTGACGCATTAACCATTCCTACTGCTAATGGCTTTTCTGTGCAGGTTTCATGTATTGTGTCTACTTTGTAACAGGTATTATCTTCATATGAAAAAACTTTAAAAATATTGAAAGATACTTGATCATCTTGAACCTGTAAAGTCAGCTTTCCTTTCTGCATATCAATTAAAGCTCGTCCAGTTGCTAGAAATGGTCTCCCAAGAATAATAGAAATTTCTTGGTCTTCTTCCACGTCAAGCTCTATGAAATCTGCTGAGAAGATGAATTTATCCACTTTTACAAGTACATCTTCAAGGATTCCACGTGGATGCTTTGTTGAATGATCTGCAAGCTGCAATGACACTGTAGTTGGTTTCACCTTTCCCAATCCCACCTTCTTGTAAACTGATAATGGCATCAAATTCACACTTGCACCAAGGTCACATAAGGACTTTTTTAACTTTTCACTCTCCAATGATATAGGTGTTAGGATCAGGAGCCATACAAACACAGTGGAATAAACTAATCCCATCCATCGGATCCATGCAAAAATATTAAATTGGAATAAGGGTTCGTTCAATACCTTTATTGATGACTCTGGAACTCGATCATTGATCACCTCTTCAGTTTCCTTTTGGCCCAAGACTTTGAAGTATCCACACAAACCCGTGAATCACTGATGAATATCCACATAAACACCGGTTAGAATTGATCTTCTTTCACCTCGTAGTGCTAGCTACGCCTCTTCAGGAGTTTTGGTCAAGGAGAGGTGCTAAGATTTTTTTGTGCCTTTTTGGAATGCGTGAATAATGATAATCTCAACTATTATTACCTAACAAGCCTATTTAAATAGATGCATAGAAAAAACCTAACCTAACCTATTTAGGCTTTATTCCTTGTACAATTATGGGCCTTATAATTATAACATGAATTCCTAAATATTAGGCCTAAACAATTTAGTCCATTAATTCCAAATTCACTAAGCTCTAAGTGTATGACCCTACAGGATCTCATTACGTTGGCAATGACTATTGATCAAATTAATGATCATAAACAATGATCGGTGTCTAGCAACACATCATTATTACCTAAGTAATGAGAAAGTCGATGATTAGACTAAACCTTTACACGTGATCATCACCTATGTCCTTTTGTCCTATGCATCTAGAATGAGCACGAGACATGGACCATGTCATTCCCGTATAGCCCAATCTTAAGGTTTCTTGATTCCTAAGTAAGCTGACTGAAACAAATGTAATCGACATCCCATGTCAATTCATATGAGGATGGCCATACATTTTCTCAGCTTTACTTAATCAAGGGACCCATAGATGTTACTCCTATTACATAAGAAGGACAAATCCTATCTTGATCACACAAACCCCTCCGCATGATATGTGACATATCCAATATCTACCCTTGCATTCACTCAACCATTAGTGACATAGAATAGTATCAAAATATGAAACTCACATATAGGGAACCTTGGTGATCTCAAGTCGAAGGACTATATTAATAATGATCACTAAGAACCACTCATGACACTCATATAATGATCCACGTAGTGTTCTTAATATGGGTCGATCCAGGATACAAGTTCTCTAACTTGTACTCATGTGTAAACTTAATATCCCATATAAGTCTTTACACATACTAGTCTTAACATATCAAAGCAACCTAATCCACAATGATATATGACTAAGGAAATTCAAGAATACAATTATTCTAAGGTTATTATCATAATTGAATATATTACGTAGACAATATATATAAATATAATAATTAGAATTGCCATTAAAATAACATGATTCAAAATTACAATCACCAATATGATTAGTTTTAGGGCATATACACTAACAATAGGGTATGTAGAAACTTCTAGGGTCTTTAAGCTTTGGCGGTAATTTCTTTTAGAGAATTGTATTGCACTCTTCAGTTAAGGCTACTGTTTCAAAATCCTCCAGTTTGCATTTCTTTGATAAAATCTCCTTTATAAATTTTGCATAATTAGGCATTTGGGCTAAGGCTTCAATAAATGGGATATTGATATGCAACTTCTTAAACACCTCTAGAAACTTGCTAAACTACTTGTCTAGCTTAGCTTTCACTAATCTTTGAGGAAATGGAACTAGGGGAACATATGGTAGAGGATTATCTGAAAAAGTCATTCTTCTTGGAATCACCTCATCTTATTTCTGATCTTCTTCATTTTTCTTCCTTAATTCTAGCTCATTCAACTGCTTCCCACTTCTTAATGAGATAGCCTTTATGTGCTCTCTAGGATTTCTTTTAGTGTCATTGGGTAAAGTACCTGGTTATCTAAAATTTAGCATGCTTGCAATTTGACCCATTTGCACTTCAAGATTTTTTA
Organism: Sindora glabra; assembly: GCA_020226215.1. NCBI lineage: Eukaryota > Viridiplantae > Streptophyta > Magnoliopsida > Fabales > Fabaceae > Sindora > Sindora glabra. The sequence continues at coordinate 65,701,404 of CM035235.1, read as the reverse complement.
TTAAAGCTGCTTGACTTTTCATGATTGCTTCATGATTCTTGAGTATAGCCTCTATTTTGGCCATGAATTGGGAAGTATTCATAGTTAATTGAGCCAATGCTTCTTCTAAATTTGCCTTTAGTTGTTATGGTGATTGCTGAATTTGTTGTTGATAGTTTCCTTGAGGTCTGAATACATTCTGATTATTCTTTCACCCTAAATTAGGGTGGTTTCTCCATCCTTGATTGTATGTGTTTGAGAAAGGATTGTTTTGATTATTTTAATTCCTCATATTGTTGGCTTGTTTAGGTTGAGAAGGCATGAATGGATAACCTTCTTAGCATTGTGTGCTCATGTAAGGACCTCCACATAAATTACTGATACGTAAAATATTTACATACTTATTTTCCCTTGTATGATGCATTTTTTGATGTTATCTTGTTAAATTAAATAAATTTAGTTGCATTTGGTGAATGGATCTTGAATTTGAGATGAAAACAAATATTTTAGATAATGCTGTAATCCGATACTGTTTCAGGTTTTAGGCCATATCTGGAGTTCTGGATGTCCGATTGGGCTGTTCTTTATATGGATGGAAAGCTAAGAAGAAGCCCTAAAACTTTCATGTTTTAAGAAAAGCCCAGTTCGGGACCTAAGGATCACAAATTCTGCTTGGAAGATGAAACAGTGATTCTGACGGAATCTGACATATGGCTACTAATCTAATCACAACTTGAGCTAGATATGTCCAAATTAGGAGTTCTTTATATGAAAATTGAAGAAAAGATCCAGCCCTACAACTCCTATGTTGACATAAAGATGTAAATCAGCCATTTCGGTGGTCAAAAGTTGCCAACAAAGTGAAACAAATTGTGCTGCGAAAATCAAAAATGTTGGCTGCGTGTGATTGGTAGCAACTTGTCAAATTGGATGGCTTGTAGCTGGTTCATTCACCTATAAATAGGTAGAAGTAGAGAGCATTCAGCCATTCCAAGCATTGAATCATTCATTCATGCATCTTAGATAGTAGTTTAGTTTATGCAATTTTTAGTTCTTGTTTGCCTCCTACATGGAAGGCTAGGTTCTCCTCCTACATGGATGGTTCTACCTCCTAATGGATGGATAGTATTTTCGTTTTTATGCATTTGTAATTATATCCTTATGTTCTCCTCCTACATGGACGGTTCTACCTCCTAATGGATGGATAGTATTTCTATTTTCATGCATTTGTAATTATAATTTTGTGTTCATGAATGTGATGATGTTTTTATTCTATGTTTGTGTTTAATTTCATTATGTTCTAATTTTATCTTCCTAGGGTGATGGCGTAACTTGATAATAACGGATTAAATTCTAGTCTATTGAAACTAATTTCATTTTTATTTCCTAGATTGAGTTTTAATTATTGCTCTTAATGCTTTCGATTGATTGGCCACCTTTTGAATGAACTCAATATGCATGTTGAGACCGGAAGGAGATACATGTGTGTAGAACCTATAATTGAAACCGTAAATTGCATATGAAATAGGAATATATTCATATGGTTTATGTAGTCTTAATGAGTTCCATAAATCCTAATGCATGATTAGTTGTTGCAATTCACATAGGAATATAGTGAATTGGCAATTAATTATAGAATTACTTGACCTTGGAAGAGGCTAGTAATTAATTTAGGGAAACTCGACTATCAATTAAGGAAGTTAAAATTGGATTAGTGTAGATAGATGATTCAATCCGAAATTGTTAAGTGAAGTCTGATCCCTAGGTCTTTTAATCATCTTCATCCTTACTCGAATTGCATTCATATTTATTTTAAGCATTCTTTGCATCAATCCTTATTTTGGTACTTAATTCTCCAATTTATCGATTTACCAAATAGTGTTGAGATTATGAATTTTGGTACTTAGTGAAACAATCCTCGTGGGAACGATACTTACTCATCACTTTATTACTTGTTTACGATAGTGTGCACTTGCGCTAATTGATAAACCATTTCACACGTAACAAGTTTTTGGCGTCGTTGCCGGGGATTGTTATCATTAATATCAATACCAAGTAATCTTAATCCTAATTTGGTTTTTATTTTACATTTTCTTCTTTCTTTGGTGTTTCTTTTCTCTTTTCAGGTTTGTTCTAGTGTATGACCAGATCAAAAGTTGCTGAGCCACTGCTATTTGATTTTGAGATCGAGAGAACTTGTCGAAGGAATCGAAAGATACAGAAGCAGTCAATTGTAGATCAAGGTGAAGCAATGGCAGATATGAGAGAAGAACAAGACACCAAAGCACTCCGTGACTATGCCACACCAACAGTCATGGATACCATTTCTGGAATTAGGAGACCACCTGTACCAGCCAACAACTTTGAGATCAAGCCAGCCATAATTCAAATGATGCAAGCAAACCAGTTTGGAGGTTCTCCAATAGAAGATCCAAATGCACATATAGCCAGCTTTCTGGAAATCTGTGATACATTCAAGCATAATGGCGTTTCTGATGATGCCATAAGGTTGCGACTCTTCCCTTTCTCACTTAGGGATAAAGCTAAAAGCTGGTTACACTCTTTACCAGTGGGAAGCATCACTACATGGAACATATTGGCACAAAAATTCCTAGCAAAATTCTTTCCTCCAGCTAAAACTGCAAAAATGAGGAATGAAATTGCTTCATTCACCCAACATGACATGGAAAGCCTTTATGAAGCATGGGAAAGATACAAGGAGCTGCTAAGAAGATGTCCTCATCATGGGCTACCAGATTGGCTACAGTTGCAGACTTTCTATAATGGATTGTCTAATGCTACCAGAACACTTATAGATGCTGCAGCTGGTGGATCATTAATGGGAAAAAGCATCGAAGCTGCTATGGAACTGTTGGAAGAAATGGCAGCAAATGCTTACCAATGGCCTTCTGAACGCAACACTTCAAAGAAAGCACTTGGAGTCCATGAGCTAGACATTCTAACCACTTTGTCTTCTCAAGTCACCTCTTTATCCAAGCAAGTGAGTTCATTAACAGCTCAAGCAAATGCAATCAGAACTCCTGCAGATGCTTGTGATTTATGTGGAGGCCCTCACATGAGCACACAATGCCAAGAAGGAAATCCATTCATTCCTTCTCAACTTGAACAAGCCAACTATGTGGGGAATCATGATCCCTTTTCAAACACATACAATCCAGGATGGAGAAACCATCCTAATCTAGGGTGGAGAAGTAATCAGAATGTGTTCAAACCTCAAGGGAATTATCAACAGCAAATTCAGCAATCACCACCACAACCAAAGGCAAATTTAGAAGAAGCATTGGCTCAACTAACCATGAATACTTCCCAATTCATGGCCAGAACAGAAGCTACACTCAAGAATCATGAAACAATCATGCAAACTCAAGCAACCTCAATCAAAAATCTGGAGGTGCAAATGGGCCAAATTGCAAGTATGCTGAATTCCAGACAACCAGGCACTTTACCCAGTGACACCGAAAGAAATCCTAGAGAGCAAGTAATGGCTGTTTCATTAAGGAGTGGGAAGCAGTTAAATGAGCCAGAACCAAGGAAGAAAAATGAAGAAGCTCAGAAAGAAGATGAGGTGATTCCAGGAAGAATGACTTTTCCAGATAATCCTCCACCATATATTCCACCAGTTCCATTTCCTCAAAGATTGGTGAAAGCTAAGCTAGAAGAATTTCTGGAGGTGTTTAAGAAGTTGCATATCAACATCCCATTTGCTGAAGCTTTAGCCCAAATGCCCAGTTATGCGAAATTTATGAAAGAGATTTTATCAAAGAAACGCAAACTGGAAGATTTTGAAACTGTAGCCTTAACTGAAGAGTGTAGTGCAATTCTCCAAAAGAAACTACCGCCAAAGCTTAAAGATCCTGGGAGTTTCTGCATACCCTGTACCATTGGAGAGTGTGAATTTGAAAAAGCCTTATGTGACCTTGGTGCAAGTGTGAATTTGATGCCATTATCCGTCTACAAGAAGTTGGGATTGGGAGAAGTAAAGCCAACTACTGTGTCACTGCAGCTAGCAGATCGTTCAATAAAGCATCCACGTGGAATCCTTGAGGATGTGCTAGTAAAAGTTGATAAATTCATCTTCCCAGTGGATTTCATAGTGCTTGACATGGAAGAAGACCAAGAAATTCCTATTATTCTTGGGAGACCATTTCTTGCAACTGGACGAGCTCTAATTGATGTGCAGAAGGGAAAGCTAACTTTACAGGTTCAAAATGATCAAGTATCTTTCAATATTTTTAAAGCTTTTCCATATGAAGATAATATCTGTTATAGAGTAGACACATTGACCAATTGCATGAAAAATGTAATGCATAAAACCTGCATAGAAGAGCCATTAGTGGTAGGAATGGTTGATGCATCAAAGTCTACTGATTCTAAAATCCTGAAGCAGATTAATTGCCTTGAGGTAAACCACGGGCAAAGATTGAAAGAATACAATGACAGTGCATTCAAGACCATCAAAACTGTCATCACGCTCGAGGAGCCAGTTGGTAAGGAAAAAAGAAAAAAAAAAAAAAAAAAAAAAGAGCAATAGGTTAGAACTTTGTCTAGCTAAAGACGTTAAAGAAGGGCGGCTGCTTGGGAGGCAACCCAAGATTTCTTTCTCTTCTCATTTCTTTTCTTATTTAAGCACACATCGCACAGCATTTTTCACTCACAATTTCAGCTTTCATCATTTTCATCATGGAGGAATGCCTTGTAAAGCTTAAGAGCAGATTCCCTACTCTTCCCAAAGATGTGCTCAGGAAAATCTACAACTGTCGACTTGAAAGAATGAGGGCATTTAAGCGTTTGGGTTTTCCCGAGGACATACGCTGGATTATTGAAGCTAAGGTACGTTTAGCAGGTGAGTTTAATGAATCATTTGTTAGACGTCTGCCAGGTATGGGAAGAAGTTCTTACTCTAAAAAAAGAAGAGCTAAAAGAATGAGAGTTTGTCATAAGTGTGCAAGGTGGAACTGTAATAGGCTCTGTAGGAGTAAAGGAATGATTTCAGTAAATCGAGAGGACAAAATCCGATTCATAAAGGATGGACTGAGTAAAGAGTCACTGGATAATATTATTCAGACTCTTGAGACGCATCCTAGCGGAGATGTTCATGTTGTCCTTCTTGATTTAATGAACTTATTCCATACAGAAAAGGAGCGCTACAGTCTTGGGGATCTGACTGTAAAAGACCCTGTTTGCCAGTTTATAAGAAAATTGGATGGGAAGCAAATCCTCGGCTCATAGAAGCCGTTTAAGCCGTTACTGAACGAAAAATCAGAGGAAGATGTGAGCCACAATCACAACTACTGTACATATGTTTGTCTGCTTTACGTTTCCTTTATCTTTTTATCTTTACAGCTGCTTTTTAACTTTTCGTACATTTATCTTCTTTTTAAGTTTACCTTTTCAGCATCTTTTTGACTTTCTTTACATTCCGTATTTTACTTTGTTCAGGCCATTATTACACTTGTCAGTTTTGTACAGTATTTTTCTGATATTATCTGATTTGCGTGATCTCTTTGTTTCTGCTTTTGTATTATAAGAATGCATTTCAGCAATCACACTTTGCAAAATGTCTGAGAGCGAGAGTAAAGAGGAGGAAGAGATCGAAAAACCATCAAAATGTGGACTTAAATCTATCTGTGTTTTTGGTGAATCTTTTGCTAGAAAGAATGTAGAATTTCTGCTAGCAGCAACTGAACTTGGTCATGCATTAGCTGCTAGAAAGATTGCCTGTGTGTATGGAGGAGGGCTTCATAGCTTAAAAGGAAGTGCAGCAATTTCTGCCAACACTGGAGGAAGCAAAATACTGAGTATCCTTGTGAATGGTTTAGATGATAAGAAATACGCCATCGGTAAAACAGTAAAGGTTTCAAACTTGCCTCAACGTATAGGATGCATGCTTTACACTGCTCAAGCCTTTATTGCTTTACCTGGTGGTTTAGAAACATTAGATGGAATTTCCAGCATTGCATATTGGATTAACTTGAACTTTCATCAGAAGCCAGTAGGTTTATTGAATGTTAATGGTTTTTATGATATTTTGCTGTCTTTTTTAGATCAAGCTGTGGAACAGGGATTCATACCCCAAGCGACTCGTCGTGCCATAATGTCTGCCTCAACTGCTGATCAGCTGATTGACCAATTGCAAAGCTATACACCTAAACCAGATCCATCAGTGAAAAAGAAAGATTGGCAATTTCCAACCAGCAGTCAGAAGCATGAGCCCGACACCACTCTCCGGTTGTAACTTTCTTTACTCTTGGTTTTACTCCCAAAATTTCTTTTATGTGTGCGTTGTTTATGCATTTCCTTTTAATAAGTCCTTTTTGCTACTCTGTTGAAGACATTGGGGACAATGTCTACATTAAGTGTGGGGGGGATTACAGCAAAAAAAAAAAAATTGTTTTTATTTTCGTAGGTTTTTTTGGTAGTAGAACCATGAGATTCATTATAAAAAAGGGGAGATGGCCGAGTAAAGAGCTTTTTACTCTTGATACGCATCCTAAAAAAAAAAAATTATTAAAAAAAATATATATATATATATTTTCCTGCTTATTAGGTTCTTTTCAATAATTTTAAAAGATTTCATAGCATGATTGAACAACTTTCTTACTTCCTAGGATTGATAGATTTTGCAATGGATTTTGAGTTGGATTGAGTTGGAAACCTCTAACCGTGAGATTTTGAGCCTATTTGTTGAATCAATATTATATTTCTTGCGTGTGATATTCACCTGTTAAGTTGTCACTCTAGAACTTGCATGAAATCTGGTTGAGATTACAATTTACATGCATACTCAGATATGATAAAGGCATTTTTTTTTTCCTCAGTTTGAACTAAATAGCCAACCCTGCAGTTTTACCATTGATAAACCCCTTTGAGCCTGATTAACCGTTTCTTTACTTTAACCTATTAATATGTCATTTAATGAAATATCAATTGTCTTTACTTAACCCTAGGGATTAGTAGAGCATTTGAATTTTTGAAAAATGGGTTTTTGACAAAGTGTGGGGGAATATGTATTATTAACTTCAAAGTTGCAAGGGTTTTTATTCAAAAAAAAAAAGAAAAAAAAAAGAGAAAAACTAAATAAATAAAAAAAAAAAAAGAAAAAGAGAGAAATTGATGAGAATCGTGGGCTGCTATGTTAAGATAAAATTATTTAGAGATTACCCATGTTTTAATTGCTCTATTAATTTCTCTCCTTACTTCAGCCTTTCATATCCCTGTTTTATCTTTCCTTTACCTTGACCTCATTACAACCCTTAATAAGACCTTTTGATTTGAAGTGTGCATGTAAATCAGGTAGTGGAGATTGAGAATTTATGCAAGCCTATGGTAGTGCAATCTTTAATAGGATGAATTTGAGTGAAACACTTGCCAATAAACATTTGAGAGAGGAAGAGTTCCAGTGATTATATCAATCTGATTCAATCCTTCTCAAATGAAGTTGCAATTTCTTTTTGATTTTATATGTCAAGATTTGTTGATTCATGAATGTTATGATATCTTTGTACTTTAATTATCTTTCTTATGTTTTTCTAACTATCTCATGGGTAGATTAGTACTAACATTAGCATTAGTATTAGTTTTCTTTTATTTTGTGTTTGTCCGAGGACGTCCAAAAGCTAAGTGTGGGGGAATTTGATACGTAAAATATTTACATACTTATTTTCCCTTGTATGATGCATTTTTGGATGTTATCTTGTTAAATTAAATAAATTTAGTTGCATTTGGTGAATGGATCTTGAATTTGAGATGAAAACAAATATTTTAGATAATGCTGTAATCCGATACTGTTTCAGGTTTTAGGCCATATCTGGAGTTCTGGATGTCCGATTGGGCTGTTCTTTATATGGATGGAAAGCTAAGAAGAAGCCCTAAAACTTTCATGTTTTAAGAAAAGCCCAGTTCGGGACCTAAGGATCACAAATTCTGCTTGGAAGATGAAACAGTGATTCTGACGGAATCTGACATATGGCTACTAATCTAATCACAACTTGAGCTAGATATGTCCAAATTAGGAGTTCTTTATATGAAAATTGAAGAAAAGATCCAGCCCTACAACTCCTATGTTGACATAAAGATGTAAATCAGCCATTTCGGTGGTCAAAAGTTGCCAACAAAGTGAAACAAATTGTGCTGCGAAAATCAAAAATGTTGGCTGCGTGTGATTGGTAGCAACTTGTCAAATTGGATGGCTTGTAGCTGGTTCATTCACCTATAAATAGGTAGAAGTAGAGAGCATTCAGCCATTCCAAGCATTGAATCATTCATTCATGCATCTTAGATAGTAGTTTAGTTTATGCAATTTTTAGTTCTTGTTTGCCTCCTACATGGAAGGCTAGGTTCTCCTCCTACATGGATGGTTCTACCTCCTAATGGATGGATAGTATTTTCGTTTTTATGCATTTGTAATTATATCCTTATGTTCTCCTCCTACATGGACGGTTCTACCTCCTAATGGATGGATAGTATTTCTATTTTCATGCATTTGTAATTATAATTTTGTGTTCATGAATGTGATGATGTTTTTATTCTATGTTTGTGTTTAATTTCATTATGTTCTAATTTTATCTTCCTAGGGTGATGGCGTAACTTGATAATAACGGATTAAATTCTAGTCTATTGAAACTAATTTCATTTTTATTTCCTAGATTGAGTTTTAATTATTGCTCTTAATGCTTTCGATTGATTGGCCACCTTTTGAATGAACTCAATATGCATGTTGAGACCGGAAGGAGATACATGTGTGTAGAACCTATAATTGAAACCGTAAATTGCATATGAAATAGGAATATATTCATATGGTTTATGTAGTCTTAATGAGTTCCATAAATCCTAATGCATGATTAGTTGTTGCAATTCACATAGGAATATAGTGAATTGGCAATTAATTATAGAATTACTTGACCTTGGAAGAGGCTAGTAATTAATTTAGGGAAACTCGACTATCAATTAAGGAAGTTAAAATTGGATTAGTGTAGATAGATGATTCAATCCGAAATTGTTAAGTGAAGTCTGATCCCTAGGTCTTTTAATCATCTTCATCCTTACTCGAATTGCATTCATATTTATTTTAAGCATTCTTTGCATCAATCCTTATTTTGGTACTTAATTCTCCAATTTATCGATTTACCAAATAGTGTTGAGATTATGAATTTTGGTACTTAGTGAAACAATCCTCGTGGGAACGATACTTACTCATCACTTTATTACTTGTTTACGATAGTGTGCACTTGCGCTAATTGATAAACCATTTCACACGTAACAATTACAAACATTTGAGCTCACTTGCTTGGATATAGAGGCAACTTGAAAAGATAAAATGGTTAAAATGTCTAGCTCATGGACCTTAAGTGCTTTCTTTGAAGTGTTACATTCAAAAGGCCACTGGTAAGCATATGCTGTCATCTCCTCCAACAGCTCCATAGCAGCTTCTATGCTTTTTCCCATTAATGATCCATCAACTACAGCATCTACAAGTGTTCTGGTAGCATTAGACAATCCATTGTAAAAAGTTTGTAACTGTAGCTAATCTGGTAGCCCGTGATGAGGACATCTTCTTAATAGCTCCTTGTATCTTTCCCATGCTTCATAAAGGCTTTCTAAGTCATATTGGGTGAATGAAGCAATCTCATTTCTCATCTTTGCCATTTTAGCTAAAGGAAAGAATTTTACTAGGAATTTTTATGCCAATATGTTCCATATAATGATGCTCCCTACTGGTAAAGAGTGTAACTAGCTTTTAGCCTTATCCTTAAGTGAGAAAGGGAAGAGTCATAACCTTATGGCATCATTAGAAACGCCATTATGCTTGAATGCATCGTAAATTTCCAAAGCTAGCTATATTTGCATTTGGATCTTCTGCTAGAGAACCTCCAAACTGATTTGCTTGAATAATTTGAATTATGGCTAGCTTGATCTCAAAGTTGTTAGCTAGTATAGGCGGTCTCCTGATCCCAGAAATGGTATCCATAATTGTTGGTGTGGCATAGTCACGGAGTGCTTTAGTGTCTGGTTCTTCTCTTAGATCTGCTATTGCTTCACCTTGATCTACAGTTGACTGCTTCTGTATCTTTCGATTCCTTCGACAAGTTCTCTCGATCTCAAAATCAAATAGCAATGATTCAGCAACTATCGATTTGATCATACAATAGGACAAACCTAAAAAGAGAAAAAAAATACTAAAGAAAAGAAAAAAATGTAAAATAAAAATTAAATTAGGATTAAGATTATATAGTATTGATATTAATGATAACAATCCTCGGCAATGGCGCCAAAAACTTGTTATGTGTAAAGTGGTTTGTCAATTAGTGCAAGTGTACACTATCGTAAATAAGTAATAAAGTGATAAGTTAAGTATTATTCTCACGAGGATTGTTTCACTAAGTACCAAAATTGATATTCCTAACATTATTTTGTAAATTGATTAGTTGAAATGAAGTAACTAAGTCGAGATTTTTGCAAAAAAATAATTAAAATAAAAATAAATGCAATTGGAGTAAAGATAAATATGAATAAAAGCCCTAGGTATCAGACTTCACTTAATAATTTTGGATTGAATCATCTATCTAGTCTAATCCAATTTTAACTCCCTTAATTGATAGTCGAGTTTCCCTAAATTAATTACTAGCCTCTTCCAAGGTCAAGTAATTCTATCATAAATTGCTAATTCACTATATTCCTATGTGAATTAAAACAACTAATCATGCATTAAAATTTATGGAACTCATTAAGACTACACAAACCATATGAATATATTCCTATTTCATATGTAGCTTATGGTTTTAATTATAGGGTCCATACACATGTATCTCCTTCCGGTCTCAACATGTATATTGAATTCATTCAAAAGGTGGCTAATCAATTGAAAGCATTAAGGATAATAATTAAAACTCAATTTAGGAGAAGAAAATTGAAATTAGTTTCAATAGATTAGAATTCAATCCGTTATCATTAAACTACGTCATCACCCTAAGAAGATGAAGATTTAGAACATAATGAAATTAGAAACAAACTCAAAATAAAATGAAAACATCTTAATATTCATGATTAAAACATAAAAGTACAACTAAAAATGCATGAAAATTAAAATATTAGCCATCCATGTAAGAGGTAAAACCATCCATACTGGTGGCACCCTAAACCATCCATAAAGGAGGACTACCTAGCCTTCCATTGAGGAGGCATGCAAGAAAAACTTAAAATACATGAAACTAAACTCTAAAATGCTCTCTCCAAGATGACCTTTCTCAGCTGATCCCCTTGCTATTTATAGATGAATGAGTGCAAGAATTTCAACTTGCTAAGTCACCAATCTTGACCATTAGCCACCATTTTTTATTTCGCAGTAGTCATGCTTCTAGATTGTCATCATATTTTGTTAATCAAAATGGTGGATTCTTATTTTTTTGTCAACATGAAAGTTGTAGATCTGGATCTTAGCTTCAAAATGCGCTTAAGAAGTATGAATATTGACATTCATAGCTCCAATTATGGTCAAATTAGTGGGCAATGGTTGGATTCGGATAAAACCACTATTTCAACTTCTAAGCAACAATTGAGATCCTTAAAGGTTGAACTGGATTTTTCTTCAAACATGAAGGTTGTAGGATTTTTTCTTATCTTTTAATTCATATAAAGAATGACCCAATCTGATGTCCATAGCTTTAGATATGCCTTAAAACCTGAAACAGGGTTGAAATCCAATATTATTCAAAAAATCTAATTTCTTTTCAAAGTCACAATCATCCACAAAATGCAATAGAACTTATTAAATTAAGCTTAGATAACATCCAAAACTATATCATATAAGGAAGACTAAATATTAAAATATTTTACATATCACAATATCTTTATGATTGGCTTCTAGGACACGCACCAAGACTATTCTCAAAGTTTCCCCTTCTTAAGAATTTAATACTTTCAAATTGTCCTATGTCAAAGAGGATAAACTTTTCATGTGCTTAGCTTCAGTTCTTGGAGTTAAGTTGCTTGAACATAAAGGAGATTAATATTGATTGTCCAAATTTAATTTCATTCAGATATCATGATGATGGTGGCACAATTCCAATGATCTCATTTGTGAATAATTTGAATCAATTGAAAGCTGATGTTCAACTCTGCATTCAAACTTACCTGGACTTTCCAAAGTTAAGAGAATTTCATCAAAACTTCAAACCTCTCAATATTCTTGCATAGCTTATGCTAGAAATACATTCCTTAACCATAAGTATAAACTCACCATTTCATTATTGAATTAAATTTTCATTTTACCTAATTTTCTCAATGACATGGCATTGTTTGTAAATATTGCAGGATTTGTCCAATCTATATAGATTGTAGCAAATTCTAGTCTCCTTCTTCGAGCGTTAAACATGGGGACCTAAGTATTTCATGTAATGAAACTATAGGTTTATCCCTTTTCACTCTCTTATTTTGAAGCTGCTACCCTTCCATCATTTCTTGGAATGTATATTTGGATCCATGCAATAGAATACTCATCAAGGTATCTCATCATTTTGTTTGAACAATCAATTATTGAATTACTCAAACATCCTCCTTATTTATGACACTAATTTGCCTTCCCTTCTTGTTATCAAAATAAAGGGAAGTTTATGCCATGTTTTATGTAAATACAACATATTTAGGAAGGTTTGGAGGAAAGATATAGATATTTATAATATGCTAAAATTCATAGAGAGATTTTGTAATTGTGAAAACACGAAAATGTTGAGTTTGACTCTAATTCAAATTATTATCAATTTATGATTGTTTCCTATTATGAGTTCTCTTTTTATTCAAGTTAGGATTTTATGTTAAAGTAGAATTGAGATTCCATATCATGCAAGTATTTTTGAGTTATAAATATTTGTATTGAACAAATGTTTGAGCTACAAAAAAGATGTGATATGAGTGTTTATGTGGTTGGTTTTATGGGAAATCACATATAGATTTGTGAGTGGTAGAGAAATAGTGACAAGGAAGTTGTAGGGTTATGGTTGAAAATCTTTACACCCATTATCTTATAATCTTTTGGTGATATAATAAATTTTTTTCTTAAAGTTTGTGGTTTTCCATTTTATTGTGATAATGTGATTAATTTAATTGTATGATGATTGTATGTTTGGAGAGTGGATATTTTTCCCAACAACCGAGAGGATGGCTCTAAAAAATGATGATAACCTTGTCACTATAAATATTTAAATCTAAACGGCTTTTCCTTCACAGCTGACAACTTTCTCTATGAATTGCTTATAACAACAGGCACTCTGTGAGAAACTTGTGGTCAGTAGAGAAGAATGTTGTTGCAGTTTAAGTACTACCAAATGTTGGTGGCATAGGTTGGAGGATGTTTAAATCAAAAGCTCTTCTCCCAAGAAAAATAGTCATCAAAAGACTTTCGTTGACTCCGAGACTATTTTAGACTTGTTGCCAGACCTTCCGGATGGTGAAAGAGTGAGCTTCATGTTGAAATGGTGATTGTATCATGACTAAAATGTCAAATATTTCAACGGTGCTTTTCTTTTTCCTGTATCTGCCTTGCTTGCTAGAAAAAAATATACCATGGTTATGGTCCTTGTTATCAACTGATACACATTCTTATCTACAAATTTGATGCTGAGATTTCATTTCTATTGTCATAAATTAAAGCATTAAAAAGATGAGTTATGAAATATTAGTTGGTTTGCAGCAATAGATTTTCCGCATTGTGACAGGCGCACACTTACGTTTCTGTTGTTTTGGTCTCTTTCAGAGTGCAGCCATATATATTCTTTCTCTTGCAACTATTAACTTGTATTTTCATTTTAATTTAAGAAAATACATTTTACCTTTGAAGAATTGACAGGTAACAAAGTTGGTAGAAATCCCTTTTAACAAAATTACTATTATGAAATATTAGTTGGTTTGCAGTAATAGATTTTCCACATCGTGACAGGCACACACTTATGTTTCTGTTGTTTTGGTCTCTTTCAGAGTGTAGCCATATATATTCTTTCTCTTGCAACCATTAGAACTTGTATTTTCATTTTAAGTTAAGAAAATACATTTTACCCTTGAGGTATTGACAAGTAAGAAAGTTGGTAGAAATCCCTTTTAACGAAGTTATTATAAATTCTTTTTAAATTTAGATGGATTATTCATCTTCGATAGTTGATTTAATCAATTTTGAGGTCAATCTTACTGTATATATCCCTTTTAAATTTGGATTATATTAAGAAGGTGGTTGATGAATGAATTATTCACCATTAGTAGTTGATTTAATTAATTTTGAGGTCAGTTTTAAATATCTAGTGCCTCCCAACCCCCCCAACGTGTTAGATGCTTCATTTGGCAAGCAGTCCACAACGGCCTCCTCATAAATTCCTATGCTAGCAAATGGAGTAATGGCAATCCATTCTGCAGAATATGTGTAGGAAAAGATGAAACTGTTACTCACATTTTACTGGATAGCTTTATTGCACTCTCTCTATGTTTACAGTTGGTTGACCCATGTTTCATCTCCATTTTTTCTGTGGTCTTTACTGCAAACTGGTTTCATTTAAATCTTACCAGGAATTTGTTCCATGAAGGTGATTGTCTTGGTAATTGGCAGATTGTATCAGCGATCAGTTGCTAGCTACTTTGGCAATGGAGGAATAAGGCAATGCATCAGAGTTCATTCACATACCTCTCCAACCTAGCAACCGTTGTTAGACGTTATGCAGAACAGGTTCCCCATACTTTTGCTGCGGACAATACCACTAAGCATCGTATTATAGGCAAATTAGAAATATGTTGGCATCCTCCTCTGGTTAACTGGCTCAAGATTAATATAGATGGCTCAATTAGGAAAGAACTTTCCAAAGCTGGTTATGAGGGAATCATTCGAGACTCTAAATAGATGGATAATTGGTTTTGCCAGAGCTTTGGGCCATTGCTCAGCTTTTATAGCAGAATGTTGGAGAGCTTTATGTGGGCCTAGGATTTAAAAAATGGTTTGCGACCACAATATTGCTCGCAATATTGCACTTTCAGGGTAGACCGCATCTATGATTTTTCGTAATTTTAGATCGTTATAGCCATATTTTTCTGTATTGACCCGCATCATATCGCGATCGCAACCATGACCGCAATTTAAATCCTTGATATGGCTTTAAGTCACATGGAATTTGGGATTTAGAAAGATTATCTTGGAATGTGACTCAAAGGCCCTATTCCAATGTCTCTCCACTCATCTTAACGGAGGAAATCATATATTGTCTACCATTCATAGACTTTTACAAAATGAATGGGATGTCATAGTTCAACATACATATAGAGAAGGAAACATGTGCACTCATGGAATGGTTAACTTAAGCCTTTCCTTGGAGCCAAAGAACCCAGTTGTTTCATTAACCACTTCCTCAAATCTTTATGTTAGTATTTGTTGATGTTATGAGAGTTTCTAAGATTCGAAAGATTATTATTTTGTAATTTCTTTTCTTGGGTCTTTTGACCCCATTATATTACCAAAAAATAATCCCTTTTAAATTTGGATGAGTTATTCATCATCAATAATTGATTTAATTAATTTTGAGGCCAATCTTACGACAAGTAATGAAGTTGATATAAATCTCTTTAAAATTTAGATTAATTAAGGAGGTGTTTGATGAATGAGTTATTCTTCATCAATAATTGATTTAATTAATTTTGACGTCAATCTTAGTTTAAAATTTTGATAAGTAGCTTATTATTTTTCTTAATTGATTGATCATTAATCAATTAATTTGAAAAAAATAGATAATTTAACTGTTTCAAATAGTCAGTTTGCTTGTATTTTGTTAAAAGATATCATTTATAAATTATGGCAATTACGGCAGTTAATAATAATATTGAGCATTTTATGCAAACAATTAATATTACCAAATAATAAAATTAATTAATACAGTTAATTAATTACTAATATAATAAGTTATTTGTTAATGTAATGCCTAATAGAACCTAAAACTACTAATTTTGCCTTTAAATCTGACCATGAAGATCATCTCTTTCTCTTCGGTGCATATTTAGCCATAAATTTGACCACAAAAAGGATTAGTTATAAAATTGATTATTTCATGAATTAATAAATTAATAAAGTGATAATAGTTTAATAATTTAAGACATGAATTGGATCCATGGACAGATATATGCGAGTGAAGCAAAATTTATCTCTCTTTTGATGCAATAATTTTTTTTTCATTCATATTATTTACTACCACCATTATATGTACTTAGAGAAAAATAGTGTATTTTAAACGGAAGTGTACAGATGCAACTTTCTGCAAAATAAGAAACCATGAGTATATTTGTTTACTATTTTTAAAAATATTTTATTTTATTTTTTAAAATAAAAGAATTTGTTTAATAATCTATTTTTAGAATCCATTTCTAAAAGTTATAACTTCAAATATGTAAATTAAAAATAGAAAGTAAAAACAATCACTGTCCTTTGTTGTTTTGTTTTCAATCAATTGAAAAAAATATTTTTTAAAAATAAGAAAAACAAAAACAACCATTTCAACTTCAAGCTCACTTTTCCACCATTGGGAAGATCTGGCAACAAATCTAAAAAAGTCTTACAATCAACCAAAGTCTTCTTACTACTTTTCCAAGATAAAGAGCTTTTGATCTCAACATCTTGAGAAATTAAAAAAAAAATAAAGGCTTTTAAATGGGACTGTGCGGAATGCAACTTCCTGCAAAATAGGACACCAAGGTATATTTCTTTACTATTTGAAAAATGATTTTTATTTTATTTTTTAAAATAAAAGAACTTATTTGACAATCTATTTCCAAAATCTGTTTTTAAAAACTATAACTTCAAATATATAACTTAAAAATAAAAATATCTTTTAGATAGTTTCAAAAATTACTCTCTTATTTCTTTTATGTCAATATTACTATTAAATGAAAATTTTCTTATTTGCAACATGCATCTTTTTTTATTTTTTATTTTGAATTTTATTTAATTCAATATAAAAAATAAAAATATATCCAAATATACTGCAAATACTTTCATTTTATTTTCAACTTCCTATTCAAATTATTCTTTGACCAGACAACCTTAACGTGATTATATTTTATCCTAGTAATTTTAGAAACCTACGAATAAGACTTTTTAGTTATATAAAATTTGTAATTAATATTTATTATTTATTAAATTAATTATTTTATTAAATCACATAATTTTTTTAAAATTTTTAAATACGATCAATAATATTATTATATGTTAATTTATTACATCATTTTTATGTATTATTTTTATGTTGTATAATTAATTAAAATTAAATTATATATATAATTATGTGCAGGAAATAATGTAATAAAAAATATACAATAATATTGTAATTCTTTTTTGAAAAGTAGTTAAAAATTACATGATTTAATAAAAGACAAAACTTAGATAAAATCTGTTAGGTATGTACCATAATGTTCTTCATTTGATTATGACAAGGGTATTAATTACTCTATTAAATATTAATAGCTTCAATTTTATAATTACAATAATTAGTAATATTTTAACTATAATAACATAATTAATACACATATCATAATTTGATTAAAAAGTTTTATGATAATAATAATGAAGAAACTTTACCCAAGTTTTACCTTTTAATAAAATATCTGATCAAGTGAATGATTAAATTAATAGTACACTGTATGAGTGAACATCCAGAAGTTTTATGTTGAAAAAATGGCATATCTTCGAATATAATTCAAATATCTTGAAATTTTTTTTATATTTTAGTGATTTTCTTGGCTTTTCTTAGCATATATAAACTCTGAATACAATGAGTATATATGATCATTAAATAACTCTTGGACATTTTTACATAACTCTAGTTTATGAACTTTAACCATGCATGAATCACATTCTTTTAGATGTATGCATTTTAACATTCAAAATATTTACTTAGACATAATGAATCTAATTATTAAAAATCTAATAAATGGATGAATTTATATATTTATAAATTGCAAAATTATTATTCTTCAATACTCTCCCTTAATTTTGAAATTTCTTCTATCAATGTGTTCTTTGTAAATCTTCAAATTTGAGTGGCTTTTCAAAAATTTCTGTAACTTTTTTTTTTTTTATCTTCGTGTATCCGCTCGAAACAATTTGAAACATTTCTTTTCTTTGTGCCTTATGACACTTCTATCAACATCATTCTTCTTTATGATTATCATCTCATTATTAATAGCATTTTGTTTAAAACTAGATTATTTATCCACACGGTGTCTATTGAAAGTTTTTTATGTAAAAATTATTTGAGGAAAATACACATAACCCCCTAAACTATAGCCTTTTATCAAATAAACTCCGTAAACTTTCAAATGTAACAAATATCTCCCTAAAGTTTGGAAAAAAGTGAAAAAGATAGTAAAATAGATAGAATAATTTAGCGGCAGTTCTATTATATCTTAGTAGCATTTTTAAACCGTTGTCATTCATTTAGCAGTGCTTTTAAACTATTGGTAAGTGAAAAACGTGTGGCAATTTAGAACTGCCGGTAAATGAAGCATGATAGCGACGGCTTTAAACATTTTCACTTTTTCCTAACTTCAAGAGGGTTATTTGTTACATTTGAAAGTTTATGAGAATTATTTGATAAAAGACTATACTTTATGGAGATTATGTGCATTTTACCCAAATTATTTTATAAACAGTAAATATTATGTTAACAATTAAAATATTTAAATATAAAATTTAAGTATATAAATATTTGATTGAAAAAAATTCAAACTTATAAGAATTATGAAATTTTTATTGTTCCTAAAATAGATTAATTAACAATTTTAAGTACAATATTTGATTATAACTTTCTTCAATATCTATATAGTATAATTGAATATGACTTACATTTATATTCAAATATAAAATGATATTAAATTTGATCAATTATTAATACTAATTAGTTTCACATTATTATACACTTATGTATCGTCATGTAAATAAAATTTTTTAAATTTTCTAACTGTAAATAAAAATTACGAGTTATTCTTACTTTTTAATGATATATCATCATTTTATATACTAATTAATAGTGTAAAAAGTTTTATATTGATGGTGGATTAAATTTAAATGTAAAGGAATATTCTAGGTATAACGTGTTATGTGATAATAAAATACCTATGTAATCATTCATATTTGTTTCCAAGAATAAAATAAATGAATTTCAAATTATTTTGTAAGTTATATTAATTAAGAACAAAGTAATAATATTGATATTAAAGCTTCGACAAAATCCTAATGACAATATACATAATCTAAAGTATAATATTTGAAAATTGATATAAAAACGATCTTGGAAAAATGTAAATAAATAAATATGATTTTAATTTTTTAAATATTTCAAATAAAATGTATGATTAATTGATTTAATTAATACTTTCTATATACTATCAAACAAAAAAAATGAAATTTCACTTCAATTTTAGAATATTTTTGTTAAAAAACATTAACAAAATTTATATAAACAATTTTTTTTTATATATTTTGTTCACAATAAAATATACATGCATTAATTCAATCAATATTTTCTATATTAAAATTTTAAGATTTTTTAATAGAAATAAAATATAATATATTATATGTATTACTTAGTGATATTGATGTGTGAAAAAAGGGAAAAATGCAATAGAATCAATATAAAAAAAATGAAACGATGCTTACATTGTAAAATATTATAAGAGTTAAAAAAGAAGAATACAAAATTTAAAAACAAAAAGTGTAGAAAACCCAATTGAACAGAAACATAGAATTAAAAAAAAAAAAGAGACATAAAAATAGACAAAGGGAAAAGAGGGTCGAGAAGCCCAATCTGAACGATATAGAGACGCTCCATAAGGAGTGTCAAGGAACACATATAAACAAAAAGGTAAAAGCAAGTCCATCATCTCAAGAAATAATCGAAATTTTTTCCCTCACATCACAAGCAATGGGTTAATCCATCAACGAAATTAGAGCCAAAATATTTCATAAAATGATAGCAAAATCTAATATTTCACAAAAGTCCATATTTATTACTTTTCAAAATTCACCCAATGCCCTCCCTAGAAAATGCGGCACAGTATCCAAATCCCTAATTAATTAGCCATTTTATTTTATCATATTGTTGACAGTCTTACTTTTTATAAATTTTAAATTCATGAAGAGAAAAAGGTTATTTGCCACTTTGGTAGCTGCCTTGTTATATGCATGATGAAGAAGGGAGATTAACTCGAAGCTTCAGCTTAACTCATTACAACATATGCATGTATGCTTCTGGCTAGACAAGTTCAAAAATATCATCCCTAAAGATTTTTTGTCAATCGCATACCTAAAGATGCATTAATGAACTTAAATCATTATATTTCATTCGATTTGTGCAGTACTACACAGATTCATAATTTGGACCGTTGGGTTCAGTGGTGCATGGCTCAGGTGGTGTATGTTAGTCCTTCCATTCCTTCCATCAAGAAAGGCAGACACTGGGAAAAAAATGAAAACGCACTGCAAAAATATTTGACATGTTCTCCTCATAATACAGTCACCATTTCAAACTTAAGCTAACTCTTTCACCGTTTAGAAAATTTGGCAACGAATGTAAAAATGTCGTAGAATCAATTTTCTTATTTTTCCAGGAAGAGCCTTCGATTTCAACATCCTTCAAACTATGCCACCAACATTTGATAGTACTTGAATGCAACAGCATTCTTCTTTTCTGGCCATTAGCTTCTCACAGAGAGCCTGTGGTAATAAGCAATTCATAGAGAAAGTTGTAAAATGTCAAGAAAAAGCCAATTAGATTTGAATACTATCAGTGATGAGGTATCGTCATTATCATTTTTCTGTAGAGCCATCCTTTCCGGCTAACAAAGTTACAAAACTCTGTCTTTGAATTTTAGCATAACATAACATGAATCTTTAGTTCTTTCTCCAAACTTGTCCAGATGTCCTGTGTGTAATAAAAATTTCTGACAATTGGTATCAATCCTGGTTATGCTCACAAGACTAGACAAACTTTTTTATTAATAACAAAAATAGACAATGTAAATGTATCTCACTATCAAAGTACAAGCAATTTGCAACACAAGGAGATACCTTGATGAGTATTCTGCGGCATGACTGAAAATGTATACGCAAGGAAATGTCCCAAGGGAGGCAGCTCCAAAGCAAGCAAGTGACGAGGCAAAATCATAGTTTCATCGTGTATATTTATACGTAAGTCCAGATGTCTGACTATAGGAGGGGGGACTGGAATTTCCAGCAATATATCTGGGTTGAAAACATCCTACAATATTCACGATTCACGAACGATGCCAAGTCATTGGGGTAAATGCAGTAAAATGCAAATCGAAATTAGATAATGAATCTGGTGACTCTTTATACTTACAGTTGAATATATATCTAACCCAAGCGATGCAAAAATGCAAGTCAATATTAGATAATGAATGCTATAACTTTATACTTACAGTCAGTGAATCTATTTGTAGCACAAGCGATGCGGGAAAGATTAGAGGTTTGAAGTTTTGGAGAAATTCTTTTAACTTCAGAAAACCCAGGTAAGATTGAATGCAGAGCTGAACATCAACCAAAAAATGACTTGAATAGTTCACAAATGATATCATAGGTATCACGCTACCACTATCCTCGTATCTAAATGAACATAAATTTGGTGCATCAATATTGATCTCCTTCATGTTCGAGCATCTTAACACCAAGAACTTAAGATGAACACTTGAAAACTTTATTGTCTCAACAATAAGGCAATCTGTAAGTTTCAGACTACTAAGGTGAGGGAATTTAGAAAAAAGTTCAATCAACCGTTGATCATTGATAATACTACTCTTCAAAGATACTAATTCCAACGTTCTTAAATTTCTGCACCTATCCACATTTGCCATTGAAGGAGCATCAACATTGTTTTCAGAAGCATCAAAATAGAAGTCTTCAAGACTTGGTGCATCAACAACAACCTCCTGAGTTCCTCCAATAACAACTACCTTGAGCTTACAAAGCCCACGTATGGTTACAGACTTCAACCCAGACTTGACAAAGCCACTTGTGCATGTAGCTGCAGAACAACAATCCAAACCTATATATTTATATCAATGGACAACTAGAAATGAGATTCTCAATTGCTTGTTCATCTCCTAAGTAGACACAGCATAAGATTAAATGTGTCAGTGAGGAAAACTTGATTGGATGATTCAGGAATGCTTGGTCAACTCTGAAACACCCATGTAGCATTAGAAGTTTTAGTGATTGGGCTTTGAGGAGACTTGGAGGCAAGCAATAGTGATTATCAAGTGATGACTGTCTACCAATGCGTAGTATCAGCACCTCAACAGCGTACTCACTGACCATCTTCATCCAATGATCAATGCGAGGGGAGGAAAACTCGTGGTCATAGAATTCCATATTCATATTGAGCCTAAATTCTTTTATAGCTAATCCTTGGCTATGGAAATTTAGCAATGCTCTGTCCACAGAATCAAAAATGATTTTTGCTTTCCTCCTTTGATCTTCTGTACACTGGAAATCTGCTTCTGCCATAGAATTCCTTGATATTCCAAATTTTTCTTCTTCAAAAACCAATGTGGAAACGTAGACCATGTGTATTTCCATGTATTGGACAAAACACTAGTCCTAACAGCATCTTCCTCAGGCAACCTTGACAGAATATTATGGAGGATGGGTGTGGGAAGATCGGATATCTGATCCATAGCCTCAACAATTCTCTATTCCCTTAAAGAAACTGTTATGGCATAAACATGCATTCCAGTTGCAATGTTAAACATCCGTGTAAACTGATAAACTAAAAATAGAGCGAAATGGCATAAACTTTAGCACTGTGAGTGTTATTTGAATTATGCAGGGGAAGATTTTCATCAAGCCAAAACATAATGGCTACCAGCACCCTACCTTATATTCCAATTGCTTTAATAATTAGCATTTAGCACCATTTTTTTAATCCTCCATTTTTATTTTGCTGGTTTTACTTCTTACTATGGGGTGTTTGAATTTATGCTAACCTTTATACTGGAATCTAAAAACTGAGATTTTTCTCGTGACTTTGTAATATTTTCTTTTGTCAAAAACAATTACACAAGTTGCATATTTTTTGTAACATAGTTAACAAATAAAGGATCACAATTCAGTTGACAATTAATGCAACATACATTTAAAGAAGAGCATAAAAGAAATAAAACAAAAACACCTGACGAGAGTCTTTTAACATCCCAGAGATTCACGAGGGGTGATGGAAAAGATTTGATTTTGGTGCCGACCTAGAAGGGAATGGAACTCTCCCCGACTATTTCAATCTGTGATTATCAAAATATTTCCAGGGAAAGTCTAACTGATTGGATATTTCTTCGCCAGAAAGTACTCGATTTCCGCAATTTCTTAGTTTTTAATTGGATGAATTCTACCTTACCACATGTAAAAGTTAGGGTGGCAACATACAAAGTATTAAAAATATGTACGATTGAATTATGGCAATTGATGAAGAAGCAATACTTATTTGGTTATATAGAAATTACAGGTATGTCTTATTACTTTTAATAATCATACTTTAACCCTTTAACCCTAGAGGTGGCAAATGGATGGGTTAGGATGGATATAAATTGGGTCAAAAGTGGATGGGTCATTATTAATCCATTTATCTATTTATAACTCGATGTAAAATTTTAAATAAGTTATGAATGACCCATGACTTTTGGATATATATAGTTAACATAACCTATCCATTTATCTATCAAATTATTATTATTTTATATTTTATCATTTTCATTGACATTATTTTTTATCACTATTTTATATTTAGTGGTATCATTTCAAAACAAACTTATGCTATCAAAATTTTTATTTTTTATTTTTATTTATTTTTTAAAATAATAGTTTTTTATCTCATTTTCTTAACATTAATTTTTAAAAATTTTTTTAATATTAAATGTAGTTGAATAAATATTTTAATTTTAATATATATTAAATAAAACTTATATAATTTAAAATAGACATTATAATAAAAATTAAAAAAATTCAAAATTATGAATTATATGTATTCTTTTACAATAATAAATTATACTTTTAAAATTACATATATATCAATAATCAAATTTTAATTTGTAAAGTATTATCTAAAAAATAAAATTAACTTTGTTGGTGTGTTGATATTTATAAAGTATTGCTAAGAATCTAACATATAGTTATATGGTATATTACATGTAACACATAACATTATAAGATTTTTATTTAAAAAATAAAAAAGGTAATTTTTTAATTATTTTTAAATTTCAAAAGTAAAAATAATAAATTATTATAAATTTTAGTACAAAAGATTGAACTTGATTTTACTTTTTTACAAAAGAAATTAATATTGTCATGTATATAATAATATTATAATATTTTATTTCAAATAATTAATTTTAAATATATTTAAATTATATTAAATTTTTAAATATATTTTATTATAATATTTTTTATTTTATAATTAGTTTATACAGTATACAAATCTATTTTCTATGAATATAAATAGATAAATGATTATCCATGGATTAATCCAATATGATCCTTATTTTAATAGGTCAATAATGATCCAACCCATATTTACCATAAAGTTAAAATTAATGAATATAGATAGATAAATAGATATGGATCAATATTGCCAGCTCTATTTTACCCCAATTTAGCTCTTTCATTGCCTGCAGGATTGCTCCAGAGTGGTAGCCCTGTTGAATGACATCAGCTTGAAAATTTACCAAGCAAAAAAGGCTTTGATTGCTTGGTGATTATGAAAAAAAAAGAAGAAGAAAATGAATGCTATGAATTTTTTATTCCTAATTTTTATAACGCTTGATTACTATAATTATAAAATTTATTAAATATTCAAAAGAATATAAAAGTTGTTATATATTTTCTAATTATCAATTAGTAAAATGTTTTATCATGTATCAAATTACAGTATTTAGATTTATTTTTATTAGCAAACAAATCATAAACTACTAGATTGACGTAATTTCAAATAAAAAAGTTTTAGTCATGATCATAATTCAATTAAATGGAAAACATTAGATCCTTGAATTATTACATATTTTTATAAATTCAAATTATTATAATTAATATTATATTTTTAAGAAATGAAATTAATTCATTTTAGTATTAATTAGTATATTGTTTCTATGTTTTAAATATAAAAATTTTAATTAATTCTATTTTCAATTTTTGTTATATTTTGAATTTTAAATGTGAATTGAATATTTTACTTAATTAATTTGATTATTATAATAAATGATAAAGTAATTTTATTAAATATAATTATTGAGAGACTGGTAATTTGTATTGTATCACGTGGAATTTGAAATATTTTCAATTCTATTGTAATTCCAAAAATTTTAATATTATTCTCACTTGTATTCTAACAAGTAGGATAACTATTTTTAAAATTTTTATATTCACTCAACTATAATGTCAAAATATAAGTTGAATTACCCAATATAATATTACCTTTGTTGCTTTTGTTAATAGACCATACAACCTCATTTTAATAAAAATATGTTTTGATAAATTCTATGCCTTTTAATTTAATTCCTTTTGTTCAAATAAGATGCTTTTTCCATGGTGAGTGTAATTTAATTTTTTTAACTTTTATTTATTTTTATAATCTAAAAAGCTAACAATTAAGGGTTATAATATGATATGTTCTTCAACATTTTGATAACTTAGATGAAAATTCAATGAAAAAGCCAAATTATAAAATTTGTAATTTTTATATAAAATTCAAACTAATTGAATAAGCAAAGAAACATAATTAACATGCTTGAAAAGTTAAAATATAAATAACATAAATTGAATAACAAATCTAAAATCGATAAAATATTGGAGCATTGTAAAAAAAATAATTTTCAATGGAGAGAAACTATGAACAATTAAATAAAGCTTAGTAAATTGTGGAATTAATTTTTTTGTCATATGATATAATTTAATTAAAAATATTACATAAAGTGTCCAAATCAAAAGAAATTCGAGTATAAATTTCTTATCCAAAGATTTGATAAATGCCACAGTTTAATTATTCAAGTTAAATAAAAAATTTTAAAATTTTTATTTTAACATAAATATTCTAAATTTTTATAAAAATTTTAAAATTTTTACATAAAATTTATAAAAATACTGAAAAATATAACCGAACAACTAAGATTATTTCACTGAGGTTGGGTAGTAAATACCAATGCAGAAAAAAAAATGAAAAACTCATTAATGGCGCCTTATTCAACAAGCTGTTACACAGTTAGAAAAGTTGTAAGCAATTAGTAGAGTTCTGGGTGACATAATGAAACCTAATGGGTATTACATATAACGGACAAATTTTTGTAAATATCGTTTGTCTTGGAGCAATTGTGTGGAAAAAAACAATTTATGCTAACTACCACTTTTTCAAATGTCAACATTTAATTGGTCCAGTTACTTTTGAACCCCAGAAATTATAAACACATCATAGAATGCACTTTTTAATTTATTTATAGGAAAGACTATGATATACCATTGCATATGTGATGTAATGTAGTGTTGTAGTAATATACCATTAAATCTTATTGTTCATAATTTTTTTTGAAATTCAAATTTAACATGTTATATAATAGTAAATTAACAATTAAATTTGATGATGGTGCACCACTGCGTTAAAGAACGCAAAAATTTTTTATATTAGAGTAGTAGGTTAGCATCGATAATCTTTGACTTAAATAATAATATTTTTTGAATATTTTATATTTTTATTTATGTTTTTATATATTTTTAAATATTTTTTATTTTTATTCAATATTCAATCACTAATTTTTATATATGTTTAGGATTTAAAAAATGGTTCACAACTACAATATTACCTTTATGGACCAAATCGCATTCATGAATTTTTGTAATTTTAGACTATTATTACTGCATTTTTCTGCATCATAATGATACTGCAACTACAACCATAATTTTTATCCTTGATATATGTGTATTTAATAATTTAATTATTTTTATTATTAAAATATAATAATAGGACCGGTGTAAAATTATAGGAGCCAAATTAATTAACTCTTGAGATTGGATTTGATTTTGAGAGGGTAGAAAGACTTAAAGAAATTATTTTTCCTTTAAACTATCAAATCACTGTACATCAATGCTATCCTCTCTTTCCCTTACAATTTATTATATGTGCTTAGTTGTTTATCTTTACTTATCATTTACATTATCTTTCAAACTTATATTCAAGTTGCACTTTAGGGAATTTTGAAAAACAAAAAAATTATTTTTAAAGTTTACATTCTTAAGTTTTAAAATAACATTTCATCCTCTCTTGATTTATTTTTGTCCTATCAATATTTTTTTTTGTATTGAAAATGATAACCCCCATCATTTTGGATGTGTTTTATACTATCTAGTAAATAGAGTAAAATTTATAGCAAGATTAGTTACAAATGTGATAAAACGTTGGTGTTACACATGAATAACGGACTTAGGTATCCATTATATTATTGTTACTACTGCCTTTTTTTTATAGTAAGAATAGCAAGTTATTTAACTCACATGCACAATGTGCTAGGTTCAAATCAAACCCATGCACTAAAGGAAAAAGAAAAGTTCCACAATAATACAGAATATCACTGCTCTACTAAAAGTGCTGGCACTACTAATATTTTTATATTTGCTGCATTATATATTTGGATTTTCTTTGTTTTTAATGACACATTTATAAAAAAAAAAAATATATACATTGCAAACACAATAAGCAGAGAGAGAAATTGAAAGTTCTCATGATTAGATTGAAGGTGATCGTCGAATTGAAGGGCCCAAGGGTATATTAGACTTAATCTAATAGGCCATTAGTCCAATTCATTATATTAAGTTATGGATTGGATTTTTATATATCATGGACTAAGCTTAAATTTAATTTGAGTTAAGCTTAAGCCCAACCATTTTTAATTATATATATAAATAAATATATAAAAATATCCAAATTACAGAAAATGGAGAGATTTGAAAAGAAAAGTAACAACATTAAAAAAAATTTGTTGTTTGTCGGGCAAATATATATAAAAACATAAAAAAATATTATAAATATTAAAAATGAAATTCAAAATTGAATTTTGAATCATTTATATTTTATTCTAAAAAAATAAGTGCATCAAACATTCCTACTTTTAATCTAATTTTTACAAAATTGTTGCACATTACTCATTCCCAAATAAAAGGCAAAAATTGACAGTATATATTATGCATTTTTTAAACAAGCACTGGAATCCAAAATATGAACCGTACTATCTATTTATTTGTTTATATTCACGATTGAAAGAGTATTTGAAGTGTTTATGAATGTGTATATGATTGTAAATAAAAGAAATAATAAATTTATTGTAATATGTTATACAGTGTATATGATTATTTATTTTATTTACTCTCTTTCATTGATTCCAAGACTTTCATAGATTTGTCGACAGATTTTCTAGGTGGTGAAAGAGTTAGCTTCAGGTTGAAATGGTGAGCGTATTGCAGAACTTTACCGGATATTCTGGGGCCAAATGATTTATATAAAAAGTATTTTTTAAAAAATATTTTGTATAATTATATAATATTAATATATAATTTAAAAAAATTTAGAGCACAAAGGCCCCCTTAATGCTTTTAAAGCTCCATCACTACAGCTTTATTTGGATGAAGAGAAAAAATTAGAGAAAAAAGAAAATATAAAGTAAAATATATGACTATTATAATCTAATAAATTCAAATTTTAAATTCTTTTTATTTAATTTCTGTTCAATTCAAATTTAAAAAAAAAATCCTTTCCCTTCTATTTTTCTCTTCATCTAAACAAATGGTATATACGATGACCAGAACATGTCGAATACTTTTGCAGTGTTTTTCTTGTGTCTGCCTTCCTTGTTGGAAGGAAATAAGCCATGGATCTAACTTATATTTTTACATATCAGCGTGATATTTGATTTATGAAAAATCTTTAGATGTGATATTTTTTAGCTTGGCTCCGGTAGGTTTTCGTGACAATCGGACACCCGGAGCATGGCGAAAAGGGCTTATGACAACTCGGAAAAAGTATGTCATCTTCCCACGGGAGGGCTTTTGTTCAAAATGCTCTTTAAGGGGGTGGAGTGCTCTACGGGCCTGCGGGGCGCCGGGACACTGAGCTGGGGACGGAGTGTGTTGGCTTGTGGCCATCCCCTTGCACACTCAAAGCTATGTAATGAGGCATAAACCAAGCGAACGGAGTGTCCCTCTCCCTATTCATTTGTCCCTACGGTCCGTAGTGCACGGAGGCTTCCTGTGTGGAAGGATCCTGCGGTCCGGTATGCGCGGGCGCTTCGGCGACATACGATATTGGCGTGCGGACATGTTGTACATGGACTTGTTGTATGGGCGATAAGTCTTCGATGTCCCGCTATCTTTACCCAAGCGTGCCAAACGAGGGTTTAATGTTGGAAGGCTGGCATGTTGGCTAAGAGTGGCAAGCATGCGCCGCACGGTTTCGAGCCAGAAGCATATATGTATGTATAGTAACAACTTAAGCTGAATCTTCATGTTAATCTCGAATATTCTTCATTATGTATTTAACATGGCAGGTGCCGAAGCAACTGATAACTTCTTTTTTCATGAATTTAAATTTTATAAGAAGTAAGATTGTTGTCAATGACAAAAATAAAATGGCTAATTAATTAGATGATGAATCTTGATTTTATGATTTTTTTAAAGTTTATAAAAATTTTAAATCTAAATTTTTTTTGGGCAGAATTCATTCACTCAAAAGTTGAATAGAGTATTTTTTGCATTTTTTTTCTTCAAAATTTATTACAAA
Source organism: Sindora glabra (assembly GCA_020226215.1). Classification (NCBI taxonomy): domain Eukaryota; kingdom Viridiplantae; phylum Streptophyta; class Magnoliopsida; order Fabales; family Fabaceae; genus Sindora; species Sindora glabra. Next base: position 65,671,570 of record CM035235.1, on the reverse strand, counting down.
GTAAGACTCATCAACAACAAATGAAAATTAAGCATACAACATTATTGAGAGTTTTTAATTTAAGTAACATATGATATTATTTTATTTTTCTTCATATTTTAATTTTATTCTAAGTTTTCACATATGTTATTTGATGATTTGATCATTATTATCAATATAAAAAAAAGGAAAGAAAACAATGATAAAATTTGAAGGAAAAATTATTTTTTCTCGTTGGATTCTTCCTCCCATTACCTTATTTGCACCCACCACAACCTGCAAGAATGGAAAGCTTCTTTATGCTTTAACCCAATGTATTTCACAAACTCACGTTAAGCAGAACCGTTTATGTCCACTGAGTGAAAAGATGAGTTGTCAATTAGTTTTGAACAATCTCATTTCTACTTGCCATGGATAATATTGAAATTCATATTTATTTTTAATTCTCTCTCTTGTCTAGGGGCTTCTTTGTTCTTTTTCTCTAAGTAGGCAGCGTTTCAATAAGATTAAGCATAATTCCTTCTGGGAAGGTATTCCGTGTTGTGTAGCTTTATCATCCAATTTTTGGGTTATTTTGCCTTTTTGTGGGGATGACTTTCTCCTTTGATGAAATTTTTGTGACCAATTTTCATATATTTCTCAAGCTTCTATCATGCAAGTTTTTCTTTATGCAGCTGGATTATCTTCTCCAAAAAGTTCAGTTTTGAACTTTACAATATTTTCTAGTCAATCCTGGAGAGTACTATTTTTAGCCTAGATCTGATTATTACCATAGAAAAATGACAAATGAACTTCTTTTACAATATTTGAGTGAATCTAATGTTAAATTTAATATTTTATATTATGGTAATTTATAGTTGTTTGTGGATCCTTTGATATAGAGAAATTAGATATGGTAATTTACAATAAATGCATCTGATAGCAAGACATTTTCATTTTTGTTTAACAATATTTGTTGCAGCCTTTTTAATTCAATTTGATAAAACAACACAAACCACATCACATGCGCAAATATATACTCTCTTTGAAGCAATGTATTAAAATGTGTTTTCATTTTTATTTTTATTTGAGAGAAGTCATTTGATCCTCCAGAGTTTTATTGGTTTGGCAGGTTGACAAAATTAAACATATAAAATCACTATTGATTTTAATTTAGATAGATTTCATGGGTTGAAAGCAACCGTATATACCTTTTACAATGAATTCACAGTTGCCAATGCCATAGGCAAAAGTCAAATTATCATCCACCGATTCCTAATTTTGACATTGATGAGATTATTAGCACCGCTTTTCAGCATCACATCGTGATCATACAAAGGACAGGAAATATGAGATCAAGTTTCAAACATCAAATTTCTAAATAAAATCATTTGAAAATTAAACAATAGAATATTTTAAGATTAAAATCAACATATGAAAAAGTTTGAAATCCATCATAAATTTCTTGTGAGATTTATAGCGCTTCAGCTTCATTCTCTTTAATACTATTTCAATTCTGACTCTATTATTGTAGATATAATTTCTTATGATTGTTGGAAAAAATTATGGGGTAGGAATCTAATGCGTGAAAAATAGCACTTTTTTAAGAAAATACTTGCCTTTTACTGAAATCTAGTTTGTTTTGAAAATAATAATATGTAAATTAACTTTTCAAAAATATAACAAAAATTTCAAAAGTTACAAGAAGTAAAATTAAACTTTTTTTTTCTATACATGGGAAACAATTATAATCACAAGTGTTTAAAAGAAAATACAAATGAATAAATAAGAGGACATTTTAATAACTATTATATATCTCAATTTATTTTTTTCTGTTTTATGAAACTCTAAATCAAACTATTTATAAGGTTTGAAAGGTTTAATTCGATAATCATAACTCTCTTGAATTTGAAAGAATTAGAAATTTTTATTCCAAAAGTCACAACCTATCGTATCAAAATACATGACTTTATTTACACCCTTTCAACTCAAAAGATATAATTTTCCTTTCGAAAGATACAATGATTCATATCAAATACATAAAAATATTAATTCAATTTATCTGAAATAATAATTTATTGTTTCTTAACAAACACCAACGGCTCCGGGGAATTAAGTACGACAAGAAGGGTGTTTCTTAAGAAGAAATGTTCGACCAAATGGAATTTTCCTCGGAAGATTTTCATAGTCAAATATTGAGATCGTATAGAGGAAGCTCCATAAGCTTCTGGTTCTTCACCAAAATCAGAGCTTGTTCATCACCCGTTCAGAAAATCACCTCAAATATAACTCTGGTATGTTGATAGACCCTCCTCAGCTATTTTTATTTTAATTTTATCATGCGTGTTTAACTGTTTGTGAGAAAACATGGAGAAGATTCCCAAGGAAATCTTAGTTTTTGAGCTCCACAATAATGACTAAAGAATACATCAGCAGCATGGAATCGAGGCATCACATAGTATTATTTAAGGAGAAAAATCAAAAGATATAAAAATGGGGGAGATAGAAGAAAGGTTCTAGAATCTGAATATGAGGTGGTACTGTTAGCTCTTCCCTTTTGGTCTCTTATGTGCTAAGATACTCCTCTCAGTCATAATTCAGATGGCACTCACAAAGATATGATTTAAAGTTTAAGCCATTTTTTCATATATTTACTATTTAGTTTATTAATTTCAACATAATGTAGTGAAATATTGCGTAATTGTTTTTCGACATACAAGTTTGACCTTTGTGATAGGTAGTTTCTGCTATAGGAGTTTTTTTCTGGGAATTAGGGGTTGCTGAGGCAATGGACTGGATATCCGATCTTCCATTACATATGTCATGAGCCGGCAACTTTACTTACTAGATTGTGCGGTGATTGCTATCAACAACTTGAAAGTAAGCCAGCTAAAGGTTATTCCCACAACACCCAAGTGGGCTAACATAAGGAGTGGTAATAGTATAAAGAGCATAGCGGAAGATAAACAATCAAAGCAATCAAAACACACACAAGTAGGGGCAACAATAGCATAACACATGGACAAAACATATTAAAAATGAGCACAACGTGTGCAAGGGTAAAAGATGCAATATAGGTAAATGTGGACAAATGCGGCCAAAACCAGCTAAAATTCAGGACATCTCATTTAGAAAAGGGGCTACTTTTATTATTCATATAATCATTTATTAGAGTGTTGGAAATGTGCAAGGGAGGCACCAAGCTGTACATTCCATCTCCTGGGCTAGTGCCAGGCTCCCATCAAGGTCACCTAACACTCCTCCTAAAGAGCATTTTGAACCAAATCCCATCTGGTAGAAGTAAACATATATTTTTTAAGCTATCATAAGGAGTTTTGGGCAAGCTCCGTGTGGAATTTTGCTAGAAAAATATACTAGTACAAAGATAAAAATCCAAGGATCATAGTCATGTGCTTCCTACTCATACTGGATAAGTTACCTTGGTCAAAATTACAAGCAAAATGCAAATACAAGGAAAATCAGTAAAAATATTACACAAGCTGGAACGACCTCAAATTTGGGCTACAAGACTTCCATCCTATGCTTGATTTATTTGCCAAATATCAACTAGAACAGAAGCTTGTGAAACACATCCTTCATAACATTCTGTCCAGGATGTCTAGGGATGCTTCCACTAGGACTAGTGTTTTGTCCAAGAAATGGAAACACATATGGTCTATCTTTCCCATCTTGAATTTTTCTAAAGAAAATTTTGGAATATTGAAGCATTCTATTTCTAGGTGTAGATCAAATCCCCAACAAATAGAAGATCTTAGGAGGAGAACAGACAAATTTTTCGATTTTGTGGACAGGTCATTGCTAAATTTTTGTGGCCAAGGATTAGCTATTGAACTATTTAGGCTCATTATGACTATGTTTCTCTATGACCACAAGTTTGCTTCCTCTTACATTGATCATTGGATGAAATTGGTTAGTGAGAGCGATGTTAAGTTGCTACGGCTTCATATTGGTGGGCGCTTACATTTTTTCCTTGATAATTACTATTGCTTGCCTCCAAGTATCCTCGAAGCCAAATCTCTCAAAGAGTTAAGATTGTCTGGATGTTTTAGACTTGACCTTGCACTCCTCAATCTTCCGATCAAGTTTTCTTCATTGAAAGTATTACGCTTGTATTGTGTCTATCTGGGAGATGAACAAGTAATCCAGAATCTAATTTCTAGTTATCCCTTGACTGAACATATAACTTTAAGTAGGTGTTCTATGTCCACAGACGCAAATGGCTTTGTTAAGTGTGGTTTGAAGTCTGTAACCATACATGGACTATGCAAGCTCAAGAGAGTTGAAACTCCAAAAATTTAGGAGGTTGTTATTGATGCACCAAGTCTTTGAAGCTTAGTTTATCATCCTGTCGATATTGATGCTCCTTCAAAGGCAAATACAGGTGCAAGAATTTAAGAAAGTTGAAATTAGCTTCTTTGGGAAGTATACTTGTTAACGACCAATGGTTGAATGAACTTCTCTCAAAATTCCCTTTTCTTGAAAATTTGATACTTTCAAATTGCCCCATGTCAGAGAGGATAAACTTTTCACGTGCTCTGCTTTAGTTCTTCGAGTTGAGTTGCTCGAACACGAAGGAGATCATATTGATGCTCCACATTTAATTTCATTCAGATATTGTGATGATGGTGGCGCAATGCCGATGATCTCATTTGTGGATGGTTCAAATCAATTGAAAGCTGAAGTTCAGCTTTGCATTCAATTTTACCTGGACTTTCCAAAGTTAGGATAATTTCTCCAAAACCTCATGCCTCTGGACATTCTTGCATTGCTTCTGCTAGAAATACGTTCCCTAATTGTAAGTATAAACTCACCAGATTCATTATTGAATTAAAATTTCATTTTACCCTATTTTTCCAATGGCATGGCATTGTTTGCAAATATTGCAGGATCTGTTCAACCTATATAGATTGTAGGAAATTGCAGTCCCCCCTCCAAGCATTAAACATGTGGACCTAAGTATTTCATGCAATGAAACTATAGGTTTGTCCCTTTTCACTCATTTGCTTTGGAGCTGCTGCCCTTCCATCATTTCCTGGGATGTATATTTGGATCCATGCAACAGAATAGTCATCAAGGTATCTCATCATTTTGTTTGAACAACCAATTATTGAATTACTCGGACATTCTTCTTATCTATGACACTAAACTGCCTTCCCATCATGTTATAAAAGTAAAGGGAAGTTTATGCCATGTTTTATCTAAATACACCGTATTTGGGAAGGTTTGGAGGAAAGATGTGGATATTTATAATGTGCTAAAATTCAGGGAGAGATTTTGTAATTTTGAAAATACAAATTCAAATTATTATCAATTTAAGATTATTTTCTATTATGAGTTGTCTTTTTTATTCAAGTTAAAATTTTCTTTTAGAATAAAATTGAGATTTTTTGTCAAGTAAGTATTTTAGGATTGTATTAAATAAGAGTTTGAGGTATGAAAGAAATGTGATATGAGTATCTATAGAGTTGGTTATGTGAAAACTCACATGTAGATTTGTGAGAGATGGAGAAATAGTAAGAAGCAAGTAAGTTATAAGGTTATGGTTGAAAAGTTGTAACTCATTATCCTATAATTTTTATGATATAATGAATCTTTTTCCTTATAGTTTGTGGTTTTCCACCTTATTGTGATAATTGTGTGATGGTTGCATGTTTGGAGAAGGGATATTATTTCCAAGAACCGAAAGGATGGCTCTAAAAAATTATGATAACCCCATCACTAAGAATATTTAAATCTAAACGGCTTTTCCTTCACAGCTGACAACTTTCTCTATGAATTACTTATTACAACAGGCACTCTGTGAGAAACTTGTGGTCAGTAGAGAAGAATGCTGTTGTAGTTTAAGTACTGCCAAATGTTGGTGGCATAGGTTGGAGGATGTTGAAATCAAAAGCTCTTCTACCTGGAAAAATAGTCATCAGAAGACTTTTGTTGATTCCGAAACTTTTTTTGGATTTGTTGCCAGATCTTCCGGATGGTGAAAGAGTTAGCTTCAGGTTGAAATGGTGATTATATTATGACTAGAACATGTCAAATATTTCAGAGGTGCTTTTCTTTCTCCTATGTCTGCCTGCCATGGTTATGATCCTTGTTATCAACTGATACACATCCTTATGTATAAATTTGATGCTGAGATTTCATTTCTATTGTCATAAATTAAAGCATTAAAAAGAAGAGTTATGAAATATCAGTTGGTTTGCAGCAATAGATTTTCTAACTTGTGACAAGCCCACACATGTTTCTGCCGTTCTGGTCTCTTTCGGGGGGCAGACATATAAATTCTTTCTTTTGCAACTATTAGAACTTGTATTTTTATTTTGATTCAAGAAAATTCATTTTATCTTCGAGGTATTGACAAGTAACGAAATTGATATAAATCCCCTTTAAGTTTACATTGTATTAAGAGGGTGTTTGATGAATGTCTTATTCATCATTAGCAGTTAATTTAATTAATTTTGGGCTCAATCTTATGACAAGTAACGAAATTGGTACAAATTTCTTTTAAATCTAAATAGGTTATTCATCGTTGATAGTTGATTTAATCAATTTTGAGGTCAATGTTATGACAAGTAATGAAGTTGGTATAGATCCCTTTTAAATTTGGATGGGTTATTCATCATTGGTAATTGATTTAATTAATTTTGAAGTCAATCTTATAATAAATAATGAAGTTGGTAAAAATCTTTTTTAAATTTGGATTAAGAGGGTGTTTGATGAATGGGTTATTCATCATTAGTAGTTAATTTAATTAAATTTGAGGTTAATATTATTTTAAAAATTTGATAAATAGTTTACTATTTTTCTTAATTGATTGATCATCAATCAATTAATTTGAAAAAATTAGATAACTTAACTTTTTCAAATAGTGGATTTGCTTATAATGTATAAAGAGATGTATAAACAGATATCATTTATAAATTATGACAGTTAACAGTAATATTAAGTATTTTAATATTAAGTATTTTATATAAATAATTAATATTATCAAATAATAAATTTAATTAATACAATTAGTTAATCATTAATATAATGAATTATTTATTAATATAATGCCTAGTAGAACCTAAAACTACTAATTTTGCCTTTTAAATTTGACCTCGAATATCACCTCTCTCTGTCTCTCTCTCTCTCCTCTCCTCTCCAACCTCCCTCTTTATCTCCACTGCATATTTAGCCATAAAGCTTCAAATATTGTCGGGTAATAATTAAGTACTAACTTGACCAGCTATTTTTTCTCCTTTCCTCTTCTATCACTCTTTGTGCAGTGCATATTTTATGGAAAAAAATCCAATGAGAAATTCGCGCATGTAAATAATTTATGTATTCCGAACCATTAAAATATTATCACAAATTCAAAAAGGATTAGTTATTAAATTGATTATTTCATTAATTAATAAATTAATAAAATGATGATAGTTTAATAATTTAAGACATAGGAATTGTATCCATGGACAGATATATGCGAGTAAAGTTAGATTTTCAAACTCTTTTTTGCACTCTGTCTCTCTCACTCGGAACCAAATTATACTACACCACTAAATTAGTGGTGTACTGGTGCTTCACTTAATGAACGGTGTAGATTAAACTAAAAAATTTATGGGCAAAAGGAAAACTGAAGCCAAAATATTTATCAAAGTATTTATAAAAATATTTATCAAAGTATTTATAAAAAAAGCCCCAAAATTTTTCTTAATTTGATTTTCAAAATTGGGCTTGGTTTGCAAGATAATCCATCCTAAAGAAGAAGGGGAAGCGAAGGGAGGAAAGAAGGGAGGAGATCACAAGTTTAGGGTGTTGGCGATCAAGACGAAGATGACAACCGGGAATGCACAAGTTTATTATCTTTCTAGGGTGTTTATCAGTCTTTTTATTAGCAAAGGATGGAGAGCATGGCTCCGATTTCATCCAAAATTATGGTATGTTTATCAATTTATTTGTCATTGCTAAGAAACCACAATTATTAATAGTCATATAATTTTATAATATAATAATATCAAAATCAACTAGTATTATATTATATTGTATTATAAAAAGACCATTTGGTGATTTCTTACCAAATAATAAACTGTGATGGATTGATTATGGGTATTCAAAGCATGCTTATACTTATAAGCACTCTAACGTCTATCTCTAGTTTCTAAATTTATGTTATACTATTTAATTTTAAAAATCTTAATTTTTAAAATAAAAATTCTATTTTTATTTCTATAAATTCTGTAATATTATGATATTTAATTTAAAACTTTTTTTCTTGCATATTAACGACTGTTACAAGTAGGCATGAAGAAAATAATTATGAGACGTAACATAAAAAATTGCTTTTTAACCTTTCTTTTTCCCGCCGCTTGACAAACGGTAGTACAGAGAGGATGGAGATTACTAATGTGTATTAATAACTCTTATAATTATGGTTTGTTTGTTTTGTGTTTTTTTATTTTTAAAGATGAAAACATTTATTTAGATAAGTATTCTTGAGTTGAGTTTTTAAAAACTGGTTCTTAGAGCAAGTTTTAACAACAATAAACCAAAAACAAGTATGAGTTGATTTTGTTTTGTTGTTCTCAAAATAAAGAAAAGCACAAAACTCTTTAATGACATTTTTGTAATAAAAAGAAATGGGTCCTACAACATAAAACAAGAGAGAGATGCAATTAACTCTTCACTTTTTTTTGTTTTTGCTGCTCACCAAGCTATTATTCTGCCTTATAATGGTATTTTTGTAATAAAAGAAAACGGATCCCCCAACATAAAATAAGAAAGATGCCCTTAACTTTTCATTTTCTCATTTTTGTTACTTGGCAAGCCATCGTTCTGCCCAATGCTTTGAAAACAAGTCTGCCAAACACATATTCTATTTTGTTTGTTTTTTTAAAAAAATGTTTTTTAAATCTATTCTACAGAAACAGTTTTAAAAAACAAAATTAGAAAACAAGAAAACAAAATCATAAACAAAGCCAACCTGCACATGTAACATGTTGTTAACTTGTTATCCTAAGAGAACAACCTACTAACAACATGTAGAAAAAACAAGAATGACAGTTAAAGAACAAAGGAAAATTATTAAGTAGCCACCGAAAATTCGTATTTGGGAGGTTGGCCTTGTACTATCAAGTCCTCCGAGATGTGTTGATATATGGACTTTTGTAATAAAACTTTCCTTTCTTGAAGGGGATAGGCATTTTATGAAATCCATTTAGAGTAGAGTGTCAATTTCATGCCTGCTAATCGTCATAGATGATTGTTTAAAAGATTTGACACAAATCTTCAATGCACTCTAATAATCTTTTTGTGCACAACCTATTTTAGTTAGCAAGTGATTTTCTTTTAAAACTGTAAATATATCTATTTCCATGCTCAATTAATATGATGTTGCACGCTTCCCATCATTAATTACTTCTTGCACTTGAAAGGCTTGGAAGGTTGCATCAACATGATAGTTTGAAACATCATCCTGAAAGGAATTTGCAAATTAGATGAGCTAAAATGGGATGTAATGGTTCGAAAAACTTGGCAAGTGTTTAATGTGGGTTGGTATTCTTAATTCTTTTTCTTTATTTATTTAAATTTCAATAATAGACATATTACAATACTAAAGTTATAAAAAATTAATAATTTTGATGCACTGTTGTACATTAATAAAATTAATTATTATATTGTATTTATTTATATAATATTACATAGATAAATGATATTTATCAGCTAAATTTAGTGTTAATGTACTGAAATTTCTCAAATAAAAAAAAACTACTTTCTTTATTGAAAATAATTACAATGTACCAATTTTCTAGTAATATAAATTTATACTAAAAAATAATAATTATAATTTAATTAATTTTAAAATAAGAATAATTTCATTTGGGTTCGATTAAATTAAGATAATTAATTTAATGATATAAATTTATACTAAAGAAAAAAAGGGAGGGTGAAGCACCTCCTTTGCTTTGATTTTCCCTAACCGTACTATTTCTCTTCCTCATTTGGACTGACCCCAAGCTGCAGCCATGGAAAGCTTCACTCACGTGCTATACTGAACCATTTACGTCCACATAGTGAGAAGACGAGAGATCGATTACGGTTTGACCGATCTTATTTCTACTTGCTCTGTCTTCCTATCCCCCGAACTTGAAAATCAGATGCGACGCTGAACTCAATATGCCGAGGAGAGAATGTTTCCTGATAAGAAATTTCCAAACAGAAGGGAGTTTCCTGAGTAATTTTCATAGTGGCAGATTGAAATAGTAGAGGGAGTTTCATTCCCTTCTTGATCAGCACGAAAATCAGATCTTCTCCTTCATCCGCTCAGAAAATCACCTCTCTGGTATGTTGGGAGAGCATTCTCAGCTGCTGTTCCCCCCCTTCAAATTTTGGCTTAATTGTCAGCAGAATTTTGATCCTTTATTTTGTTAATTATTGCTAAAAAATTATAACTTGGATAACCGTTTCTGAGAAAAGAAAATATTAACAATAGTTGCAAGGAAATCACAGTTTTTGAACGGTGGAATGAAGGTTTAAACAATAGGTCAGAAGCATAAACTCGCAGCACCACGTAGTAAGGATAAAAATCAGCAAAAATAAAACTGGAGGACAAAAGATGAAGGTGCCAAATGCTAATTACTAAAACCATTAGAATATAAGGTAGTACTGGTAGCTACTCTGTTTTTGAACTGTTAGATTACCATTTTTTCTAATCTCAAACAAATTTAGTAAAATTAAAAATATAGATCCTCAATACATTGAGGGCAATCCAATAATGAAAACACTCAACCTTTTAAGAGGTGGTGCTCCCCCTAGCACTATCTTATGGAATATTCTGTAATTATTTTGTGTCACAAACATTTTAACATTGCCACAGGAACACATGTTTATGTTATAATAGTTTCTTGGAGGGAGTACAGAGTTGTTGATGTTTCTGCTATAATTTTTTTCTCTGAGGGAGTAGAGTTGTTGAGGCTATGGACTGGATATCCAATCTCACAAAACCCATCCTCCATAATGTCCTATCAAGACTGCCTGAGGAAGATGCTGTGAGGTCTAGTGTTTTGTCCAAGACACAGAAAAACACATGGTCTACATTTCCCATGTTGTTTTGTAATGAAGCAAATTTTGGAATATCATTGGATTCTATGGAAGCACCAGAAGATCAGCTAATGGAAGATCATAGGAGGAAAGCAATTTTTTTTTTTAATTCTGTGGACAGAGCATTGCTAAATTTCCATAGCCAAGGTTTAGCTATATAAGAATTTAAGCTTAATATGACTATGCATTTCTATGACCATGAATTTTGCTCGCCTTTCATTGATCACCGGATGAAGATAGCCAGTGAGAGTGGTGTTGAGGTGCTGAACCTTGACATTGGCTGTCATCCCAGTGCTTGCCTCCAAGTCTCCTCAAAGCCCAGTCACTAAATACTGAAGGGATGTTTCAGAGTTGACCAAGCATTCCTGAATCTTCCAATCAAGTTTTCCTCACTGAAAGTATTATCCTTGCAACATGTCTATTTGGAAGATGAAGAAGTAATCCAGAATCTCATTTCTAGTTGTCCCCTGATTGAATATATAACTTTGGATAGTTGTTCTGCATCTACATGCACAAGAGGCCTTGTCGAGTCTGGATTGAAGTCTGTAATCTTACATGGAGTCTGTAAGCTCAAGGGAGTTTTGATTAGTGAAACTCAGGAGGTTATCATTGATGCACCAAGTCTTGAAGAATTTGTTTATTGATCATTTGATTTAAATGGTACTTTTAAGGCAAATCTGGACATGTGCAAAATTTAAGAAAGTTGGTATTACGTTCTTTGAAGAGTCCTATTATCAATAACCAATGGTTGGTTGAACTCTTTTCTAAATTCCCCCTCCTTGAGAGTTTGATGCTTTCAATGTGCACTATGTCAGGGAGGTTAAGGTTAAAGGTTTCAAATGTTCGGCTCAGGTTCTTTGTGTTAAAATGCCAGAACATGAAGGAGATCAATATTGATGCTCCAAATTTATATTCATTTGGAGTAAGATATTACGTTTTTTGTTTCATGACGCCTATAGTCTCATTTGTGAATTGTTCAAGTCGATTGAAAGCTGACATTCAGCTCTTACATTTGATCTAAACTAGGTTTTCTAAGGATACAAGGAATTTATCCAAAACTTCAAACCTCTAAGCATTCTTGCATCGCTTGGGCTAGATATATATTCACTAACTGTAAGTATGAAGTCACCTGATTCATTATTTAATTTTGATTTGTATTTTACTGTATTTTCCCAATGACTTGGCATTGTTCGTAAATATTGGAATGTGTGTTCGACCAGGATATATTGCAGGAAGTTCCAGTCCCCCCTCCTATCATCAAACATCTGGACTTATGTATATTATTTATGCACGATGAATCTATGATTTTGCCTCTTGTCACTTGCTCGCTTTGGAGCTGCTGCCCTTCTATCATTTCCTTGCTTATACATGTTGAGTCACACTGTAGAATGCTCATCAAGGTATCTCGCTGTGTTGCAAATTCTTTGTGCTTTGATTAGTGAGATATATTTATGTTGTTTATGTTTATTTTTGTTATTAATAAAAAAAGTTTGTCTAGTTGTGTGTGCATTTTGTTTGAATACCTATTAAAAAATTACACAGATATCATTCTTATTTAAGAAACTAGATTGCCTTGCTTTCTTGTTATAAAAATAAAGGGAAGTTTATGCTATGTTTATCGAGATACACAGGATATCTGGACAAGTTTGGAGAAAAAGATATGGAGATTTATGTTAAAGGGAGATTGTAACTTTGTTAACACGAAGGGATGGCTCTACAAAAAGAAAATGATAATACCTCATCACTGAGAATATTCCGATCTAATTGGCTTTTCCTCACATTTTACAACTTTCTTCATGAACTTCTTTTAACAACAGGTACTCTGTGAGAAGCTAATGGCCAGAAAAGAAGAATGCTGTTGCGGTTCTAGGACTATCAAATGTTGGTGGCATAGTTTGAAGGATGTTGAAATCGAAGTTTCTTCATGAAAAAAAATAAGAAAGTTGATTCTGACATTTTTAGATACGTTGCCAAATCTTCTTAATGGTGAAATTATCAGCTTAAGGTTGAAATGGTGATTGTATTATGATGACTAGAACATGTCAAATATTTCTGCAGTGCTTTTCTTGTTCTTGTGTCTGCCTAGCTTGTTGGAAGAAAATAAGCCATGGTTATGGTCCTTGGATATCAACTTATGCGCATTCTCACAACAAATTTATTGCTGAGATTTGTTTCTATTGTCATAAACAAAAGCATAGAAATAATTCTGAATAAAGTTTCTTTCATTCTGTGATACCATCTAAGTTGTAATTCTACATCTGTTGTATGCGAAGAACTGAATATCCTTATAAATTATACCTTTAAATTCTAAATGAATTACAAATTAACTCTAAATTTTTTAAGTCTTATTCAGTGATAAATTTTCTTACCACTTTAAATTTTAAAAATCTATAATTACACCTTTAAACTTAGAATATGTTACAAATTACATTTTTAAAGTTTAAAAAATGTGAAGGCATTAATTTTTAATTAATTTTTGTTCTAAGCAAGTGTATGCGTTATATATACTTTATTGAGATGAGATACTTGCTTCTTCACCTAGGAGCATGGAATTCAAATTAAATTTCTTATATTATTATAAAAATATGGAATTGAATAAGATTAGAAAAAGGTTAATTAGCTATTAATTTTAATCATGAATTAGTAAATATATTATGCGTACATTGTGAGCTCAGATTCTTCTCGCTATATTTATTAGGGACATCGAAGTTACACAGCCAAAAAGGATTGGGGAATTATCATTTTAAGCAATAACAAACAAAGATTAAAAAAAATTAATTGATGGCAGTGACATTAGATACTTTTTTCCATGTTCTGAATTCAAACGAGACATTCATCATTTATGTGTGACTCCTGCTGTGAACTTAAATGTTATATATATATATATATATATATATATATATATATATATATATATATATATATATATATATATATATATATATATATAAGTTCTTATTTATAATAAAAGTGGTGATTATTATTATCATTAAATTTCATAATTGTTATTGTTAATTTTTTATTTTTATTTTTTATAATTATTCATTTCTCCTTTTCACTTGAAATATTAAATTAAATAAAAAATATTAAAATTAATTATTAAATTTCACCTTAATATGCCAAATATATATTTACTTTTAAATTATATTCATTCTTTTTCACTATATTTTATGAGTGAAGGGAGGGATAAATAATTACAATAAATGTAAAAATAAAAGATCAGTAATATTAAGGAAAAGTTATATTTTATCCACTCATAATTTTATCCTTTTATACTTAAATCATTTGTGATGTTAAGTATTGTAATTCACCCACATGTACTTTTAAATATTTAGCACTTTGTTTACTTAAATTACTTTTTGTCCAAAATTTAGTAGAAATGTCACATGCATTGTTTGTGATATTTACTTATCCAAAATTTAATTGAATTTAATGTTCACTTAGAAACAAATTACCCAAAAAAAGACCTTATATATATAATTTGGTCCATGATTGCTAAATAGAAAGAGTTGAATAGGATTTTTGGGAGTAGATTAATTTTGAGAGTGCATTAAATTGAGTTAAAATTTAGGAAAATAAAAATCATAAGCAGTGAAAGTGAGTTTTTTTTTTTTTAATTTTGAATAGAAATAGTTTAGGTGAGTAAAGTGTTAATAATTTAAAAATATATGTGGATGAATTATAATATTTAAAATTATGAATAAATTAAGTGAAAAGAGCAAATTACGAGTGAATAAAATATATTTTTTAAATATTAATTATAAAAATTTAAGTTGCAGTAGTAATAACCATCATTTTTATAGGTAGGGGATTAAACATATAATTTTCGTAAGAAAAATCTCATTTGTCCTTCTAGTTTATACTCCTTCGGGAATCACTCTTGCCTCGTCTGTACACACCGCAACTTGAAACAATGGAAAGTTTAAGGTAATGACTTAAACCCAATCTGTTTCACAACTCACATGCTGTACCAAATCAGTTATATCCAGAGAGTGAAAAGAGATACCAATTTAAGATTTGAAAGATCCTATTATATCTTTCTTCTTCCCACAGCTTGCTAGTCCTATGCTACATTAAATTAAGTATGCCGATGAGAGTGTTTCTTGAGAAGAAATTCCGGAACAAACGGAAATTTCCTAGGAAAATTCCATAGTCAAGTATTGAAATGGAATATAGGAAATTCCATCCCCTTTTGGATCACCAGAACTTCTCCATTACCCCTCTGGAAAATCACCTCAAGTATATCTCCTGTATGTTAATAGACCCTCCTTAGATGTTTTCGCTTTTTTCTTTTAATGCTCTGCTTCAGATTTTGCATTACTGTCAATTGAATTTTGGAACCTTTATTTATTAATTATTGTAAACAAAATTATAACTTCAATGGAATAAAAACTTCTGTATCTATTTCTGAGAAAAGAAAATATTAAGAAGGGTCATTTCCTTATATTCTTAGTTCATCACCTTCCCCAGTGTCATGGAATATTTGTAATTATTTTGCGCCACAATAGTTTTAATATTGCTTGAGGCACAAATGTTTCTACTCTGACAGTTTCTTTCAGGGAATATAGAGCTGTTGAGGCAATGGATAGTATATCAGATCTCCCAAAACCCATCCTTCATAGTATTCTGTCAAGGCTGCCTAGGGAAGATGCTGCTGGGACTAGTGTTTTG
This sequence comes from Sindora glabra, assembly GCA_020226215.1. Taxonomy (NCBI): domain Eukaryota; kingdom Viridiplantae; phylum Streptophyta; class Magnoliopsida; order Fabales; family Fabaceae; genus Sindora; species Sindora glabra. Next base: position 65,655,844 of record CM035235.1, on the reverse strand, counting down.
TCCAAGACATGGAATGACCCATGGTCTACGTTTCCCATATTGGTTTTTTCTGAAGAAGAATTTGGAATATCAAGGATTTGTATGGGCACAACAGATTTCCAGCAAACTGAAGATCTCACGAGGAAAACACAAAACTTTTTTAATTATGTGGACAGAAAAATGCAAAATTTCTATGGCCAAGGTTTGGCTATAAAAGAATTTAGGCTCTATATGACTATGAGATTTTATGATCGCGATTCCTTCTCCTCATGCATTGATCATTGGATGAAGTTGGCTAGTGAGAGCAGTGTTGAGGTGGTGTGCCTCTATATTTCTTGTGGGGATTCACTTGATGATAAATATAACTTGTCTTCAAGTCTCCTTGAATCCAAAACAATGAATAAGTTAGAGTTATTTGGACCTTTTAGAGTAGACCAAGCATTATTGAATCATCCTATCAAGTTTTCATCATTAAGAGCTTTATCCTTGTGCCATGTCTATTTAGGAGATGAACAAGTTATGCAGAATCTCTTTTCTAGTTGCCCGCTGATTGAGTATACGACTTTGAGAATGTGTTCCGGGTTGAAATCCATTACCATACATGGACTACGAATGCTCAAGAGAGTTAAGGCTTTAGGAAATCAAGAATTCATTGTTGATGCACCAAGTCTTGAAGAATTTTTTTGTTGCCCTTTCGATTTGAATGCTACTTTTAAGGCAAATCTGGACACGTGCAAGAATTTAAGGGAATTAAAATTACAGTCCTTGGAGAGTGCTATTATCAACGACCAATGGTTGGCTGAACACTTTTCTAAATTCCCCCTCCTGGAGAGTTTGATACTTCATGTTGCACTTTGTCTGAGAGGCTAAATGTTTCAAATTTTCGGCTCAGGTTCCTTGAGTTAAAAGGCCTGAACGTGAAGGAGATCAATATTGATGCTCCAAATTTATACTTTTTTAGATATTTTGCCTTTGGTTTCATGATGCCTATGATCTCATTGGTGAATTGTTCAAGTCAATTGAAAGCGGATGTTCAGCTCTACATTCGATCTTGCATGGGTTTTCCAAAGTTACGAGAATTTATACAGAACTTCAAACCTCTAAGCATTCTTGCACCGCTTGGGCTAGATATATTTTCACTAACTGTAAGTATAAAGTCACCAGATTCATTATTTAATTTCGACTTGTATTTTACTGTATTTTCTCAATAACTTGGACTTGTTTGTAAATATTGTAGGATGTGTTCAACCGGGATATATTGCAGGAAATTCCAATCCCCCCTCCTTTCATCAAGCATCTGGAACTACGTATATTTATACACGATGAAACCACGATTTTGCCTCTTGTCACTTGCTTGCTTTGGAGCTGCTTCCCTTCTATCATTTCCTTGCTTATACGTTTTGAGCCACGCTGCAGAATACTCATCAAGGTATCTCGCAGTGCTGCAAATTCTTTGTACCTTGATTAGAAAGATATATTTACATTGTCTATTTTTTTATTAATAAAAATGTTTGTCTAGGTGTGTGAGCATTTTGTTTGAACACTTACGTATTAACAAATTACGCAGACATTATTCTTACTTATGAAACTAAACTGCCTTGCTTTCTTGTTACAGAAATAAAGGGAAGCGTATGCCATGTTTATCTAAATAAACAGGATATACGGGCAAGTTTAGAGAAAAGATATAGAGATTTATGTCATACTAAAATTCAAAGAGAGATTTTTGTAATTTTGTTAACACAAAAGGATGGCTCTGCAAAAAGAAAATGATGATACCTTATCACTGTGAATATTCAGATCTAATTGGCTTTTCCTTCACATTTTGCAACTTTCTCCATGAATTTCTTTTAACAACAGGTACTCTGTGAGAAGCTAATGGCCAGAAAAGAAGAATGCTGTTGCAGTTCAAGTACTATCGAATGTTGGTGGCACAGATTGAAGGATGTCGAAATTGAAGGCTCTTCCTGGAAAAATAAGGAAGTTGATTCTCTGACGTTTTTAGATTCATTGCCAAATCTTTTCAATGGTGAAAATGTTAGTTTAAGGTTGAGATGGTGATTGTCTCATGAGTAGAACTCGTCATATATTTCTGCAGTGCTTTTCTTTATCCTGTGTCTGCCTTCCTTGTTGGAAGAAAATAAGCCATGGTTATTATCCTTGGATATCTACAATTAGATGCACTCATATTCTTTCATTCTGCGGTACCATCTAAGTCAAATTTTTACATCTGTGATCTGAATATACTTAGCTGAATGTTTCTTTTGGATAAATTATACTCACTTCCTTTGAAGTTTGTTGTAATTGCATTCATATTGTTTTCATTTTTAGGAATATATACTAGTTTTCCTTTTCATATATACTGACCTCCTTTCTCCTCCATTGTAAACATACATCCACTTCTTGTGATTTTGAAAAATATGGGATGTGAGTATATATTTATAAAAATTAAAGGAGTGCAAGTGAAATTAGATTAAATTGTGAGGGAAGTAAGTATAATTTATTTTTTTGGCCTCCGGGGAGGTTAGCTTGCCCGGAGCACACGTATGAGTGCAGTAATTACTCATCCAGAAGTTTTATGTTAGTCTCCTTTATAAATTTTATGCACTTAGCATGGCAGCAGTCCACGTGACATGTTGAAAAAATGGCATATCTTCGAATATAATTCAAATATCTTGAAATGGTTTTTATATTTTATTCGTTTTTTTGGTTTTTCTTAACATATAAAAACGCTGAATACAATGAGTATCACATTCTTTTAGATACATGTACTTTAACTTTCAAAGTATTTGTTTAGACATAATGAATTTAGTTAATAAAAATCTAATAAATGTATGAATATATATATTTAAAAATTACAACATTATTATTTTTCAATGCTCTCCCTTAATTTTGAAATTTCTTCCGTCCATGAGTTCTTTATAAATCTTCAAACGTGAGTAGCTTTTCAAAAATTTATATAACCTTTTTTATCTTTGTGCATCTGCTTGAAACCATTTGAAACATTTCTTTTCTTTGTGCCTTATGACACTTCTATCGGCATCATTGTTCTTTATCAGTATCATCTCATTATTAATGGCGTTTTATTTAAAGCTAGATTATTTATCCCATGCAATACACGTGATATATTGAAATACACGTGATAAATTGAATTAAAAAAGATGCAACAAATATTCTTAAATCAAAATGAAAATATGAGCTTCAATATTATCTGCCGCAAATAGATATGAGATAGTTCAAATCCTAATTGATATCTCATCTTTTCACTCAGGGGACATAAAAGGTTCTGTAGAGCATGTGGGTTGTGATATACATTGAGTCTAAGCATCCAGGAGCTTTCCATTCTTGCAGGTTGGGGTGGGTGCAAATAAAGTAAGAGGAGGAGGAATCCAACAAGAGCAAGAATCCAACAAGTAAAAAACAATTCTTCCTTCAATTTTTATTATTTATTTCCTTTTTATACAATAATAAAAATTAAATCACTAATCATATATGTGAAATCCTAAAATTAAACTAGAATACAAATAAATAAAAATCCTTTAAATAATATTATATATGATTTAAATTAATAATTGTCGACTCCGTTGCATGCTTGACTCCCCCTCCTTTTTTTTTTTTTTTTTGAAGTAGTGAGCTTAATTTTCCTTTTCCTTTTTTTTTTTTGGTTGTTGATGTGTCTTAATCTTTAATAAATTTAGATTAAAAAAAGAAAACGCAACAAAACCCTATTTAACTCTTGACTGAACGAATTCTGCCCCAAAAAGTTTAAAATCAATGTTTTATATTTAAACATTAAAAAAGTAATAAAATTAATACTCATCGTCCAATTATCTTGTCATTTTATTTTATCAATGATGGCACTCTTACTATTTTTATAAATTTTAAAATCATGGTAAAAAAATATTATTTGTTACTTCAACATCTGCCATGTTAAATACATAAAAATATATAATAATGAAAAATGGATATTAACTTGAAGCATAAGATTAAGTCATTACTGGCCATGCATATATGGTTCTAGCTAATCAAGTTTAAAAATATCACATTTACAGATATTTCATTTTTCACATATCACAGGAAAAAGAGAGCACCGCAGAAATATTTGACATGTTCTAGTAATAGTACAATCACCATTTCAACTTCAAGCTAACTTTTTCCACCAGTTAATAAGGATCAATAATATTGTTGTGTGTTGATTTATTACGTTATTTTTTAGTCATAATTTATTTTCTGTATAATTAATCAAAATTAAATTAAATATATAAAATTATATGCAAGAAATAATGTAATAAAAATATATAATAATACTGTAATTCTTTTTTAAAAAGAAATTAAAAATTACATGATTTAATAAAAGATAAAACTTAGATAAAATTTCTTAGGTGTGTACCATAATGTTCTCCATTCAAATTACAAAAAGTGCATTAATTACTCTATAAAATATTAATAGCTTCAATTTTATAATTACAATAATTAAAAGTAATTAATAGATTAAAAATTTTTATGACAAATAACTTAGACAATTTACCCAAGTTTTACCCTTTAATAAAATGAATGATTAAATTAATAGCACACTGTATGAGTGCAGTAATCACTCATCCAGAAGTTTTACGTTAGTCACCTTTAAATTAATAGCAAACTTTACCCAAGTTTTACCCTTTAGTAAAATGAATGATTGAAGCATTTCTTTTCTTCGTGCCTTATGACACTTCTATCAATATCATTCTTCTTTATGACTATCATCTCATTATTAATGGCATTTTGTTTAAAACTAGATTATTTATCTCGTGCGATACGCGGGATCTATTGAAAATTATTTTATGTAAAAATTATTTTATAAACATTAAATATTATATTAACAATTAAAATTTTAAATATAAAATTTAAGTATATAAATTTATAATATCAGTATTTGGCCCATTCGTTTATACATATGCCTATTATTTTCATGTTATTAATGTGTACGTAATAAAAGAAAAATATATAACAAGGCATTGAAACTTAATTTGTAAATAATAGATATTCAATAAATACATTTCTTTCTATTAAATAAAAATGCACAAAATCAAATAATCTTTTTTTCATAAGTTCTTCACAATTGAAAGTGATAGTTGAATTAAAATCGATCTTCAACATAAAAACAGACACAATAGAGACGAATAAATATTTTCACAACTTGTCTCACCCCATACCTATTTTTGTGAATCATAATTGAAAAAAAAATGATTTAAAGAGGCTTTATTTAATGAATGCAAAAAGACAATATATAATATTAATATATTTTTATGAATTCCTCTTTTACATAAAAAATGAATATATATGACAAAATATTACAAAAATTTTAAATCACACTAGTCACATTCAATATAAGAGACATTTGCACTAGAAAAAAGGGAGAACTTGTTCTTATGAAGATTTGATTGAGAAGGAAATTCAAATTTACTAAAAGTATGAATTTTTTTTGTTCCTAAAATAGATTAATTAAAAATTTTGAGTACAGTATTTGGTTATAACTTTCTTCAACAACTATGTAGACTTATATTTATATTCAAATATAAATGATTTTAAATTTGATCAATTGCTAGTATTAATTAGTTTTACATTATTACACACTTATATATCATAACATAAATAAGAATTATTAAAATTTTCTAACTATTAATAAAAATTATTAATTATTTTTACTTTTTAATGATATGTCATCATTTTATATACTAATTGATAGTGTAAAAAGTTTTATATTTACAATAAATCAAATTTAAATATAAATAAATATTATGGATATAACATGTTACCTGATAAAATATCTATATGTAATCACCCATATTTTTTCCAAGAATAAAATAAATGAATTTTAAATTATTTTGTAATTTATATTAATTAAAAGTAAAGTAATAATATTGATATTAAAGCTTTGACAATATCCTAATGAAAATATACTTAATTTAAAATATTGTATTCGAAAATTGATATAAAAGATCTTGGCAAAATGAAATAAATATGATTTTAATTTTTAAATATTTTAAATAAAATATATATTAATTAACACATTCCATATACTATGGAAAGAAAAAAAATGAAATTTCACTTCAATTTTAGAATATTTTTTTAAAAGAAAAAACATTAACAAAATTTATATAAATAAACAAATTTGTTTTATTTTTTATATATTTTGTTAACAATAAAATATACATACACTAATTCAATCAATATTTTCCATATTAAAATTTAAAACTTTAGCTTATTTAATATTTTAATATAAATAAAATATCATGCATTATATATATTATTTAGTGATATTGATGTGTGAACTACAAAATGAAATGAGTGAAAAAAGAAAAATAATGTAATAGTATAAATAAAAAAATTAAAATGATGCTTAAATTGTAAAAAAAAATTATAAGAATAAAAAAAAGAAGAATATAAAATTAAAAAAAAGTGTAGAAAATCCAATTAAACAGAAGCACAGAATTAAAAAAAATGAAAATAGATAAAAGGAAAAGCGGCTCCAGAAGCCCAATCTGAACAGACATAGAGACATTCCATAAGAAGTTTCAAGGAACACATATAAACAATATAAAAAAGTAAAAGCAAGTCCATCATCTCAAGGAATAATTGAATTTTTTTTCGCCAAACATCACAAGCAATGGGTTAATTAATCGATCAGCAAACTTAGAGCCAAAATATTTTACAAAATGATAACAAAATCTAATATAAAAAGCCATAACAACAAAATCACAATTAATATGTATTTAACAAATCTAGATCCTTTCCATTTTCTTCTATCAATTTTAAAGAGACAGAGACAATCTATTCCTTTTTTTAACTAAGATCCATAACCTCAAAAAAAAATTATATTTATTTCTTTTCCAAATTCACCCATTAAATTTCCAAAAAAATGCAGCACTGAATCCAAATCCTTAATTAATTAGCCATTTTATTTTATCATATTGACGACACTCTTACTTTCTATAAATTTTAAATTCATAAAAAAAAAAAGTTATCAGTCACATTGATAGCCAACGCATTAAATGCATGAAGAATAAGGGAGATTAACTTGAAGCTTCAACTTAACTCATTAGTACATGCATGTACTTTCAGATAAAAATTAAGATGCATCATCTTACGATATATCAATGAATTTAAACTATTAAATTTCGTCCACTCCTTCCAACAAGGGAGGCTGACACAGGAAAAAGAAAAGTACTGCAAAAATATTTGACATGTTCTCCTCATAATACAATCAACATCTCAAGCTTAAGGTAACTCTTTCACCATTTAGAAGATTTGGCAAGGAATCTAAAAATGTCGTAGAATCAACTTTCTTATTTTTCCAAGAAGACCCTTCGATTTTAACATCCCTCAAATAATGCCACCAACATTTGACAGTACTTGAACTGCAATAGCATTCTTCTTCTCCGGCCATTAGCGTCTCACAGAGAGCCTGTGGTAATAAGCAATTCATAGAGAAAGTTGTGAAGCGTCAAGAAAAAGCCAATTAGATTTGAATACTATCAGTGATGAGGTATCATCATTATCATTTTTCTGCAGAGCCATCCTTTCCGGCTAACAAAGTTACAAAACTCTCTCTTTGAATTTTAGCATAACATGAATCTCTACTTCTTTCTCCAAACTTGTCCAAATGTCCAGTGTATAATAAAAATTTCTAACAATTCGTATCAGATCCTGGTTATCCTCACATGACTAGACAAACCTTTTTATTAATAACAAAAATAGACAATGTAAATGTGTCTCACTAATCAAAGTACAGCCAATTTGCAACACAAGGAGATACCTCGATGAGTATTCTGTGGCATGACTCACAATGTCTACGCAAGGAAATTTCCCAAGGGCGGCAGCTCCAAAGCAAGCAAGTGACAAGAGGCAAAATCATAGTTTCATCGTGTATATTTATACATAAGTCCAGATGTCTGATTAGAGGGGGCAAAATCAGAGTTTCCTGCAATATATCTTGGTTGAAAACATCCTACAATATTCACGAACAATGCCAAGTCATTGGGGTAAATACAGTAAAATGCAAATCGAAATTAGATAATGAATCTGGTGACTCTTTATACTTACAGTTAATGAATATATATCTAGCCTAAGCGATGCAAAAATGCAAATCAAAATTAAATAATGAATACTGTAACTTTATGCTTACAGTCAGTGGGTCTATTTGTAGCATAAGCGATGCAGGAAAGTTTAGAGGTTTGAAGTTTAGCAGAAATTCTCCTAACATGAGAAAACCCAGGTGAGATTGAATACAGAGCTGAACAAAACCAAAACCTGACTTGAATAGTTCGCAAATGATATCATAGGTAGCACGCTACCACTATCATTGTATGTAAATGAAAGTAAACTTGGAGCATCAATATTGATCTCCTTCATGTTTGAGCATTTTAACACCAAGAACTTAAGATGAACACTTGAAAACTTTATCGTCTCAGCAGTAAGGCAATCTATAAGTTGCAGCTTAATTAGGTGAGGGAATTTAGAAAAAAGTTCAATCAACCATTGGTCATTGATAATACTACTCTTCAAAGACACTAATTCCAACGTTCTTAAATTTCTGCACCTGTCCACATTTGCCATTGAAGGAGCATCAATATTGTATTCAGAAGCAATAAAAAGGAAGTTTTGAAGACTTGGTGCATCAACAACAACCTCCTGAATTCCTCTAATACCAACTACCTTGAGCTTACTAAGTCCACGTATGGTTACAGACTTCAACCCAAACTTGACAAAGCCTCTTGTGCAGGCAGATGCAGAGCAACAACCCAAACATAGATGTTCAATCAAGGGACAACTAGAAATGAGGTTCTGAATTGCTTGTTCATCTCCTAAATAGACACCGAATAAGATTAAAATTTTCAGTGAGGAAAACTTGATTGGATGATTCAGGAATACTAGGTCAACTCTGAAACATCCACTTAGTCTTAACTCATTTAGTGATTGGGCTTTGAGGAGACTTGGAGACAAGCAATAATGATTATCAAGTGATGACTGACTACCAATGCGAAGTGTCAGCACCTCAGCAGCGCTCTCACTAGCCATCTTGATCCAATGATCAATGCGAGGAGAAGAAAACTTGTGGTCATAGAATTCCTTATTCATATTGAGACTAAATTCTTTTATGGCTAAACCTGGGCTATGGAAATTTAGCAATGCTCTGTCCACAGAATCAAAAAAGTTTTTTGCTTTCCTCCTATGATCTTCTGTACACTGGAAATCTGCTGCGGCCATAGAATTCCTTGATATTCCAAAATTTTCTTCTTTAAAAACCAATATCGGAAACGTAGACCTTGTGTCTTTCCACGTCTTGGACAAAACACTAGTCCTAGCAGCATCTTCCTCGGGCAACCTTGACAGAATATTATGGAGGATGGGTGTGGGAAGATTGGATATCTGATCCATAGCCTCAACAATTCTCTATTCCCTGAAAGAAACTGTTATGGCATAAACATGAATTCCAGTTGCAATGCTAAACGTTTGTGTAAACTGATAAACTAAAAATAGAGCGAAATGGCATAAACTTTAGCACTGTGAGTGTTATTTGAATTATGCAGGGGAAGATTTTCATCAAGCTAAAACATAATAGCTACCAGAACCGTACCTTATATTCCAATGGCTTTAATAATTAGCATTTAGCACCATTTTTTGAATCCTCCATTTTTATTTTTGCCGATTTTTCTTCCTACTATGGGGTGTTTGAATTTATGCTTCAGACCTATTCTCTAAACCTTTATTCTGGAGTTCAAAAACTGGGATTTTTCTCGTGACTTTGTAATATTTTCTTTTGTCAGAAACAATTACACATGTTATATATATATATATATATATATATATATATATTAACATAGTTAACAAGTAAAGGATCAAAATGCAGTTGACAATTAATGCAACATTTAAAGGAAAGCACAAAAGAAATAAAACAAAAACACCTGACGAAGGTCTCTTAACATCCCAAAGATACACTTGAGATGATTTTTTGAGCGGATGGTGGAGCAGATTTGATTTTGGTGCCGATCTAGAAGGGAACGGAACTCTCCCCTACTATATCAATATGTGATTATCAAAATTTTTCCAGGAAAAGTCTAATTGATTGGATATTTTTTGGCCGGAAAGTACTCGAATTCCGCAATTTCTTCGTTTTTAATTTGATGAATTCTACCATACCACAAGTAAAAGTTGGGTAAAAGTTAAGGTGGCAAAATACGAAGCATTAAAATATGTACCATTGAATTATGGCAATCGATGAAGAAGCAATATTTATTTATTTATGCACAAATTACAAACATGTTACATTGCTTTTGATAATCATACTTTAACCTCAATATAGCTCCTTTATTTAGACCGGATCAAAATCTGTTTTGATCCAATCCATTTAGGCTCGTTTTTAAATAGGCTTAAACTAGCCGGTTCAACGGTCCGCCAAACAGGACCGCAGACCAACTTTTTTTTATATTTTAACTTATATTTTATCATTTATTATTTGTAATATTTTTATATTTATTATTTAATTTTTATGTATATAAATTTTATTTTTATATTTATATATATTTTTATATTCATTAATTTTATTATTTATTTTTATTTTTATTATATTTAATTATTTTAAATATTTGTATTCAATTTTTTTACAATTCAATTTTATATTAAATTATAATATAAAAATAATTTATAATTTATTTTTTAAGTATAAATATCATTTAAATTATTCAATATAATTTTTAAAAAAAGTTGGAATCAATCCATTTAGACCCACGAATTGATCTGGTTCATTTCCGATCCGATTCACTGTGATCTGCGGTCTGTACGGACCAATTCGTTTAAATCCTTTTTTTAACAAACTTAAATTTTAAAATTCAATTCCCATAAAGCTCACGGACTGATCCATTTGGCCTGTAAGCTTCCGACCCGTTACGCACCCCTACCTTTATTGCGTGGAGGATTGCTCCAAAGTGTTAGCCCTGTTGAATGACATCAGCTTGGATGTGTTAGCATTTAGCAAGCAACCAAGGTAATTTGGCCCGGTAAATAAAAAGGATTTGATTGCTTGGTAATTATTAAAAAAATATGAAAAAAAATGAATCGATCTTATGAAATTTTTATTTCCAATTTTTTATAACACTTGATTATTATAATTATAATTAATTATAAAATTTATTAAATATTCAAAGGAATATAAAAGTAATTATTATATATTTGCCAATTATCAATTATTAAAATTTTTTATCATGTACCAAATTACATTATTCAGATTTATTTTTACAAGCAAATATATCATAAGCTATTAGATCGACATAATTTTAAATAAAAAAGTTTTAGTCATCATCATAATTCAATCAAATAGAAAATATTACATTCTTGAATTACTATATATTTTTATAAATTCACATTATTATAATCAATTATTACAATTAATATTATATTTTTGAAAATTGAAGTTAATTCATTTTATAATTAATTACTATATTGTTTCTATATTTTAAATATAAAAATTTTAATTAATTCTATTTTCAATTTTTCAATTTTAAATTTTAATTTAATATTTTATTTAATTAATTTTATTATTATAATAAATGATAAAATAATTATATTAAATATGATCATCAAGAGATTGTTTATTCGTAGTTTATCTCGTGGCATTTGAAATATATTTAATTCTATTATAATACCAAAAATTTCAACATAATTCTCACTTGTGTTTTGAGAAATAGGATAACTATTTCTTTAATTTTTATATCCACTTAAATATAATGTCAAAATATAAGTCGAATTACCCAATATTATATTTCCTCTGTTGCTTTTGTTAATAAACCATACAACCTCATTTTAATAAAAATATATTTTGATAAATCTAATGCTTTTTAATTTAATTCCTTTTTTTTCAAATAAGATACTTTTTCCATGGTGAGTGTAATTTAAATTTCCAACTTTTGTTTATTTTTTATATTCTAAAAAGATAACAATTAAGGTTTATAATATGATATGTGCTTCAACATTTTGAAAACTTATATGAAAATTTAATGTGAAACTAAATTATAAAATTTGTAATTTTTATATAAAATCCAAACTAATTCAATAAGCAAAAAAATAATTAACATGCTTGAAAAATTAAAATGTAATTGAAGTGATTTGGATAATAAATTTAAAATCAGTAAAATATTAGGGTATTGTAAAAAAAATAAATTTCAATAGAGCAAAGCTATGAATAGTTAAATAAAACTTAATAAATTCTGGAATTAAATTTTTTGTGACACTTGATATAATTTAACAAAAGTATCAAATAAGGTATGCAAACTTAAAAAAAATATGGAGTATAAAATTCTTGTTCAAAGATTTTATAAATGCTACAACTTAATTGTTCAAGTCAAATAAAAAAAATTTTCTTGTTCAAAGATTTTATAAATGCTACAACTTAATTGTTCAAGTCAAATAAAAAAATTTAAATTTTTTATTCTTACATAAATATTATAACCCTTTTGTAAAAATTATAAAATTTTTACATAAAATTTAAAAAAATAATAGAAAAATACAACCGAATAACTAAGATTATTTCACTAAGGTTGGTAGTAAACATTAATGCAGAAAAAAAAAACTCGTTAATGGCACCTCATTCAATAAGCTGTTACACAATTAGCAACAGTTCCGACACACTTAAGCAATTAGTAGGGTTCTGGCTGGCAAAATGAAACCTAAAGGGTATTACATATAACGGACAAATTTTTGTAAATATCATTTGTCATGGGGCAATTGCGTGGAAAAGAAAAAACAATTTATGCAAACTGCCACATTTTCCAAATGTCAACATTTAATTGCTGTGGTTACTCTTGAACCCCACAAATTATAAATACACCACTACGTCAGTGGTGTGATGCAATGGTATGTTAGCACACCATTAAATTTAATTATATGTAAAAAATTTTAAAAAAAATTAAATCTAACATATTACGGTGCTAAATTAATAATTAAATTTGATAGTGATAATCACTAATGCAAAAACCTTTTATATTAAAGTAGTAAACCTATAATCTTTAGCTCAAATGATATTTGATATTTAATATTTGTTGAAAATTTTATATTTTTCAGTGCATTTAGTACTTGATTATTAATTTAATTATTTTTACCATTAAAAAATAGTAGATCTAGTATAAAATTATAGGAGTCAAATTAAATGTTTCTATCTTTCTCCTATCAAGTTGAAAGAAATTGGTAAAGTAAAAAATTGAACAACCTAGAACTGAGGTACTAGCCAGATTTTTGGGGAGAAAATATTTTGACTTCTACCAAAATTTTAATGAAATTATGCTATCACTTTTTAAGTTCGAAATATATACAAAAATTTTTTGAACCATAAAAAGTGTCACATTTAAAAGTTGAGTCTTTTATTAACGAAATGATGAGAAAAGATAATTATAAATTTAAATTAAACAATATAAAATATTCTTAATATTTTATGATTAAAGATATACTTTGACTAATGATAAAAAAAAATCAGTGCATTGACACTAAAATTTGACATTATTATATGACATATTTTAATCTTGAGATTAACCAAATCATGTGTTTTTAGCACAACATACTTGACATATTTCATATTGTTAGATTGTTAGATTTGAATTCTATACTCATATTTTCTCACTATTTCTCAATGAAAATTCAAAAGGGTTTTACAGTAACATTTTTTATGTTTTAAAGGAAGTTTATATGAAATTTGAAATTAAAAGGGATATTTATGTAACTTCATTAAAACTTATGGGCAGTTAAGGTATTATTATTATTATTATTATTATTATTATTATTATTATTAAGAAGGAAAATATATACTTTACCATCATGTGATATAATCCTATTTACATTCTATCTCATTATGGTTAGCACCTTTAACACTTTGCTCTCAAATATTATGTTTTTGTCCAAATTTTGTGAGAATTATAATGTGCAAGTCACATGCTCCCTTATTAGTTCTAATTTGACATGACTTCACCCTAATTTATTCCTAATTACACATGTCATTCCTAATTTACTCTTCCAAAATTAGAGTGTTATGGTTTGAGATTTGGAAAGAATTGAAGAAATTAATGGCATAGATTAAATATTTGAAACTTCATTCAAGTTTAATAGATGATAAATAAGAGCACAAGGAGAGGCATGTACCAGGTTTCATTGTATTTAGAGGAAAAATAAGCACAAATTGATAAAGTGTTAGTAATACAAACCACATGTAGATGAAGTGTATTTTCTATGATATATAGCAAAATATTTCTTAATGTTGCCCTATTTGATTTTGATAATGATGAGTTTAATTGAAATACTTTTCATAATTGCAAAGATGGGATGTTAATGTATTTGATGCTTGTCAAGGTAAATATTCTAGTTTAGTCACAAACATTACATAGTTATTTTTTACTTATTGTTTGCTAAATCAAATTCACCTTAATTGATTTGACATATGTTAATATGTTAAATGAGATGAATTTGATGTATGCATGCAACTACTTTTTAAATGTGTGCAAAGATCAAGTTTCAAAATACTAAAATATGAAAATAGTAAATTCAGTTAGCTTGCTTTTTGCTATCTACTTTGCGTTAGTTCTGATTTTTATAGAATTGTTATTTTTGTGCAAGTTGCTCTTTGCATATGCTACATAATGCTAAATTAGATTCAAATTATTAAATTGAGATATTGAAAAGGAGCAAGCAAGATACAATCACTTAAAAAGAACTTAATAACTTTTAAATTCAAGTTTTGCTAAAAAAGTAAGCAACATGTACTTTTATAGTACACCAAGAAAATGAATTTTCAAGAGATCAAAGGAAAGAGTAAAAGCTACATATTTAAAGTTATTGACTTTAAAAATGATTGAACATTAACTTTTGAAAAAAGCAAGCTATTTAAAAGACTTAAAGAAAAAGAATGAGCCTTTTGTAAATAAAATTGCTCTTAGGGATAGCATGAGTCCTAATGACTAGCTTCATCCATTTTCTTATAAATAAATGAGTTCGCTTTATTGGCAAGACATATAAACATCTCTTTTTTCTTCTATATGTCTTTCTCTCTCTAGAATTTTTTTTCCTAATCTTTATAGTCTTCTTTCTTGAACTTAAACCTAAACCTACAAATCTATAGGACTAGAGTGTGACAACTTTGTAGTCTCTTTGTGAGACAATCCCTACCTACAAAGGCTTAGTTGTTAGAGTAGAGAGTGAGTGAAACTCTTGTAAACACCTTGTATATATGTTGTGAGAAGAAAATTCCCATGTATTTTTATGTGGAATTGCTTGAGTCTTTGGAAATTTTAATAGGGAAATGTAAAAATATTTGTAAAAGATAAAGTGTTAGAGAATAACCCTTAAGATTGGATTTAGCTTTGGGAGAGTAAAATAGACCTAAAGAAATATTTTTTCCTTTAGAGTATCAGATCACTATATATCAATGCTATCATCTTTTTCCCTTACTCTTTACTATATATGCTTACTTGTATATTTTACTTTATCTTTCATACTTATATTCAAGTTGCACCTTAGTGGACTTCAAAAAAAAATTATTTTTAAAGCTTACATTATTAAGTTTTGAAACAACTTTTCATCATATCTCGATTAGTTTTTGTCCTATCAATATTTTTCTCTATCGAAAATGATAACCCCCCTCATTATTTTGGATGTGTTTTATACTATCTAATAAATATAGTAAAATTTATAGCAAGATTAATTACAAATGTGATAAAATGTTGGTGTTAACGGACTTAAGTATCCACTATATTATTATTACTACTACCATTTTTTTTATAGTAAGAATGGCAAGCTATTTAACGCATACACACAACGTGCTAGGTTCAAATCAAACCCATGCACTAAAGGCAAAAGAAGAGTTCCAAAATAACACAAAATATCACTACTCTACTAAAAGTGCTAGCACTACTACTATTTTTGTATTTGCTGCATTGTGTACTTGGATTTTCTTTGTTTTTAATGACATGTCTACTTCTTTTTATAAATGCATAGCAGACACAATAAGCAAAGAGAAATTGAAAGTTCCCATTATTAGATTAGAAGTGTTCATGGGGTTGAAGGCCCAAGGCTATATTATACTTAATCTGATGGGCCCTTAGTCCAATTTATTACATTAAGTTATGGGTTTCAGCCCATTATATGGATTGGATTTTTATATATTATAGATTAAGCTTAAATTTGATTTGAGTTAAGCTCAAGTTCAATCATTTTTAATTACATATATAAATAAATATATAAAAAATTAAAATTATAGAAAATGGAGAGATTTGGAAAAAAAAGTAACCAAGATTAAAAAGTTATTGTCTGTCATGCAAATATATGTAAAACATAAAAAATACTAGAAATGAAATTTGAAATTGAATTTTGAATTTCTAAAAAAGGTGCATTAAACAATCCTCCTTTTAAATTAATTTTTACAACATTGTTGCACATTACTTGTTACTAAATAAAAGGTAAAATTGAGAGTATACATTATGTGTTTTTTTTTTTTAACAACCACTGGAATCCAAAATTATGAAACGTATTATGTATTTATTTACGTTTATGATTGAAAGTGTATTTGAAGTGCTTATGAAAGTGTATATGACGGGAAAAAGGAAAAGCAACTATTAATTATCCAATATCCAAGCAATAACAAGAGTAAAAACTAAAGAAGTCATTAGACTATAACATATATTAAATAAAGTATCAGAGAGTTGAATCTACAAAATTGAGAGGTTTTTCCCTTTCTTTTAGCCTCAAATTCACTTGTAAATTGTAAATAAAAGAAATAATAAATTTATTGTAATATGTTATACAGTTTGTTTGATTATATATTTAATTTACTCTCTTTCATTGATTCCAAAACTTTAATAGATTTGTCGCCAGATTTTCTAGGTGATGAAAGAATTAGCTTCCGGTTGAAGTAGTATTTAACACGGCAGGAGTCAAGGTGACATATAACCGTTTTTTCCATGAATTTGAAATTTATAAAAAGTAAGATTGCTGTCAATGACAAAAATAAAATAGCTAATTAATTAGACGATGAGTCTTGACTTTATGATTTTTTAAAAATTTATAATAATTTAAAATTTAAAATTTTTTGGGCAGAATTCATTTACTCAAAAGCTGAATATAGTTTTTTGCATTTTTTTCTTCAAAATTCATTACAAAGTAAAACTCATCAACAATAAAATGAAAATCAAGCATACAAGGTCATTGAGAGTTTTTTAACTCCAGTAACATTGATATTATTTTATTTCTCTCCATATCTTAATTTGATTCGTGTTTTTTTTATGATTTGACCATTATTATCATTATAAGAAAGAACGAAAGAAAGTAATAATAAAAATTGAATGAAGAGTTATTTTTCACTTGTTGGATTCTTCCTCCCTTACCTCATTTGCACCCACCACAATCTGCTAGAATGGAAAGCTTCTCTATGCCTTAACCCAATGTATTTCACAACTCACATGTTAAGCAGAACCACGTATGCCAAGTGAGTGAAAAGACGAGATATCAATTAGGTTTGAACAATCTCACTTCTACTTGCCACAAATAATATTGAAGTTCATATTTATTTTTAATTCTCTCTATTGTCAAGAGGCTTCAGTTTTCTTTTTCTCTAAGGCCAGGTTTGTTTTGCAAAATTTCACATTACCAAAAAAGTGTATATTTTTAGGAATGGAATTCTTAAGTATATAATTTCTAAAAATGTAAGATTCTAATATTTGATTTAATATATATATTCATGCGAATATTTTTTCACATTTCTAGATATATTATATTTTCGTCTTTGGTTCACATTTTATATTTTTAGAAATTTTATTACTTTTTCAAAAAATACCCTTATCAATTTCTTGTTATAAATTGTAATAAATTATGAATTTAATTAAAAATATATGAATAAAGACTTTTAAAATTTTAATAAATTAATAATATAAACTTCATTTGATTAAAATATAATAAATAATTTAATATATAAATTTTTAAGTATTTAAATTTGAATTTAGATTTTCATATATTTAATCATATAAAATAAATAAGTAATTTCTCCATTATTGACAAGAAGCTTTTATTTTCTTTGAAAAGAAAATAAGAAAGAAAGAAAATAAATAATATCTTTTAAATTTAAATTTAAAAAAATAAAAAAAATTAAATTGAAAAAAATTCAAATATAATAATCATATATTTTATCTTTAAATATTATTTTTTCAACATTTTTCTTCATTCAAATAAGAGAAGAAATTAAGTATTTATTTATTTTATCAATAAATATTTTATAAGAATATTATTTATTTATATATTTATAAAGGGATGATATATTATTTATATTGATGATTAAAAAATAATATCTAAAAAATAAAAAAATTAAATTTTAATTCTTAATTCTTAAATAAGTTAGTAAATCAACATATTGAATCAATCCTAATCTCATCTATTAATTATTCAAATTGATATAAATTAATTTACTTATAATATGAATTCGTATAATCTCAACTAAAATCTATATAAAATATTTCATATTTATATCAGATTATTATTAGTATTCAATGTTATATTTCAAATTAAATTATATATATAAATATTTTAAACAAGTTATCATTATAATATAAAATTTTTATTGAATTAATTATATATTATATTTTTATAAAATTATTCAAAAATTAAAATTAAAATTTATTTATTCAAAATTTATTAATATTTTTATATTAAAACTTAATAATTATTTTTCAAATTAAATAAATATAAATTAGAATTTAGTTAATATTCTATAACTCACTTCTAATATCTAAAATGTTAAAAAATTGTTATTTATAAAACTAAATGAATAATTTTAAAATAAATACAAAAAATTAAATTTCAATAAATTGTAGCTTTTTCTTTTATTATATATAAATTATTTTTATATTAACAATAATAAATAAATAAATACTCATATGTGACACAACTTAAAACTTTAGTTAGGTTAACTAGAATGACATATTTAGACCACAACTTAACATAGTCTTAAATAAGTTATATCATATTTTTCAGTGAAGTTAGAAATTTTAATTTAGGATTGGAAGCCGATTATAATTAAATCAAATTTTAATTTTATTTATAGTAAAAAGTTATTTAGAGAATTATATTTTTCAATAATTTTGATTTAAGATATTATAATTTTTTATAAATTAAATGTAAAAATTATGAAACTTTAAATAAAATTATAAAAATTTGATTTTAAAAATTATAACACAAATTATTCATACTTTTAAAAGTTGGAATTTAGAATTTATTTATTTATTTTTTTACATATTTAATATAATTATCCTTGTCATTATAAAAAAATCAAAATAAAAAATATAAGTTAAAAATGAAAATGAAAAATTTTCAAACTAAATTGGAATTGGAATTTGAATTACTTTTTTTTATTTATTTAGTGTAATTATACTTGTTATCATAAAAAATTAAAAATTAAAAATATAAGTTAAAATTTAAAAATAAAAATATAAAATTTTTAGAGTAAATGAAGGTATAAAAGAATGACGACAAAATTATCTTTTTACTTTAATATTAACATTCTCATAAGATGGGAATTTGAAATACCCAACTCCTCCTATGAGAATATCTAACAAGAAAGTTGAGTTCTAAAATATTATTGAAAATGTTATATTCCCAAGTGAATTTTTTAAAATTTTGAACTAAATATGAAAATGATGGTGTAAAAGAATGGCAATAAAATTATCTTTTTACTTTAATATTAACATTCTCATAAAATGAAAATTTGAGTTTGAGATATTTACCTCCTCCTATGAGAATATTTAAAGGGAAAGTTGAGTTCTAAAATATTATATTCATCAATAAATTTTTTAAAATTTTGAACTAAATATTAAAATATAACATTCTCATAAAATATTTTTAAAATTATAAAAATATTTCATAAATCAAATACTCCCTAAGTAAATAGTGTTTCAAAAAGATCATGCCTTTGGGAAGGGACTTCATGCGGTGAAGGCTATGGTATCTTTGGCTTAGTTTGGGTTCCAGAAACCTGGGACACATGTCAATTTGTGATATAGCCATGTGGATATATGGCAGAGGAAAACAGATTTGCTGTGGATGAATTCTTATGAGGATAATTATAGAATGACCCCATTTCAATTGATGACTTGGAATGCCATTCCAACCACTGTCCATGTCAGCTCCCTGTCATCAATCCATTCTTTGTCATTACAGACGTTAAGCAGAAATTAGAGACTTGGAGACTAACACTCCATTTGGAACGAGTGAAATAAGGAGGGGGCGTAAACGGTGAGGTGTAACTGAGGTGAAAGCGTAAATTTTTGCATATTTGGAGAGAGGCAAAATTCGGAGGGGAAGTAAATGCGATTTGTCATTTCGTGGTGGGGCCCAGTGAAATTCAAAAACACTGCTGTGCTGAGGGGAAAAAGGGTGAAAACGAGCAAAATTTTTGGGCTTCCAGCAGTTGCCCTCATTTCTCTCACAGTGTGCAAGAACGGCTTCGGATTTTGGAGAGAGCTACCGCTGCCAGCCACCGAGTTCTAGCTCCAAGCAACGCTGTCCGCTGAGCAGCACGTCACAGGTAAGACTCCAAAAACCTTATGCTGCTATGTTATGTTGAGCTAGTTGCGTTTGATGCAGGTGGTGTCGCGGAGGAGGAAAGCGAGTTGCGAAGTCCGTCTGCCGAGTTGCAGTGATGCTATCGCGCCTATCACATCTAGGGTTGGCACCAATCTACTGCTACAGCTGCGGAAGAGGAAGGCGGATCTGAGAATTATAGTGCAAATTATTTGAAATTAAATAATTATATGAAATTTAGAATTATAAATATAAATATGGAAGTAATAAGATAAAAATTTAACATAAATTATTATATCTGTAAATTAATTTTTGTGTAATTCTATTAAAAAAATATTATAACTAACTCACCATAAGATGTTTTTTCATTTGTAGTGTAAATTTTTTAAAATTTATTAATTGTATGAAATTTAGAATTATAAATATAAATATGTTAGTAATAAGATAAAAATTTAATATAAATTATTATATCCGTAAATTAATTTTTGTGTAATTCTATTAAAAAATATTATAACTAACTCACCGTAAGATGTTTTTTAATTTGTAGTGTAAATTTTTTAAAATTTATTAATTGTATGAAATTTAGAATTATAAATATAAATATATTAGTAATAAGATAAAATTTTAACATAAATTATTATGTCTGTAAATTAGTTTTTGTTTAATTCTATTAAAAAATATTATACCTACCTCATCATAAGATTTTTTTAAAAAATTTACAGTACAAATTTTTTAAAATTTATTAATTATATGAAATTTAGAATTATAAATATAAATATGTTAATAATAAGAAAAAAATTAACATATTTTCCTTTATCTGTAAATTATTTTTTATTTAATTTTATTACATAGTAGTATAACTATCTAAACATAACATAGTAAAAAGATATTTTAATCATTTTATTCATTCACATTTCCTCCTCCCTCTATTTTCACTTATTTCAAATAAAGGAAATTCATTTTACCCCTATTTCCACCCCCTCCCATTTTCACCCATTTCAAATAATTGAGATGAAATTACTTCCATCTCTATTTCCTCCCCCCTCCATTTCCACCTCCTCTATTTACACTCTCTCCCATTTTCTGCTGCAACCAAACACACCATAAATCAAAAGCTAGTTGAATCCTAGAGCCATTTCTTTTGTAGCTTCCAATTAAAGTGGTGCGAGCTACTCAGACATCGCTATTGCCGAAGAGGCTACCAAAAAAGGTTGACAATCCGAATCTCCTTAGAAATTTTTGCAAGTGCTCTTTATAATTCATACATTGGGGCTTTCGGCAAAGATTTGGAAAGCATTTTAGAAGATAAGGAGAACAAAAACAAGGGATATACATGCATTCTATTCTAGCATTGTTAAACTACAGACTGGTATACATTGTTCTATCCTAGCTTAGGGCTAGCATATTAGGAATTAATCTCATTGCAGCTAATACATGCATTCTTTATGATAGTGACTAGGTACCTTTAAGTGCTTTGATTTTCTTTTGGAAAGTTTCATGTTTAGCTTGTAAAACTCAGCACATTGGTGTTTTAATTTACTTGTTGAGTTCATTTGCACAACAGAATCCTTAGATGGATTTAAAGGCCATGGATAGATGTCAGAGAATAGGTCAAAGCCTGTTCATGTGTACAAGCTTGCAATAGCTCAATCTGCTAATGTACTTTGCCTTCTTCTATTTTGTGCAGGACATTGAATTGATGTTTGTCTACTGGGTTGAAAAGTTTTCATATATTAACTAGTATTGAGATAGATGTAATGATGTCTCTATACAAGGTCGTATATTGAAAAGAGCTTTTAGCAAGCTAAAGCTTAAGCATGTGCTGATTGGGAAAGGGTAATTTCATCAAGAAAGAACAAAGACCATTAATCTGGATGTGATGGAGGTTTGTTTATTAGCTAATTGCTTTTCCGTTGAAGAATTTGCATGTGTTTGTGTTGGACTTGCATTTTTTTTTATTGATGTCATAGAACTGCATAAACTTGCAGGAATTGTAGTTTAAAGTTCAGAGCTTCTACTTAAGGGACTAGTAATCCAGAAATTACAACTTGAGAGGTAAAAGTTTTGTTCCTATGTGCTCCCTTTTACGCCACTGAGCACACCATATAAAAAGTGTTGGTTAATACTTAGGCATTGGTTTTGCTAATTGAAGACATCAACTATCCATAATTAAAGGTACATGAATCACCCCAACACATGTAAAAGGTTTGAAAAGTTTTACAAAAGGCATCAAGACTTGAATCAACCCAACATATGTGGAAGGTTTGGAGAGGTTTGCAAGAGGCATCAAGACCTGAATATGGAGCATAGCTAATATTGGACAAACTAATGGGATTTTATGCTCGAGATAGTTTATCTTAGTTGTATCTCTTACTTTTACAATTCCTTGCAAACCGAAGACAACCATGTCAATCTTTTTATTTATTCTGCTTGAAGCTTCGCAAATCATGATGATGGTCAAATATAAAGGATAAAATGGTTGTTTGCAGAATATTTGCTAGCTATACCAATGTATGTAACATATCTTTATGCATCCTATGTACATAATAGGTGTTCTTTACATATATATAATTGGCGCCTTATCTTGGTGTTGGTGTTGTCACTTCTTTTGCTTACTGCCTGAATTGGCACCTTATTTTAGTTACTCTGAGTATATGTATACATCTTGATGATTATGTATCATGTAGTGGAATGGCTCCCTAGATGACAATGCCTATCACGAGAGAAATTGCTTTGCTGGGTGAATTGTTGGTGTGCTATCTATTAACTCGATTATTATCTAAAATTTTTTTGTTTATTTTTGTTTTTGTTCTAAGAACTCCTGTCTGAGCCCAAAACGCACAATTGCAAGAAACCACGACCTTTCCAATTTGTTTCATTAGCTTGTTTCGGGTTCTGGATAGGTTGAGCATTGCAAATATCAAAAGAATTTGTTACTCTTATCTCCATGGAATTTTAGAATACGATATATTGCTATGAAACTGTCACATTTGTTTGGCCCAGCCAACACAAATTATTCCTTCAACTTTGAAGGAGTATGCTTGAGAGGCCCCTCTTTGTCAATTAACTTTATCAGCTTTTGAGCAAATTTAGCAATGGTCCACACGTGTTCCACATCCATGACATGCTTACCTTTGTGTGACATAAAATTGATGACTAATCATGAGCATGTATAATGGTTATGCAAAGTGCACGTGCGATAATAAAGGTTGATGACGTACACATGTAAGAAAGTGGCTTGTAGGCATCACATAATTGATAGCATATCTCATTTCATGTCAACAAAATTACATATAAGAGTGTGAATATATAAAATTTTATTAATTAATAAATATTTTTATAGGAAAAAAAATTGAGGATCGGTTGTAAAGGCCTCTTCGTTCAATATGCTCATAAGTTGCTTATAACTATCAGCTACAAATGAATGCACACCAGAAGCAAAGTCATCGTTTGATTCATCATCTTCATTATGCTCACTCAGTTCATGATCACTCGGTAAGAAGACAAGACAAGTTTAAAAAATATAAACCACTGGCTATGGAAAGTAGTGCTCTTGAAAGTGTAAATTCCAGCTTACTGAATCACACTTATCTTCATCTTCATCAAAATGTTTTGATTTCTTTGAATTCTCTTTCCTGCATTCATCTTCATCAGAATCCTTTGATTTCTATAATTTCTTGGCACTCTCCTTTCCACATTCATCTCTATCTTCTCAATTTTCGAGAATGGAAGACAATTAGTTGTAAGTTACAGAATTACAGGATCCTATTCATTAAGTTCAGGAAACCTTTTAATAATACCATAGAAAATCATAATGGAAAATATTCACCTTAGCATAAGAAGGATAATTTCATTTTCTAAATAATTTATCATAAAAAACAAGGCAAACAAGGGAGTTATGGGGTTACTTTTTAGTTAAAAAATGAAACTAACCAGGACATTCTCAATCCTTGCGATTTTCATAGAATGATCTGCACAAACAAATTGTGGCATGGAGGGACTTTTCGATACTGGATCGTTTATTAGTCAACAAAATCACAATACAAGATATGACAAGAATTACTTGGACTTATTTATCATAGCCTCTCATGGATGAATTCTTTTTATTACTTTTCCTGTCATATATACTCATGCTAAAATCATGAGTACTGGCAATGTCAAGTTCACTAGTAGGCCTAATTACAAAGCAAAATCTAATCAAAAATAGGAAAATGATAAGGATTAATGGAATATACCAAGAGCTATTTTGCTACACACTATATCTCAATAAATGTGATCCACAACATGCAAAATCTACACATATAAAGAATAAAAACATTTACAAGAAACAAAGAAATAGAAACAGATCCTAAATACTAGCATGTCTTGTATTAAGTCATGCGTTAGTCAGTATTCAAAATCTTCATACAGTGCACTAAACTAAAGGGTTACCTCAATCCCTTCAGTTATTTATTTATGTCAGCAAGCGTGAGTTGGCGAAGAAAACCTGCAGATAAATAAAAACTTGTCAAATTTGGCAGCTTAAAATAAGACATGCACACTCAGTCATTCAATCTCTCACATCTCACCATACTTCTATGTATAGTGAGAGTGCATAAGAGTTAAAATTACCATGCCATAGCCAAGGGCTTTAGTTCATAATCACAACATCTTTGGCCATGCCTGATACTGTTATGGGAATGGCACCGTAAGCAATTAGCTTCTCTAAAACATACCTCGCAATCTCTCCAGAACCACTTGCATCATATCTACAGAAAAATATTAGTCAAATAATATTTCTTGAACAGGTAAACAAACACAAACCCAGAAAATATTATAGGCAAAAAATTGGTAGGAAAAAAGAGTTAAAATATTAACAAAAGAAACTGGCAATACAGATAAAAGGGACTTCTAAGTTTCTAATATCTTCAATGGAATTTGAACGCTGAAAAATTTTTCCTAATTGAAAAGCAAGGTAATGGCTATAATTCATGCATTAGTACAGTATAAAAAATCTTCATAAAATGTACTAAATTAAAAGGGCACCTTAGTCCCCTGAGTTCTTTATTTATGTTAGCAAGCATGAGTTGGGCAAAAAATCGGCAGATAAATAAAAACTTGTCGAATTGGGCAACTTAAAATGAGACATGCACACTTAGTCACCCAATCTTTCACATCTCACCACATATATGCATATAGTGAGTGTGCATAAGAGTTAAAATTACCAGGCCATAGCCAGTGGCTTTAGTTCAAAAACTAATGTCGGACAAGAATATACTAAGCAAATATAAAAGCTCATTATTTGCCAGCTTATCAGAGTAACATTTAGAAATTACATAGTTATTTGAGCACGTAGATTAAATGCAGTAAAATTTTCATTAACCTTATTATCACTTCTCCCTTTTGGATTAAAATCACTCTTACCAAATGCCCCTCCTAATTTAAGCAGTTACTGTGAGTTTGAAGCATTCCTTTGAGGTTCAGATGCATCCCCACTTTCGAGTCACCTCTATCTTCAGCTAATTCCAAAAAATCAAAATAAAGAAAGGAAAAGATAAATTTAAAAAGTGTTAGAAAGCCAAACAAAATAAAAAATCGTACTCAATCGACAAATGCCTGGTTGAAACAAAAAGACAAAGAAACCTAATCTTACTCGTTGCAGGTTTTGCCATTCAATTTTTGATTGCTGGAAGGTTGCACAATAAGTTTATGCATATCAAATAATAGGGTAGTGCAGGGCCTCATAGCAGAAATGAAATGAAAAGGGAATAAAATAAAACAAAGAAGAGCGGGAAACAAATTCGTGCTTCCCTCCAACTTTTGCAACAATGACTAATGAAATCGAAATGAGAGAAGATGAATGAAAATTTTGTACTTATGGTCTCAGGAGGGAACCAAAAAATCAAAGTGACGGAAGGGTTGTTTTCATACAAAATTTAATTTGAAACAGAATCTAAGAGAATGTGATTCAGGAAAACGAAGGGAATATTTTATGCCATAGTGTTCATATTTTCTAAAAATGCCGTAATTAAAATTAAAAACTTTCATCTCACAGTGATATTATATTATTGGATTGGATTATTAATTAATCATTAATGTATTATAACGGTAAATTTTTTAATTTTTTTAAGTTTTTATAATTAAAATATAATATTTGAATTTATAATTTAATGTAATTTAAATTTATATGTAACATTATAATACTTACGTTTTCTATGCTCATAAATTAAGGCAGTATACTTTTTCCATATATATAGACTGCCAATTAAATAGAACAAAATGAACTAATTACACAAATTAAGGAATAAATTTTAGATACTAGTAATGAAATAAAGATCAACTAGGACTACCAACCAAAAAAAGATTCATTAATCCTTTTATTGGTATAAATTAAATATTGTAATTAATTCATTTAATTACACAAATCAAATGGTATGCATTAGTGAATTATGATATTATGCTTTTACTAGTAAAAAATTACCAATTAGGTAGACTGGAATTAAATACCACTCATCTATTACCTAAATACCTCAGTATTATCTCACCACTTCAGGACTTATCAGCTAATAGATTTTAGATATTAGAAAAGCTCACTTGCAAATTAGATGTACATTAGTAATGAAGTGAAGATTAGCTAATTTTCCTAGTGATATAAATCAAGGGACAATAACTTAAATAGATTTCTTTAAGTATTTGCTATAAAATTCTCCAATTAGATCACAATGATTTGTGTGTCAATTGTTTTGTTTAAAGAAAATAATATGCACAATGATAATTATCATAATTATAAAATTGTAATTGTCAATAATAACTAAATAGAATAATTACATACTTATGGCTATAAGATCAGAGAAGGATATAACAAACATTTAAGAAATTTTACCTAATTTTTCTTTTAAATCAAATCATATATTTCAACAATCAAGGCACAAACACTAATTAAATGTAACTACTCAATTATATATTATAAATTTATTTTTCGTACCTTAAAAATAAATACCTTGAATTTATATTGATATGAATCAAGTTATACAATTTGGTAATTAAGGTTACTTTACTCTTGCTAATTATATATTATCAAAGTTAATTGGTTCAATTGGGAACACCAATTAACCATGGTATCAAGTCCTGCACATGTACTATCTTATAACTATATAATAAATTATAACAAGTACTTGTTTCCTGTTGGATAATGTTATGTCTATGTGATGTTGGAATTCATATCCCTTGAAATTAGCATTGGCAACATACAATTAGTTGATAAAGTTCTACTCAAATTAATCTATCTTTTTTTGAAAAAAGATGGAATCTGTCCTGAATTGGATATTTATTGTTGGAACTTTACTCCTTCATTTAGTTTATGTTTTATGTGTGAATATTGATTGGAAGAGCTAGGTAGAGACCAACACAATCTAACTCATTCAAACAATTGAGTGAGACTAATAGTAAATCAGTTAGGCTAAACCTCTAAAACCTAACTTAGAGGAGAGCTACTATGATACAACTAATGCATTTGAATAAGTTAGGCAAGAGGTTTCAAGTCTTAGTTCATGTCAAAATGTACTTAATTGAAATCAATACTATTTTATTTAACCAATTCTCCTAATAGAAATGAATCAAATTGTGTATTTTAATCAATTGAAGTAGTAATATTAATCAAACATAACTACTTAATTATTCATCATAAGCTTTTTCATACCTTTAAAATAAAAAATTTTGATCTCATAATGATATATATCAAGTTGTGTAACATAATAATTAATGCTAATTTACTCTTGTTAATTGCATATTTACTAAGAGCAAGATTGAAGTTAATGGGTTCAATTAGGCACACCAATTAACCATAGTACCAGATTATGTATATGCAGTATCTTGCATTGTTTAAGAAGTCATGGCAAGTAATTATTTTTTTATCCTTATATTGTGTCCATGTGATGTTGGGATTTGTATCCCTTGGAAACACTACTTATAATATCCAATTAATTGATAAAGTTCTGTCAAAGTTAATTTATCTTTTTCTTATATTGATGGTGGAAAAAAATTCACACTAATAAAAAATCATATTTAAACTCGTATAAAAATATTATAGGCAAAATGTGTTGCATAGTAACAATTTAAGACCCAAGTTGTAGTCATAAGAGAGTAAATGTTAAACTAATTTGAAGAATAGGTTGATTATAAATAAAGAAATGGTATCTGTATTAAAAACTTGATGAAATCCTAATTAATGATAACATACTTAATTTCAAATATAATTTTTAAAAATTAACATCAAGAATACTAAAAAGTAAATATATATTTAATTTTATTTTTTAAATATTTTTTATTATCAATAATTTAAAATCAAATATATAATTAATTAATATGCTTAATTATATATCATAATTTTTTTCATAGATCTCGAAGCCTTAAACTTATAGTCATATAAATTAAATTGTACAAATTAGTGGTTTAAAATATTCTACTCTCACTAGTTATCATATCTACTACTAGTGAGATCAAAATGAACTAGTTGAATTAGACACACCAATTAGCCTTATAGTTGCTTTAATTCACTTTGGACCTTTAATTTAACTATTTAAGCATCACATGATTATTAAAGATGCAATATTGTAGTAACCACATCTTTTCTTAATAAGATTAGAATTAACTAATTCATTTACTCAAGTAATTGAAATAATTGATCTCAATGCATTAAAAAATTTTACTTTTGCTAGTTGAATGATTTTTATACTTAACAAGGGGCTTTCAAGACTTTTGAGACTTAGGAAGATAAAAAGAGTGGCTTAAAATACTAGCAACAATTACTAACAACAATGATATATGTCATTTGCCATTATTACTCAATTAGCAGATCATATCATTAGAGTTTAAGTATTTAGTAATTCAAAGTAGGACCTTCATACCAAGAATGACTATACATCCATCATTATCAAAATGTCCTTCTAAGCAATGTCAATTATCTTAATTATCGAGGTCATTTTCTAACACATGTGGGATTTTGTTTGTCAAAGCCAATATTTGATCATCATAAATCATATATGGCACCATCAAGGGTTAGAAGTAGAAAAAGGCAAATAATTTTTGTTCACAAAAAAGATAAAGAACGACAATGTCATTGCTAATATCTACCTTTATTATTAATAATATAATTTTATCACATTCTAGTTATCCATGGGAAAAATTTTGCTTGTTTACCAAAAAAAAAAAACTTTGCTATAATCTAGTGACTTTTCATATAGATCCAAATGTCATAAGAATTAAAAAAAATTATAATTCTATAACTTTTTATCCAAGTTAATCTAAAACTAATCATCTAAAAACAAACACCATGAGAATTTAACAAAAACACCATATGTTTAAATAAGTGTTTAAATTTAATTTATTGCTAGTGTAAAATATTTTATATAAAATTTTAATTATTTAAGATAAGTGAAAATAACTTCTAAAATTGCAAATAACTCCTATAATCTAGTGTAAAATATGTATGTACATGTATATGAGAATTATGCTTGAAAGATATATATAAAATTTTAGATATTAGGGATAAAACTTAAGTAAAGATAGAGAGATTAGAGATAAGCCAATAATTAAAAATAAAAGTATTATAGATAAATTAGGATTATGAGTTTGGAGATCACCTTGTTACTTTTTCTTACTATCATTTATTTTTTCAATTTTGATTGGATACAAGTCCATAATTGTAATGAAATTAAATTAATAAATATAACCTGCAAGAGAATATGGAGGCTATTTTTATTATATTTATCCTTATTAATGACTAATATTAGAAATTAAAAAGAAGTCAAATATTATAATCAATAATAGTCTATAATTATTATAAAAAAAGTCAATAGTTTGTGATAGATTTTTTATATATAAGTGAAAATTATGTTTGAAAGACACAAATAAAATATTAACATTAACTATTATAGATAAACCTTCAATTATTAGGTAAGCTTTTTGCAAATTACATTAAAAATTGTAAAGATATAATTATGTTTGATTTTAATAATTGTCACACAAATAAAAATGTTAGTGATTAGTGCAAAATCGATAAGCTCAATATTAGTAATGTTTATAACAAGATTATTTTAAGTATCTACTAGTACGAGCAAATTCTTGAGGAACATTTTTATGTTTAATGAACTGTTTTTCTCACATATATAAAATGTTATTTCTACGATCATATGATTTCTAAAATTATTCAAACTTAAGTAGTGAATCATTCTTCCTTATGTATATAGAATTGATAAATCATTCTTCCTCATGCATTTATTTTTGTCATTTTCTAATAATTTTTATTTAATAAATTTGAACTTGCATATTATAATTATTTATTATTTAATCATTGAATAAAAATATTTCTTTCATATAAAGGAAGTCAAGTTCTTAAGAAATTGATGGTTTTTATTATTAGACACTTCATGTATGTAATATCTTTTGCATTATAATTTTATATTTTTTATCCTAAAAAACTATATTACTTTGAAAAAAACATACATTACTCATCTATCTAATCTTTTCATCCATTCATTTACGTATAATATTATACTTGTTACATAATTGATATCAATGTTGTCCCATTAAAGTTTTTTTTGTTATTAAAATAGTAAATATAAATTTAACAAAAAACACATTCTATTCCTAAAAAAATTTGACGTAATTAAATAGTATACATAAAAATAAGAGTAATACATTTACCTAAAGAGAATAAGATTACCACAAAACTATTAATTGAGCTTTCAAAAAAATTATCATTAATTAAATTTAATGCAAATTAATTTTATTTCTATAAAAAGAGGTAGGTAAACAATTTCTCATATTTTATAGGAAATAGTACTTCCTACAAAGGCATATTTCTCTTAATTTATTAAATAATAATAACCAATTAAATAATTCACTTCTTTTCTCTTTCCATGAAAATAGAATTTATTGTATTATTCTTATAAACCAAACTACAACTAAATCTGGCTTATAGCTTCACAATCCATCCTATCCTTTATGATATATTATTTTACATAATTTCTTGAAAACCAAGAAGTAAACTTTGGTATAAAGAAAAAGTGATAAAAAATTGTTATCTTTCATACAAGGAAAAGTTTCTTGTGCAACTATATTCAGTGAGACGTGAGGATCCGGAGTGACCTTCCTTTCTCAGTTGTTTCTTTGTTTAATAATCAAACTACGCTAATATTGTATATTTTAAGGCACTCCTATTGTTAACCAACCTTCTATTCATGCCAATAAAAAATAACTAGCCTCAAGCAAGTACTCTCTATGGCTATGAACACCTTTTGAGGTTGCATACAACACAATGAATCATGCTTTTTTTTTCTTGCTCACTTTCAAGACTTTGATTCCACAATAGCAGGCATTAGGAATTAACATTTCATTCGAGAGGAAGCGAGCACCTAATCATAGAGATGCAAATTATAAAAATGAGCGTAGATTATCATTAACACTAGGCTTTTCTATATTTTGACTATGGTCTTGAGAGTGAAAGGGTTCATTTCCCCAATCATTTTTCTGGCAAGTAACTCTATATATCAGTCAGGCTTAGCTCAGGAACATACTATATTAGCAAATCTGATCACATCAAAATAAAGAAGATGAACTTCAGCATTCAAATAAAGAAATCAATAAAATATGTGGTTATTAGAATTGATAAAAAAATTATACCAAAATGATTATAAGAAGTAAATTTTCTCATTGCTGATATTAAATATTTTTTAGTATATTACCTAATAAATTTACACCAGTGCAATTTATGAGTACCTGAAATTACTTATATTTATATCAACACATGATACCTATAATGTTGCAGTGTACAAAAAAAATGTGACGTGAATTTATGAATAGAAATTATGTAAAATATTTTGATAAGCTATAATGGAATTCTTTTTATGTAAAATTAAGATCTCACCCAATTAATTTCCACGTCAAAACCTGTATTCTTTGCTAGAGAGTACTAGTTTAGAAGCTTCATATACCCATTTTAACCAGATTAATTTTCAAATCAAAATTAAGTTCATAGAAAGAAAAGGCATTTATAAACCCTCTTCATGGCTTCGAAAAAGGGAGTGAAGATATAAAATTTTATTAATTAACGAATATCTTCTATAGGAAAAAAATCAGGGTTAGTTGTAAAGTTCCTCTCCTTCAATATGCTTATTAGCCGCTTATAACTATCAGCTGCAAATGAATACAGAGTTACAGACTAGTAGCAAAGTCATCGTTTGATTCATCATCTTCACTATGCTCACTTGGATCGTGATCACGCTGTAAAAAAATAAAACAAGTTTTAAAAATATACACTACTGGCTAAGGAAAATAGTGGTTTGTAAAGTGTAAATTCTAACTTACCGGTTCATCCTTACCTTCATCTTCATCAAAATGTTTTGATTTCTGTGACTTTGAATTTTCTTTCCTTCATTCATCTTCATCAGAATCCTTTGATATCTGTAATTTCTTGGCACTTTCCGTTCCATGTTCGTTTCTATTGAAATTTTCTGATTTTTGTGATTTCTTGGCACTCTCCTTGCCTACGTTATCTTCATTAAAGTCTCGTGATTTCTGTGACTACATGGTGTACTCTTTGATAATATCAGCTTTAAGGCAGTCTTTCAATTTCAAGACACTATGCAAGTAAACAATATCACTCTGCAATTAGATAGAAGTGTAGAATCACACTAGAAAAGAAATGTCATAAACTATTAAGCCCTCCTCGCTACAGTCCTACAATGCCAAGAACAATTATCTACGCCTATCTAATAATTTCCTTCGTCAATTCATCATCAACACTATACTCTTTATTAAAGGTGTACATGGTTACCTAACCCGATGAGCTCGACCCAAAAAAATAGAGTATTTGGACTCTTTTTTTTTTTTCGATGGAATTTTTTTTATAGCCCAATTAGTAATTGGGTTGAGTTCAGGCCAAGGCAAAAAAACCCATAGGCCCGGCTCGGTCCGATTATAATAATTTATTTTTAATAATATAATTATATATTAAAAAATATAATTATATCTAATTATTTTTAATATATTTAATATATTAAATATTTTATATTTAAATATCATATTATCTCTTTAAATATATATATATTTTATTTTAAAAAATAAAAAAATTATATTTTTCGGGCTTTCGAGTCGGGTTTCAAGCTTTTTAATTTAAAATTCGGATTAGGCCAGGTCAAATTTTTTTAAAATTTAATCGGGTCGGGCCGAGTTCAGGCCTTTAATTTTATATGATTTAGCCCGGATGGCCCGGCCCGAAACCCGCCCGGCCCGATCCGACCCATGTACACATTTACACCTTATAAAGCAAATTATACATTTGTATAGGAGGCCACAAATGTAAAACCTTTCCAATCATAGGAACTCCAGATTTAGAATTATTTTAAACGTTAAATGGCTAATGACTATCAATTAAATGCATCAGGCTGCAATTTAACTTTACATTTGGTTTCAATAGATCAGTAGTCAAAATTACATTCATAAGGAAACAACATGCTGGCTTTTAACTTTTAACTTATCCTCAGCTTTTTTAATAGTAATATGAAAGATAATTTTGCCACAGATATGATTCAAAGTTTGAACAACTAAATCTATTGAGTCAGTTGCTATATATTTGCTTCATATTTTTGGATTTCTTTATTTTCTTAGATAAGCTATCTGATTTTTTTTTAGATAAGTCCCATAATTATCTTGTAGTTATTATTTCCTGTAATCATCTCGTACTGCCTATATAAAAGCACTAAGATTGGTTAATTCAGTATGCATTTGAATATAAACTTTAGCAAGTTTTCTCCTTTTGCTATGTCTGGCCTTTCTTTTCTATAAAGTAGCTATTTCTTCCAATAAATTTAACTTCAACAACATAGAAGACTAATATTAAGCTAATGGTCACTATAAAGCATCAAATATATCCTCACATACAAAAAGAAATGCAATGATATACAATATAGCAGCAATTGCAATAAGACATACAACAACAACACAAATCATCACAATCACAATGTCAAAAGCCAAGATTGTAGTAAAAGGCAAAGCATCCATGAAAACTAAAATACATGTACATACTCCACAAAAGTTTTCTTTCACCTTTGATTACTAAATAAACTATTCAGGGGCTACTCGCCAACTTTATTGGTAATATCAAGCATGACTAACGTAGTTAACTAAGAACATAATCTCTGAACACTAGAGATTAAGCTGAATTACAAATTATTGGTCACTTTTCACTAATATTGATCAGTATCACGAACAACTTCAAAACTTTAACAAGTATGTAATTAGTTTTTAACTCTCTAGCCCAATGTCAAACAATAAAGACCTTCTAAATTTTATATACAACCACAACCTGGAAGAGCCATTATCTGTATTAAGTAGTATTCTAGTCTCCTGCACTACCTTAAATATGTTGGCATGACATTTCTTAAGAAAAAAATCCTGGCTTTGTGCTGTTAGGAGAATGGCTTTGAACATATTAGTAAGGAAATTTATAGATTACATTACTTCATGCATGCTGTAGGAAACCCAAAAGTTAATTTATCAAATCCATAAACCAAATGTTACATAAACCATCACTACGGGAGGATAACAACCTATTTATCTTGTATCTTATCTACATCGGGGTGCAGAAGCGACAGTAAAAGCATCATCAATGTGAAATTGGATGCATAAAATGCCTTCCAATTCATATACAAATCTTACGCTTCAGAATAGAGACCTAAATAATTATACAAATATGAAAAACATCATCAATGCAAAATTGGAGGTAAATTGCTACCGAAATTTTGATTGCAAGCGAAACTTAAATGAAATGTTGAATCCCTCCACTTTCCTAAAATGCTTTGAAGGACTAATTATGGAAAGAGAGGAGTTTGCCATGCTACGATCTATTTTGGATTGATAAAATGCCCATAACATACACAGAGAAAGGATTGATTAAATACCGGTAGCATGACCCTCTGCTATTGGTGCGATTGATGGCATTTCAGTCTTCGTTTGGACGGAAATCCTATTCTAGTGCCGATTGCTCCATTGATGACAAAATTTGCTGATTTGAGGAGCTCCGGCAATGATCGCTTGAAGACGATAGCCTATGTGACATGAAATGAATCCTAAATAATTGTTATCCCATTTGCCCCGTCATCAATGACATAGAACACACTCATTTTGCATTCTAGGCCATATCTGCAATTTCCATTACTTTATACTCCCTTTCATAAGTTTATGCTATCTTTTGGAATCATTATTTTAAAGGATGACTGTAATTAAACAGTCAAAATCAGACGCATATAATTGCACTACATCATCTTGAGTTCCAACATCCTCAAGGTGCCTTAAAATTCCTCACTTCATGTTGCATCATTTTATCACCAATTTTTTGTGTTATTTTACCTTTTGTGAGAATGATTTTTTTTTCTTTTATGAAATTTTTTTGACCAATTTGTGAGAATTGATGTACAAATGAATCTCAATGCAAAATTTTATTTAGGAAGAGACTTCGACGCACCAACAAAATATTGGTGCACCGATATCACCACATCAACGGCTGATATTAAATCTCGTGGTGTGGGTCAAGTGAGTTTGACCTTCTACTGAAAGTGCACTGAAATTTGCAAAAATGGCCCTTGAAATTTGAGAATTTTCAAAAGATTCTAAGGTAAATTGAGCTGAATTGAAAGGGCCAATCTAGCACATTCATAGTGTAAAATGAGCATCGCTCCCCCTGAAGCTAACTCGCAAGCGAAGAAGTAGGTTAACAACATCGATGATCGCAATGGCTTTGAGGATCGATAACAGATCGACCGTCGGTAGCAATTGCGATGGATTGAAACAATGACTGAAACTTTTTCAATAGATACTAACGGCATCAATGAGTAGTTGAAATTGATCACATGATCTATTCTAATACAAACTAATACTGTCGACTTCAATAGATGGAAATTTTGCATCTACATTTGCAATTTTTACCTATAAAGATATCTGCAGGACCAAAACATGAAGATTAAATGGAAAATTTATCATCTTGAGTTTTATCGTATGCTTTCGCGGTGCTTTGTTGGGGCTATAATCATGCTTTCTGTTTAATGATTTTCAAAGCAAGAACTTCCACACCCACTGACTTGTTCAGCTGCAAGAAAGAGGAATTACCCATTCGAGCTGTGCTTGCCTCTTCCATTTTCTTGCTTGTTCCCTATCGTCCTCCCTCTAAGCGCCACCGCCGCCCTAAGCCCTGCTACCTTCGTCATTCTCTCTTCCATTTTTTTACCCTTTTTCCATTCATGCATCGGTTTCGAAGGCTTAGGACAAGATTTCAAGGGCAATTTTTTATTTTTTTTGAGGTCATTTGTTAGTTATTTCTTTTATTGCCTACTTCCCATAGCCAGGGTACTGATAGGTTTGATGATGGAATCTCATCCGCACATTTAGTGGAGCATGGACGCAGTGCTGCGTCTTAGTCGCCACCTTTTATTTATACTATATAATATCACGTAAATAAATAAAATTTAACAATTTAAACTATTAGTGTGCCGGTGCACCATAGTCTTCACTGACCAATTCTCATATCTTTCTCAAACTTCTATCATGCAAGTTTTTCTTTGTGCTGCTGAAATATCTTCTCCAACAAGTTTGGTTTTGAACTTAATTTGCAAGACTTTCTAATCAATTCAGGAGAGTACTATTTTCAGCCTAGATCTAATTATTACCATAGGAAAATGACAAATGGACTTTTTTTCTATAATACTTGAGTGAATTTAATGTTGAATTTAATATTTTATATTATGATAATTTATAGTTGGTTGTTGATGCTTTTATCTTTCTATTGTTAAAATGGATAAATTTGTGACTTTAATATCTTTGATATAGAGAAATTAGACTTTTAATTTATATTGTTTGATCTAAAGACTTCATAAAGTTTCTTTGTATGTAGGCATTTAATCTCTGTGGGAAGTATTTTGCCTCTATTGGGCATTTTACCCTTTACAATGAATATCTCTGGTGGAAAAATATTTTCATCTTTATTTAACAATATTTGGTGCAGCTTTTTTTAATTCAATTTAATAAAACAAAACAAATCACATCACATGCACATATATATACTTTCTTTGAAGCAACGTACTTTCATTTTTATTTCTATTTGAGAGAAGTTACTTGATCCCGCAAAGTTTTATTGATTTGACAAGTTGACAAAATTAAACATAAAAAATCACTATTGATTTTAATTTAGATAAATTTCATGGGTTAAAAGCAACCATATATATTCTTTCCAAGAATTCACAATCGCCGATGTCATTGGTAAAAGTCAAATCATCATTCACCGATTGCTAATTTTGAGATTGATGAGATTATTAGCACCGCTTTTGAGCGCCCCATCGTAATGATACAAAGGACAGGAAATATGAGATCAAGTTCCAAAAATCAAATTTCCAAAAAAGATCATTTGAAAATTAAACAATAGAATATTTCCAGATTAAAATCAACATGTCAAGAAGTTTGAAAACTTATCATAAATTTCTTGTGTGATTTATAGCGCTTCAGCTTCATCTTCTTTAGTACTCTTTCAGTTCTGACTCCATATTGTAGATAAGTTTTCTTATGATTGTTGGGAAAAATTATCGGCGTAGGAGTCTAATGCGTGGAAAATAGCACTTTTTTTAAGAAAATATTCCTCTCTCACTTGAATCAAGTTTGTTTTGAAAATAATAATATATAAATTAATTTTTCAAAATATAACAAAAATTTCAGAAGTTACAAGAAGTATTTTTTTTCTATATCTGTGAAACAACTATAACCGCAAGGTGTTTAAATGAAAATAGAACTAAATAAATGAGAGGACATTTTAAAAACTATTATGTATCTCAATTTATTTTTTTCTTCTATCTTTTAAAACTCTAAACCAAACTATTTATAAGGTTTGAAAGGAAAAAAATCAAGTCCTACAGGAGGACAAATTACCCAGTTCTACCTCCATTTACTCCTTGCCATATGTATTACTTTTCCATGTCATCAATCCTATTTGACTTCTCCTCACCTCTCTTAACGTCGTTCCTTTCCCATGAATCAATGTCTTCCTTCTTTTTTTACTATTTTAATTTTGTCTCATCTTCAAATCTCCTAGAAAAATTGTTTCCTTCCTAAATTTAATAAAATGATTTTGCATTTTGTTGGCTGATTTCTATGAGAAATTTGTTCATATTGGAATTCAAAATTTGCAATTTGCTCTGTTCATAAGAGCATTGTCTTTTATGCAAGAGATTGGTGGTTGACTGAATCTATAGGATTAGGATGGACGAAATATGAACGAACCAAATTTGGGATTGGGAGTCCAAAGTCTCCAATTTTTTTAATTTTTACGTTTTTTTAGGCTCTACATTTACAATTTTCCGTTATTGACAAATACTTGGCATTCGAGTATGTTCGCTTCCTTGAACGAGGTAATTCTCTAAACTTTCTTATGATAGAAAAAAATTCTCAAGTGAATCATATTTACTCAATTATGATTGGAATGTCTAAATGAAGAAATTCTCACCTCCTTTAACGTCATTACTAATAAGTTCTTTGCAAAGAAGAAGAATGATTGGAATGTTTGAACGAACATGTGAAAGAAAGAAGGGGAAAACAAAATAGGAGATTGAATGGCATGTAGCTCTACTTTTATGATAATAAGAATGCTAGACATATTTGTTTCAATGTATTCATTCTTGCTTATTGTAAACTTGGCAAAAATTTGTTTTCACAACAGTTTAAGTTATTTAGAATTTGCTTCTTTTCATTCAACATTAATAAGCAAAAATAAAAATCATGAATTTATATTTGAAGTTAGAGAATCAACCAGCATAGAATTGGCAATACTATACTTATACAATGACATCTAAATGAAATTATAGTAAGGAGCAATTTAGATTTCGTACTTCTATTACTGGCCAACAAATATTTGTCAATTCTATATATCTGCACAGAAGAAAACGAATGTCCCAAGTAAAAGACGACGCTCACGAAATCATATTGATAACATATAGGTTTTAACCTCCGACCTGAATGGATTTTCCATAAATTTGGGCCCATTTACTCAAAGTTGGGCAGATTTCACACAAGAAGATTTTGGTAAGGAATGGCTTCAGTTGATGAAAATAACATACCAAACAGAGGATGGGAAGAGAACGGCGTTAAGGGGGGCGAGAAGAAGCCAAATAGGATTGATGACGTGGAAAACTAATACACATTGTAAGAAATATGGAGGTAGGACTCAGTACTCAGTCCTCTCGTAGGACTAAATTTTTTTTCTTGTTTGACACTAAAATTTGGAAGCGTAATTTATTATTATTCAAAGTTAACTAGAGAGAGTTTTTGATATCATTAATCATTAATTAAGTAAAAATAAGTAATAAACACGTTTAACATAATGGTGAATCCCACGTTAAAGCAAGTTTGGGGTAGTTTCTGAAACCTCATTTTGGAGATAATAAACATGTTTAATATAAGGGTGAATAAACATTTTCTCATATTCTTATTATAATACATGTCATTATTTTTTATCTATACAACAAGGTAATCGTTAATTTTGCGGAATTTATATAATTTTTTATGTACTGAAAATTAAAATTATTATTACTCCAATAAATATATTATATAAAAATAATAATAATTAGGATGTATTACTAATTTATATCATTAAAATTTATTTATATAATATTATATTAAATAAATAAAATTTAATTATTTATTTAAATTAATAATACGTCGATATAATTGATATAACTGATACACTGAAATTTCGCTCTTTGAAAATTTCCAAGTGGAGAAGAAGTACACGTAAAAGCAAGTTTAGGAGATTTTAAGATTTACCCATTTTTACTCCCCGGAGTATTGCTCTTGTCTCGTTTGTACTCACCAGATTCTGGAACAAGAGAAAGCTCCTTTGAACTTAAACTCAATGTCTTTCGCAACTCACATGCTTTACAGAACCAATTATGTCCAGCTAGTGGAAAGATGAGATATTTGGGTTTGGACGATCTAATTTCTTCTTCCCCTCAGCCTGCAAGTCAGATGCTACACTGAGCTAGGTATGCCGAGGAGAGAGTGTTTACTGAGAATAAATTTCTGAACAAATGAAATTTTCCGGGGAAGTTTTTCATAGTCAGATATTGAAATGGCATAAAGGAAGTTCCATCCCCTTCTGGATCACCACCAAAATCAGAATTTCTACCTCAAGTATATTTCTGGTTTGTTGATAGACTTTCCTCGGCTGTATTTATTTATTTATTTATTCTTATGGCTCTCCTTTAAATTTTGCGGCAATTGTCAGTCGCATTTTGATCCTTTATTTATTAATTCAGGTAAGAAAAATTTTTAAATTCAATGGAACAGGTTACTTGTGTAACAAGAAATGGTATGATGAAGATTCCCGAAGAAATCTGAGTTTTTGAACTGCACAATCAAGGTTTAGAAATAGATCAAAAGCATCAATTCGAAGCATCACATAATATTATTTAAGGAGAAAAATCAGCCAAAAAAAGAAAATGGAGGACATAAAAAGAAGGTGCTAATTGCTTAAGCTAGTGGGATGTAAATTGGTACTGGTCTGTTGACAAGCCCTCCTGTTGTATTTTTTTTTTCTTTTTTTTTTTTTATATGCTCTGCTCCCCTTCCGAATTTTGCATTCATTGTGAGCTGTATTTTGATTGTCTATTTATTAACCCTAGTTCTAGTTTTGATAAGGTGCAATGGCGTCGTTGATCCATGGAGCCGAAACCATCTTATAATACGTGGCTTGGTTGTTGTTTGCTGTCTTGCATCAAATTAAAACTTAAAAAGGGTTGAAATTCTTGTGTAACTGTTTATGAGAAAAAACGAAGAACATTCGCAATATATCTCAGTTTTTGAGCTCCACAATAATGATTAAAGAATACATCAGAAGCATCAAATCAAAGCATCACATGACACATAGTATAATTGGAGGAGAAAAAGCAGTAGTTTGTAAAAATAAGAATGGTGGACTTGAAAGAAAGGTGATAAATCTGAATATAAGGTGGTACTGGTATCTCTTCCCTTTTGTTCGTCTCTGTGCTCGGATACTCCTCCCATTCAAAATTCAGATGGCACTGGCAAAGATACGATTTAAAGTTTAAGCCATTTTGTTGTATATTTACCCTTCAGTTTATTGATTTCAATATAACATAGTGACATATTATGTAAATTTTTTGCATCATACCCATTAGAACTTTGTGATAGGCACCCACGTTTCTGCTATAATAGTTTCTTTCTGAGAATGGGGAGTTGTGGAGGAATGGACCGGATATCTGATCTCCCATTACACATCCTTCGTAGAATTCTGTCAGGGATGCCTCAGGATGTTTCCGCCAGGAC
Source organism: Sindora glabra (assembly GCA_020226215.1). NCBI lineage: Eukaryota > Viridiplantae > Streptophyta > Magnoliopsida > Fabales > Fabaceae > Sindora > Sindora glabra. The sequence goes on along the minus strand of CM035235.1, from coordinate 65,613,928 downwards.
TAGTGTTTTGTCTAAGAAATGGAAACACGTATGGTCTACGCTTCCTGTTTTGAATTTTTCTGAAGGTAGATTTGGAATATCAAAGCATTCTAGGTAAACGGAAGATCTTAGGAGGAAAGTGTACAACTTTTTGGATTCTGAGGACAGATCATCGCTAAATTTCCACGGCCAGGGCTTAACTGTAATACTATTTAGTCTCTTTATGACTATGAGACTCTATGACCGCAAGACTACTTCCTCTCGCCTTGATCATTGGATGAAGTTGGTCAGTGAGAGTGATGTTAAGTCGGTATGGCTAGATATTGGTTGGCACTGGCAGTCTTCCCTTGATGATTATTACTGCTTGCCTTCAAGTCTCCTTGAAGCCAAAAGCCTAAAAAAGTTAAGATTGTCTGGATGCTTTAGAGTTGACCATGCATTCCTCAATCATCCAATCAAGTTTTCTTCACTGAATGTATTATCCTTGTTCTGTGTCTATTTGGGAGATGAACAAGTAATCCAGAATCTCATTTCTAGTTGCCCCTTGATTGAATATATACCTTTGAGTAGGTGTTCTGTGTCTACACTCTACAGACAGAAACGGCCTTGTTAAGTCCGGGTTGAAATCTGTAACCATACATGGACTACTTAAGCTCAAGGGAATTGAGGCTACAGGAATTCAGGAGGTCGTTGTTGATGCACCAAGTCTTCAAAACTTTCTTTATCATCCTTCCGATATTAATACTCCTTCAATGGCAAATCTGGACGGGTGCAGAAATTTAAGAAAGTTGGAATTAATGTCTTTGAAGAGAACTATCATCAATGACCAATGGTTGATTGAACTTTTCTCTAAATTTCCCCTCCTTGAGAATTTGATACTCTCTAATTGCCCTATGTCTGAGAGGATAAAGTTTTCATGTATTCAGCTTCAATTCTTGGAGTTAAGTTGCTCAAATATGAAGGAGATCGATATTGATGCTCCAAATTTATGTTCATTCAAATATTGTGACGATGGTGACCCGATGCCAATGATCTCTTTTGTGAATACTTAAAATCAATTGAAAGCTGATGTTCAGCTCTGCATTCAATCTTACCTGGCCTTTCCAAAGTTAAGAGAATTTCTCCAAGAGTTCAAGCCTCTCGACATTCTTGCAACACTTGGGCTAAATATATTTTCGCCAACTGTAAGTATAAACTCACGAGATTCATTATTTAATTAAATTTGCATTTTACCCTATTTTCCCAATGACATGGCATTGTTCGTAAATACTGTAGGATGTGTTCAACCCAGATATATTGCAGGAAATTCCAGTTCCCCCTCCGAGCATCAAACATTTGGACCTGAGTATTTCATGCAATGAAACTATGGGTTTATCCCTTTTCACTTGCTTGCTTTGGGGCTGCTGCCCTTCCATCATTTCCTTGGGTATATATTTGGATCCATGCAACAGAATGCTCATCAAGGTATCTCATCCTGTCATAAATTCTTTCTGCTTTGATTGGTGAGATATATTTACATTGTCTATATTTGATCTCAATGGATTTGTTTGAATAATCAATTAACTAATTACACATCCTTCTTATTATGAAACTAAACTCTTCCTCCCCTCTATGTTATAAAAATAGAGGGAAGTTGGTGCAATGTTTAAACTAATTACTCATGATATCTGGACAAGTTTGGAGAAGAGATGTGGAGATTTATGTTATGCTAAAATTCAAAGAGAAATTTTGTTAATTTTGAAAACACAAGAGGATGGCTCTACCAAAAAAATTGATGATAGCTCATCACTGAGAATATTCTAATCTAATTGTGTTTTTCTTCAAAGCTTTCAACTCTATCTATGAATTGCTTATAACAACAGGCACTCTGTGAGAAGCTAGTGGTCAGAAAAAAAGAATGCTGTTGCAGTTCAAGTACTATCAAATGTTGGTGGCATGGCTTGAAGGATGTTGAATTCAAAAGCTCTTCCTGGAAAAATAAGTAAGTTGATGCTAAGACTTTCTTAGATTTGTTGCCAAATCTTCTAAATGGTGAAAGAGTTAGCTTAATGTTGAAATGGTGATTGTATTATGACTACAGCATGTCAGACATTTATGCAATGCTTTTTTATTCTGTCTTCCTTTCTTGTTAGAAGAAAATAAGCCATGAATTTACCTAACTTATACTTTTAAATCTGTGATATGTGAAGAACTGAATATCTTTATATGTGATCCGTTTATTCCCTCTTGTCTCTTGCTTGCTTTGGAGCTGCTGCCCTTCTATTATTTCTTTGAGTTTATGTTCAATGTCGTGCAATAAAATACTCATCAAGACGTCTCATACGCTTTGTCTTGTCTTGTCTGCATTTTGAATGAATAGCAATTTCACAATCTGGATTTTGAATGAATAGCAACTTGACAATTTATTAGTACCCATCTTTAACTTAAAAGAATAAATTACCCAGGCATCGTTCTTGTCTCTGAAATTATACTGCCTACCCTTCATGTTTTTAGGGAAGTTTATGTTATAACTAGATAGATGGGATATCTGTGTGTTTTTGGAAAAACGATAAGGGGGTTTATGTTATGATATAATTCAAATAAAGATGCTTGAAAATTTAAAAACAAGAAAAGAATGTGTCTTTAATTTTCCAAATCTTATGGGAAGTCAATGTAATTATTCACAAAAAAAAAAAAAAGAAAAAAGGAAAAAAAGAAAGAAGAAGATGATACTGATACCATGCTAAGAAGATTATTAGTGGCTTTTTGTTTATGAATTGCTTACAACACCAGCTTACTCTGTGAGAAGCTAGTGGTCAGAAAAATGGAATGCTGTTGCAGTTCTAGCAGCATCATATGTTGGTGGGATGGAGTGAAGGATGTTAAAGTCAGGATCTCTTCTTGGAAATATTATGAAAATGTCAATTGCAAAATAGATTTATTGCCCACTCCTCCAGGTATGGAAGATGTTGTTAGCCTCACGTTGAAATGGTGATTGTATAATGAATACAACAACTCTATATCTCTGCAGCGATTTTTTCTTTTCTTTTTCTTCTGTGTGCTTCTTCCTTATTGGAAGAAAGTAAGCCATGGATATATAGTCCTTGGTTGTTAACTGATAGACATTCTCACGCATAAATTTGATGGTTTTTGTTTCCATTGTTATAAACTCATGCATAAATAAGCAAATGTGTTTTCTATCCCAATACTCTAGACAATTCAAGAGGTCTTTGGGTGGCAGCTTGGGTGTTAATCAAGATAGTATCTCAAATTGGTAATTATTGAGAAATATTTGGATACTCCAGCGGCAACTCTAATGCATAACCTTACTCCTAGATAATAGAAATAAGTTAGTTGTCAATTTTGTGAAAATTGTATGCATTAGGATTTGTACTTGACTAACTTCCTTATTGGATGAAAATAAGGACATGTGATATTATTAGAGTAAACTAATATTCCTCGTAATTATTTCAACTCTCCCACTCCATTTTATTTTGATAAGATGGAAGGGACCTTATTTTTAACAAGGTCCAAGAAAATTCGCAAGGGTAGAAAACATCTTATTATCTCAATTGGGTCGTTGTGTGTTGTGTAAGGAAGTTTTGCCTTCACTTTCAATCTACCAAATATCCAGAGTAATTTTGCAAGACAAATCCTGCTACAAAATGAATATGATGATTATTACATTTTGGTGGGGTGATCCGAATAGGAAGAAGAAAATATATTTAACTAATCAGAAGCTACTAAAATTTAGGAGGTAATTGTTTTACTTGTTAAAATATAAGTGAAAATAGTATTAAAATTTTCAATACTAAGAATTGGAAATGTTTTCCGATATCAGATGGAAGTCTGGGGTTTTGCAGAATGGTTCTTTTTAATAGAGCCTAGCTGGGGGATCAACTCCTCCAAAGGCTTTGTATCTTGGAGATAGGATGATCTGAAAAAGGTTGCTGCCTTGATATCAACTGGTGCATTGCTTCTGGACATCAAATTAGTCGAAGAAGTCCATTTTGGTGGAAAACTACGTGTCCTCTGCCAAGAAATTTGTAACATGGTAACTAGACTTGCATATGAATTAGCCAACTCATCCAATATCCGAAAAGTCATCCAATATCCAAAAAGTTCGGATAAAAGAAAAATATAGGATTTGAACTCATTTTTTTAATGATCCAATTAATATTGAGGCTACACTCAAGTCATGATAATAGGAAATTGGTTGGTCCGACTGATCTAATTATATACATTTATTTTTAATAATATAATTATATACCATAAAAATAACTATATCTAATTATTTTTAATAAAAAAAATATATAATTTGATATTATTAAATATTTTATATATTTAAGTATTGTATTCTCTCTTTAAATGTATATTTTTATATAAAAATTTATTTTTACTAAAATAATAATAAAAATAAAAGTAATTGAATTTTCATGTCAAACCATGGGATATGTATAAATTCAATTGGACCGAACTAGATCAATATTTTTAAAAATTAAATGAGTTAAGCTTAGGCTTGATCTCAAGCTATTGTGATTTATGTAATTATGTATGAAAGTTTGACCCAAAATTTGATGACTCACCCCATATACATCTATAATGATAGCCTTTGTTGTATATGTAGGTCCTTGCTAGACACAAATGTAGAAGCAAAAAATCATATTTCTCCCAAACATAGACTAAAACCTTCTTTTAGGTCAAAACTATATTATAATATGCAACATTTTTAAGAAAGTTACTCGTCAAGTGAAAATAAATTATATTATAATAATCTTGTAAACTTTTGGATCATTCCTATCCCATCATCTAAAGGTGAGTTCTTCTATACCTTGAGTTAGAACAACTCAAGGTATGGTACCTCTACTTATTAGCAAATAAAAAAATGACATGTGACAAAGTTCAATCCTTTTAACCAGTGTTTTTGTCTATTTCCATAAGTTTTCAAAATTCTTAAAGAATTTGAAATTGCATATTAATCCTAGCAATATTCAAGAAGATTAAAATTGATTTTAAATCATTTTTTTCAACTGCATGACAAGAAAGTCATCTCCCTCTTAATTACGTATACCATTTATAGAGCATATTTTAGCTTACATCTTTACTCATTTAAGATTTAAAATATACTTTATAAAGTAAGATATAATATCATAATTACTGATGAAGAGTAATGATTTTTTTGCATACTTAAAGTAATTTAAATATTTGTACATATATACTTGAAATTTCATAAAAATTTCATTTCCTTTTTATATTAAAAATTAAATTTATTTACAAAAGTTGAAGATTAAAAAAAGCTGTGATACAAATTGTATTATTGTTGAAGTTATAAATTTTTATCTATTTATTACATGCAATAAAGTTCTCAAAAATTTACAATTTTTTATTAAAAATTTTAAGTGATTTTTATATGTTACTTCTTTCATAACATCAAGAAAATTTGAAATATATTCTTGTTCGTATCTAATCATAAGTCTTTGAATTATATTTTATGTGCAAAAAATTGCTTTTTGTTTTAAATGATGCAATTAAAATTTTAAATTATACATAAGATTTAAACTTGATTAATTATTAATATAAATTAATTTTATACTATTATCCAATTATGTGTTGTTATGTTAATTAAGATTTTTAATTACTATTATTTTTTAATTTTATTTATTTATTGATAGTGTAACATCTTCTATACTGATAGCAAATTAAATTTAAACTCTTACATATACTATGTAGAAATGCACTTTCATTATCTCTCTTTCTAAATTCTTAATGCTAGATGCAATTTTTTTTATTATTATTATTATTATTATAGTGTGCATGATTATATAAAAACTAATTTTTTAATATTAATTTTATATTTAAAAATAATTTTAAAATAAAAATTGGAAGTATAATTTTAAAACCACTTTAAGATGGGTGAAAAATCTTTGAAAAAAAGTCATTTATGATTAAAGAAAATTTAAAAAAAATTAATAAATTCTAATTGAATTATGGTTGAAAAGATATATAACCTTTGTTCTTATCATGGATAACTCTCTAATATTATTTATAAATTTTATATTAAACGAAAACTTTCTTAATTTCATGGATTATTTTCTTATTACGTTGATTTTAATATGTTCAATTAAATCAATATCTCAAATATTGTAACAGACAAAGGATTGAAAAAGTTTGATCTCAACTCGAATGTTAAATGTTTGATTTTGATAGAGGACTTAAATAAGTTTGATATCAACACAATGGATGGTTGAATCTCTACAAAGGCTTCATATTTGAAAGGATTTAGGATATGTGAATGTTGGTATTGAAATCTTTATTTCAAAACAGATGTTCTTAATGAAAGTTAGAAACTTTAGTTGGCTTGATCTTTATTAATAAAGATTTAGGAGAGTTTTACACTTCTTTCTCTAATGACTTCTTAATATCCCTAATGGCATCAATGAGCTCTTTATTTGTACTAATCCTGAACAGATCATCTATCATACTTAAACAATGTGAGATTTAAAATATTTATACTAATCTTCTAGGTTTAAGGCTTTTATTTTACTTAATGTGGGATTTTATAAAAACAAGGGAAATAAAAATAACTAATTCTAAGACTTCATCTTGGAATTAATTTGATTTGTTATTCAATAAATTCTTGTGGAACCCATTTATTTATCATGTGAAATTTTATGCTTTAATAAATAATATTTTTTTAATTGGGCATAATTTATTAGGTCTAAAACTATAAATAAACTAGAGAAAATAAATGCATATTATTTCATAAATAGACCATATTCATGTCAATAATATGCATGATACTTACAAAAAAAATAACATCAAAATTAATAGTAAAAGTTTTTACCTAAAAAAATAATAATCAAAGTATGAATAATATAGGTTATCATTATATAAGAAAATATCAATGACTTATTTTCATTATAATAGTTTGTCAATTCATTAAATTTATCAAACGAGATGGAGCTAAAACTTGAGCTAATTGTAACACCAATTACTAAACTAAGACAAATTAGAACTGGGGAGGACCTAGTGATTGATATTCGTCTTTATCACTAAATTGTATCATGTGTCATAATTCAAAAATACAAAAGCTTTGTCAAAGAGCATTTATATTTCATTTCAAAACACTTTTAGTATTAAAAAAATTTATAACAAATTATTCCTAAGAGCTTGTTAGACTCTCAAATCTTTTGTTTAACTTTTACAATTCTTTAATACTGAATCATCTCTTCGAACCTTTGCCTCTTACTATTACAGAATTATAAAGAATTATTTGTAAGTTATTTTCCAACTTCTCATTGAAATTAGAAAAAATTATTTATCAAAGGAACTTTAAAAGATATACTTTAGACATAAATTCATATTTTTTAAGAGAATGAAGTAAGATGTAATTAATAAAGTCTCTTTATATATATATATATATATATATATATATATATATATATATATATATATATATATATATATATATACATATATATATACATATACATATATATACATATACATATATATACATATACATATATATATACATATATACATATATATATATGCATGTATTTTATATCAAAATTAGGTTTACTATATAAATAATTTTCTTACTTTATTGGAAGTTTTTTTATATTGTAGATTTTTTTAAAAAATATATGTTATTATTGTTTAATTAACTTTTTTATATATTTGTATCATCGTAAATTTAGTATAAGCACAACATTAATAATTATTTTACTTTTATTTTTAGTTATTTGAAAAATTATCAATTCAACTCATCATTTTATTTTTCAAGTTAAGTTACTTTTTCCGGTCAAAATATATTTTTCTATTGATTATCTATTTAGTCCAAAAAATAAACTAATAATTTATTTTTTAGTTGAATTCAAATTTTGCTAAAATTAAGTTAATGTATTTTTTATTTGCAAGTATAATAAAAATGTCCTTAAAACCCATTAGAAATGTATCATTAAATCTATTAATTAGCCCATTAGCATAAAAATGAGGAGTGAAAAAATTAATATTACATAGACAACTTTTACTTTTGTAGTAACATATCAACTCATATTAACCATCTGTCTCTTTTCTTTTATATTCAATGGCTATTATAATACCACAAAATCAAGGTATCCATATTCAAACTTTTAGTTTAGGTATAATAGAATTGATCTTATTTAAAACTTCATACAATTTCAATTTTCTCAACTTCTTCAAATGAATTCTCTCTTTCAAAATGAAAAGATTATGACAATAAACTAATCATAGCAAAAAAAATTTATCGGGGAAGAGAAGCAATATGCTACAACTAGTGGCAGCAAAATAAACACACTAGAATTGTTTGGCATGTTGCAGTAATAACAAAAAAATAAAAATTGTCCTAAAACTCTAAGCAAAAAGTAATATCTTGTTGTTTTTTAAGAGTTGGCAATGCATATAAAAGGGCCTTGCAGTGAAGAGGCTCTTCTATTTTGCAAGATCTAGTAATTTTGACACCCTTGAAGTCATGCCACCAACATTTGATATCGCTTGAACTGCAATGGCATTAAACGTCTTCTCTGTTATGTCGCTTCTCACAAAGGAGCTGCTTGCACAATAAACAAACAAAGTTAAAAAGACTTTTTCTTCGCAGAAATGCTAGTTGCACAATAGTTCAAGTCACAAGTCATTCGCATTGTGATTGATTCTATACATTGTGGCTCAAAAGAAATGGGACCCCCAAAAAAGAGCACTCGAGAGTTCATTTTTCACATAGCATTATTTTAGTCCAAAGTGTTAGAATCTACACATTTTGACACAAATTCAAGCATGAAATGACAAATATTTATTCTTCTCATAACCAGGAAAAGTTTTCTCGTTCTGTTGTATTACTAATAGTATAAATTCATTTCACTGTATTATTTGTGCTATATAATTTACAGAAGTGATGTTAGTCCATATGGGATGTCAAGTGCAGAAGAATATCACTGCCCAAATCAATGCTCTCCATGATAGAAAGAAACAAATAGAGAATTCAAGAGATATGGCATACCTGTATAAGTGTTTTGCATCCTGACGCAGACTCCCACTTCACACAGATGGTTGAAGGACAACAACTCCAAAGCAAGCCACTCCAAAAAGACAAGCACAAATTTTCTGTTAGTGAACTAAGTCGAAGGATCAAGTGTTTGATCCTCGGTGGAGGTGCGGAAACAAGTTCATCGGGGTTGAAGTTACCCTACAAAATTCAAAATAAAATAATAAAAATATATCAAGAAAATTGAACTGAAATGCAAATGGATGGAAAGAATCAAAGTGCTAATCTATACTTACAATCGGCTGGTTGATATATAGAGTGAGAGATGTCAAAGCCTTTTTAGGATTAAAGCTCCAGAGAAATCCCCTTAACCTTCGACAATCCATATAAGAATTAATACCAAGAAGAACATCAACTTCCATTTGACTTGAACTATTCAAAAAGGACATAATAGGCATTTTGATCCGATCACTTTCATATCTACATTTATGTAAGCTCGGGGCGTCAATCTCAACCTCATTCAAATCAGGGCAGTCACTTAACTCCAAGATCTTAAGCCGAGTACATGACAATTTTTGTCCTCTCTGACATAGGGCATTTATAGAACTTCAAGTTCTCAAGATAAGGAAATTTAGTAAAAATTGCATGCAAATATTGATCGGTTATAACAGTGGCCCGCAAACATGATAAATGTAACATTCTTAAATTTCTGCGATGGTCAAAACTCATGGCACAAGGAACCGTTGAAAAGGATGGAGAATAAATAAAAATCCCAAGACTTGGTGCATATACGATAACTTCCTGTATTCCTAAAATCACAACTTTATTGAGTTTGGGTAGACCACCGATGTTTATAGATTTCAACCAACATGGAGGCCGAGCATTTGTATTCCCAAATTCTGTCACCGTTCAATGTTTCAAAGTCAAAGATTCAAGCAGGGGACAACTAGCAATGAAACTCTGGATAACCTTCTGGCTAACTTTCTCTTCTCCCAAATTGACATGTCTCAACGACAATTCTCGCAACGAGGAAAACCTAATTGGATGATTCAAGAATGCTTGGTCAGCTAGGAAACACCCAATCAACACTAAGTTAGAAATTCAGCTTCATTGACGCATGCAGGCAAGCAATAATATTTATCATAAGATGTAAATGCAGGGCTGCACAGAGAAAATTCCAGCATCTCAACACCACTGGCGACTGCTAAACTAATCCAATGATCAATTTGTGGGGATAAATACTTAACATCATAGAAGCTCATCATCAGCTTGATTTGCTTAATGGCTAAGCCTTGGTTATGAAACCGTAGTAATGTGCTTTCCACAGAGTTTAAGAAAATGTTTCTTTTTTCCCTAAGTTCTTCCATTTATTGCATGTTTGTGCGGTCCACAGGACGCTTCCATATTTCATGTTTGGCTTCTGAAAAAATTAAGATGGGAAAAGGACGCCAAGTTTCTCTCCAAGCCTTTGACAAAACACTGGTCCTAGCAGCATCTTTCTCTGTCATCCTTGACAAAATTTCATGAAGGACGGTTTTTGGCAATTGGGAAATTTGATCCATGGCTTCAAATCTGAATTCCAAGAACATATCAGAAAGCTTGAAGGAAAAGAAAAAAAATGGAAAAAGATTTTGAGACGAATTGCAATTTTATACACATAAAGCATTAAATTTGGATTTAATATTCGTAAGATACAACCGAAAATTTTAGATTTCCTTAACAAAGGATGAGAAATGGATGATGAATTCGAATATCTAGAAGATTTCGAATCCAATGATTCCTTTCAGTATCCATGGCGAATAAATCCAAATCAAGGAAAAAATTGAAAGAATCTAAACCAGATTATGATCACAAATAAGTGAAAGGAAATAACATGAAAAGCAAGAATCAAATGGATTCTAAGAATTTACAACAGAATAAAGAAGAAAACAAAAATAGAAGAGATTAAAAAAAAATTGAAGTAAGAAGAAAAATTAGCTTCCTTCCTCATTTGTCTCCGTGAGTTGCTCCCTTCCTTCTACACGTGGTCCTACAATTCGCCATTCGTAATCGCTTCCTTTGTTCGCCTTCCTGAAGAATAGCAAGTGGCTATTAGTTTCACGGTTTGAGTGAATATTGGCCATTAGTTGCTGCGGGAGAGAAAAAACGAGTATTTGTACGGATAAAAAAGCAAGGGATTGCCGATTATTAGAGGCAACCCAAAAAAAAAAAGTGTAGGCATATCCTAAATATATTTAAAAAAAAAGCAGTATTTTTTTTTTTGGCAAATAAAGAAAGTAGTATCTGTATAAAGGAAAATTATTGCGTTAATATACCATAGAAAATTGGATAAAGTACATTCATTTTCATCTTCTCTCAAATTTAATCTAATTATTTTTAATACTTTTCATTATTTTAAAATCATATAATTTTATTTCCTGAGTCATTTCAACTGTTATAAAATATAGTAGCATTAATTTTTTTAAAATGATGTTGGAATTATACATTTTTATTTCCTAAAAGTTCAATATATATATATATATATATATTACCCTGTCCTTCTAAAATTTTAAAACACATACAATCATCATGAAATAATTACGTAGCTATATAATAAAAATAAACTTTTATAGAAATATAAAAACACAAATACAAAGTGTAATATCATTATTCTTTTATAATTAAAAATTATAAATAATATATATTACTCTCTCTCTCTCTCTCTCTCTCTCTCTCTCTCTCTCTGTGTCGCAGGTTGATGAATTTTCTTAATTGAAAAATTCCCTATTATCTCTTAATATGAATAATACACATTCTAATTGACCAAATTTAAAAGTCATAGCTTAATCCATTTTTAGTCCTTCTTTTGCTTTATCCCTTCCTTACCAAGCATGCTCGTGACAAGGATGCTAAAAAATGTCACACGAAACCAGAAAGGCTTTTACCGAGAAATATACATTTTAAAATTTTAACTATAATTTTGCAATATAGTTATTAAAAGAAAAGATTTTTGTAAGATGAATAAAATATTTTATCCCGCTGTAAATTTGGGAACCTGGCTACATACAATATATTGTCTGTCACATTCTGACTATACCAATCTCGATGGTAAACATGCAATATTATCATCTGAAGCGCAACGAATTCATTAAAATTAAGAGAGTAGGGACCTGACAGCTTTTTGTTATATTCTCGGAATATTTTATTTTATTTCCTAGAGTAAAAATATTTTTATATTTTAAAAGAAGAGATAGACTTCAAATGTAAAAATTTGATTAAAACTTTAATTTATTTTTTTAAATATTTGATTCGTATCAATTTAATTTCTAAAATAAGATTTATATCAATTTAATTCTTAAAATTTTAAGTACAAGAAAAATTATAATTTTTGTGAGAACTAAAATTTATATCAATTAGGTTTCTATGATAAATTAAAATTTTACTTAAATTTAAAAGTTTAAGAACCAAATTGATACAAATCTTATATCAAAGATTAAATTAATACAAATCAAAATTTCAAAAGATTAAAATGAGTCGATTATTAAATACTTTTTAAGACTCTGATTCTATTTTACACAACAAATAAGTTAACTTATAACTTATTGATTAGGTCAATAAGTTATTATTTAATAAGTTACTTAGAGTAACTTATAACTTATAAATTACTATTTTTTAAAATTCTTTTCAAATCTATCCTCATTCTTTTTATTAATTACAATCTATATCTTTTGTAATATAAATTTAAGTAATTTTTAAAAAATATAATTAATTATATTTTAAGTAATTATAATTTTTTAATAAATAATGAAATAAAAATTATATAAGTAAATAAATATATAAGTTTATAAAATATAATTAATTAAACATTAAAAATTATAATTTTATTTTAAACTTTTTAATTACATTAATATAATTTAATTTTTAGATAAATATAAATTATTTTAATTATATATATTTCTATTAATATATCCTTTTATGTTATTTTGTAATTTCATCTAATTCAATAACTAATTTTATGAAACACTTTAATTAACTTATTAGCTATCAACTATCAAATAATTTATTAATTATTAATTAACTTATCAATTATTTACACGAAACAGAGCCTTTACTTGGTGGGGTTTTGTTGCATTCAAGGTCATTATCTTTGTGAAAATACTGCATCTTATCTAAGTTTTAACATAAATTTGAATATGGAATACAAACTACAAAATACTGTAGCAAGATGATCTTATATATTTGTAAGACTATCTATACTAATCTATAAAAGTGATTAGAGGGTTTAGATGTAGCAAGATGATCTCATATATTTTAGTAAAATTATCTATACTAATATATAAAAGTGATTAGGGGCTTTGGACTTCACTTTTATGTTTTCAAAAATACCCCCATTAATATTTTTACAAATTTAATAGAATTATAGGTAAATATATAGTAATAAATTTACTCTCTCTAAATTGTTAACTAAATTTAAAAAAATGTGAAGTCAAAAAACTTCCTATAACTCTTTCCTCCTTATCTATTAGTTTCTCTCTCCTTGCCTCCCGCACATTATCCCAATTTACATTCACTCATGGCAAAAAAAAAAAAAAATTACATTAACTCCCTCGTTCTTTGTGTTTCATCACTAAATTAATTTTAAACCGTAAAAAGCTTTTTCTTATATAAACGAGCTTGTTTGATAAACTCTTGTTTTCACAAGAGAGTTTTTCCATAAACATAATACTGAATTAGGACAAACTTTGATCTCAAGATTTGGGACATTTTTTATTTTATTTTTCTTCTCCATCCCTTCTTATCTTTTTACATTGGAATTTTATTTATTATAAATGGTGAAAAAGCATGAACTTTATTGTTTATAGTTTTATTTTAAGAATTAAACTTTTGCTTATTATTTATGTTTCATTTCAAATATTTTCCCTTTTTCTTTTTTTTTCGCATAAGGAAGGTAGAACATGACCATATCAACAAGTTCAAAAAAGTGATAATCTAAGTAGATAGTATGTTTTCACTTCTAATTTTGTCTTTCATCTCTTTCTATCTTTTTTTATTGAATTTTTTTATTACTAATGACAAAAAGACATGAAATGCATAATATACAAATTTTAATTAATTTTTTTTATTTTTTGTCTATAGAATTAAATTTAGGCTTTTGTTTTTCATTTATTTTGAGATATATTAGTTTTATTTTTTTTATTTTATAATCCGATTTCAACTAAAATGTTCATTACAGGGTTGATTGTCATTTCATTATTTTCTTTGTTAAAATAAATATATTTGTAATATTTATCCCTTTTTTTATTTAAAATTCAAAGAAGTGAGAATGGAGTAGATGACAAATAAAAAAGAAAGAGAATTATGTCATCTAATTAATTTTTTTAATTTTTAAGAAATACTAAATACTATTTTTCATGTATAGGGTTAATTATCATTTCTTGATAACTATTTTTTTTGTCAAGTGTATATATTCATAATATTAATTTGCCATATTTATTCTTTATTTTGATTTAAAATTCAGAGAAGTAAGGATAAAATAAAAAGGGAAAAGTTTTGTGTCACCTAATTAAATTTTTTCTGTTTCAATAAAATATCAAATCTATTATTTAATGCATTTTGATAAGTTAGTTTTCAAAGTTCAGATAAAAAATAATACAAGTAAAAAAAATTTAAAATCAATTTTTTAATATTTTTTATTGTTAAGTTGAAAAGTAATTAGATAAGGATTTATATATTAAAATAACTAAATAATCACAAGATTATGTTGCCAAAATTATCTAAGATAATTATTCAATTTTTGCGTTAGATAATCTTAAAATTAAAATAAAAAAAAGGATTCATTATTGAAATTTAAATTAAACATTGATAAAAGTTAGAGTCAATTATGTGCCACTAATCTTCTACTTCATTTAATTAACTTGGACTTGAAAATGTGATAAAGCACATTATACACATGCAATAATTTTGAATTTTTTTTAAATTTTTGAGTTAGATCTCAAGTTACATATAAATGCAATAAGAACGAACCAAGTCAAATTTTTTAAAAATTCAATAGGCCAGGCTCAACCTTAAGTCAAAAGTTTCAAAATCTTTAATTTTTAAAAATTAAATTAGTAACTATAAGTGTAAGAACTCCCAAAGGTGAAATAAAGGACTTTCCTATAAGGATAGGTTTACATTAAGATTTAACCTTGAGTTTTTTCATATTTAATCTAATATTAAATGTTCTTACTATGAACATACAAGAGACTATTCCTAAAAATATGCTATTTGCGGATGTTATAATTCTAATTAAGGAATCAAGAAAAAAGGTTAATTATAAACTTAAGTTTTGAAGATAAGCATTGGAAACAAAGGGTTTTTGCTTGAGTAAAAGTAAAACAGAATACATGCATTGTAAATTTCACAAAAAGTAAAATAAAATTAATTTAAAAGTAAGAATTAGAAATCATATCATACTATAAATGTCTAAATTTAAGTACCCGAGGTCAATATTACAAAGCAATTAAAAAATTAATGGAGATGTTATACATACGATACAAGTCGAATAGTTAAAATGGAAAAAGGCGTCAAAGGTTATTTATGACTGCAAAGTACTTATCGAGTTTAAAGGAAAGTTCTATCAGATTATTATATAACTAGCTATATTTTATAGTAGTAAATGTTGGATTTTGAAAGAACAACAAGAGTAAAAAATGAAGGTAGTAGAGATAAGAATGTTAAGATAGATATATGGTTATACAAGAAAGGACAAGAGACAGAATGAATACATATAAAGAAATATTAGCGTGGTACCTATTGAGGAGAAGATAACAAAAAATTAATTAAGATGGTTTAGACATGTACAAAGAAGACCACTAGAGATACTAGTGAAATGAATCAATTACATGACCTTTAATCCTGTGAAAGGTGTAGAGGGAGATCAATAACAATATTAAAAAAAATTATAATAAGTGATCTCTTAATAAATAACATTCCCAAAGAGTCGATCACATGGGAAAATTATAAAGAGGGCCATTAGAGCCACTAGAGAGTAGAATCAAATACATGATCTTTAACCCTATAAAAAGATATAGAGAGAGGACAAAAAGAACGTTGAGAAAAATTATAAAAAATAATTTTTTAATGAATAATATTCTCTAAAATCTAGTCTCAAATAAAATCCAATTACATTGTACAATCCATATAAGTAATCTTATTTAATAGGATAAAATTTTATTGTTGTTATTATTATTGTAAATGGGCCAAGCTCAAATTATTATATTCTATGTAATTATACATGAAAATCTCAATCCAAAACCTAATGACCAAGCCAGTGCATAACTCTAATAATAGTCCTTTTGCTACACATAAATGTCCTTGCTAGACATAAATGTAGAAACAAAAAATCATGTTACTCTCGAACATAGATTAAAACCCAATTTCAAGTCAAAACCACATTATAATATGCAATACTTTCCGTAAAAGTTACTCTTCAAGCCAAAACAAACTATATTATAATAATCTTATAAACTTTTGGATCATTCTTGTCTCATTATTTAAAACTTCATACAATTTCTATTTTCTCAGCTTCTTCAGATGAATGCACTCTTTCAAAATGAAAAGATTATGACAATAAACTAATCATAGCAAAAAAAATTTCTCGGGGAAGAGATGCAATATACCACAATTAGTGGTAGCAAAATAAAGACACTAAATTATTTGGCATCTTGCAGTAATAACATAAAAATAAAAATTGTTCTAAAACTCTAAGCAAAAAGTAATATCTTGGTGTTTTTTAAGAGTTGGCAATGCATCTAAAAGGGTCTTGCAGTCAAGAGCATTCTCTTCTATTTTGCATGAGCTTTTAATTGTGACAGCCTTCAAGTCATGCCACCAACATTTGATATCGCTTGAACTGCAATGGCATTCATCTTCTTCTCTGTTATGTCGCTTCTCACAAAGGAGCTGTTGTTTGCATAATAAACAAAGAAAGTTAAAAAGACTTGTTCTTCACAGAAATGCTAGTTGCAAAATAGTGCAACTCACAAGTGATTCGCATTGTGATTAATTCTATATATTGTGGCACAAAAGAAATGTGAACCCCATAAAAGAGCACTGAAAGGTCCATTTTTCACTTAGCATTATTTTAGTCCAAAGTGTTGGAATCTACACATTTTGGCACAAATTCTAGCATGACATGACAAATATTTATTCTTCTCAAAACCAGGAAAAGTGTTCTTGTTCTGTTGTACTACTAATAGTATAAATTCATTCCGTTGTATTATTTGTGCTATATAATTTACAGAAGTGGTGGTATTCCATACGGGATGTCAATTGCAGAAGAATCTCACTGTCCAAATCAATGCTCTCCATGATAGAAAGAAACAAATAGACAATTCAAGCGATATGGCATACTTGTGTAAGTGTTTTGCATCTTGACAGAGAGTCCCCATTCACACAGATGGTTGAAGGACAACAACTCCAAAGCAAGCAACTCCAAAAAGGCAAGCACAAATTTTCTGTATTTTCCGTTAGTGAACTAAGTCGAAGGATCAAGTGTTTGATCCTTGGTGGAGATGCAGAAACAAGTTCATCGGGGTTGAAGTTACCCTACAAAATAGGGAATAAAATAATAAAAATATATCAAGAAAATTAGACTGAAATGCAAATGGATGGAAAGAATCAAAGTGTTAATCTATGCTTACTGTCGGCTGGTCAATATATAGAGTGAGAGATGTCATAGCCTTTCTAGGATTAAAGCTCCGGAGAAATCCCCATAACTTTCGACAATCCATATAAGAACTAATTTTGTGAAGGACATCAACTTCCATTTGACTTGGAGTATTCAGAAAGGACATAATAGGCATTCTGGTACCAAAGCTTTCGTATCTACATTTATGTAGGTTGGGGGCGTCAATCTCAACCTCATTCATAAAAGAGCAGTTGCTTATCTCCAAGACCTTAAGCCGAGTACACGACAATTTTATCCTTTCTGATGGAGGGCAGTTATGGAACTTCAAGCTCTCAAGTTGAGGGAATTTAGTAAAAATTGCATGCAAATATTGATCGGTTATATTAGTGGCCCACAAATTTGATAAATCTAACATTCTTAAATTTCTGCAATGGTCAAAACTCATAGCACAAAGAGCAATTATAAGGGATGGAGAATAAATAAAAATCTCAAGACTTGGTGCATGTACGACAACTTCCTGTATTCCTAAAATCACAACTTTATTGAGTTTGGGTAGACCACCAATGCTTATAGATTTCAACCAACATCGAGACTGAGCATTTGTACTTCCCAAATTCTGTCACTGTACAATATTTCAAAGTCAAAGATTCAATCAGGGGACAGCTAGCAATAAGATTCTGGATAACCTTCTGGCTAACTTCCTCTTCTCCCAAATTGACATGACTCAACGACAATTCTCGCAACAAGGAAAACCTAACTAGATGATTCAAGAATGCTTGGTCAACTAGGAAACATCCAACCAACACTAAATTAGAAATTCAGCTT
This sequence comes from Sindora glabra, assembly GCA_020226215.1. Classification (NCBI taxonomy): domain Eukaryota; kingdom Viridiplantae; phylum Streptophyta; class Magnoliopsida; order Fabales; family Fabaceae; genus Sindora; species Sindora glabra. The sequence continues at coordinate 65,595,488 of CM035235.1, read as the reverse complement.
TGTTGACACATGCAGGCAAGCAATAGTATTTATCATAAGAGGTAAATGCAGGGTTCCGCAGAGAAAATTCCAGCATCTCAACACCACTAGTGACTGCTAAACTAATCCAATGATCAATTTGTGGGGATAAATACTTAACATCATAGAAGCTCATCACCAGCTTGATTTGCTTAATGGGTAAGCCTTGGTTATGAAACCATAGCAATTTGCTTTCCACAGAGTTTAAGAAATTGTTTCTTTTTTCCCTAAGTTCTTCCATTTGTTGCATGTTTGCGGGGTCCACAGGACGCTCCTATATTCCATGTTTGGCTTCTGACAAAATTAGGATGGGAAAAGTACACCAAGTTTCCCTCCAAGCCTTCGACAAAACACTGGTCCTAGCAGCATCTTTCTCTGTCATCCTTGACAAAATTTCATGAAGGACGGTTTTTGGCAACTGGGTAATTTGAACCATGGCTTCAAATCTGAATTCCATGAACATATCAGAAAGCTTGAAGGAAAAAAAAAAGAAAAAATGGAAAAAGATTTTGAGACATAAATTGCAATTTTAAACACACGACATGAAATTTGGATTCAATAAACATAAGAATAATTCCCTTAAAAAAGGGGAGAGAAAATTCTACTTACAAGTTAAATCGTCTAGGAACAAAAAGTGGCTTCGATTCGTAAGATAAAACCGAAAATTTTAGATTTCCTTAACAAAGGATGAGAAATGGATGATGAATTCGAATATCTAGAAGATTTCGAATCCAATGATTCCTTTCAGTATCCACGGCGAATAAATCCAAATCAAGGAAAAAATTGAAAGAATCTAAACCAGATTATGATCACAAATAAGTGAAAGGAAATAACATGAAAAGCAAGAATCAAATGGATTCTAAGTATTTACAACAGAATAAAGAAGAAAACAAAAATCGACGAGATTAAGAAAAATTGAAGTGAGAAGAAAAATAGCTTCCTTCCTCATTTGTCTCCGTGAGTTGCTCCCTTCATTCTCCATGTGGTCCTGCAAATAGCAACTAGTAATCGCTTCCTTTGTTCGCCTTCCCGAAGAATAGCAAGTGGTTGTTAGTTTCATCGGTAGTTGCGTGAAGATTGGCCATTGGCTGCAATGGAAAGGGAAAATGAGCATTTGTACGGATTAAAAAGCAAGGGATTACCGGTTATTATAGGCAACCAAAGAGGGGGGGGAGTGCAGGCATATCCTAAATATTAAAAAAAAAAAAAAGCTGTATTTTTTTGGTAAATAAAGAAAGTATTATTTGTAAAAAGGAAAATGAGTGCGTTAGTATACCATAGAAAATTGGATAAAGTACTTTCATTATCATTTTCATCTTTTTTCAAATTTAATCTAATTATTTTTTATACTTTTTATTATTTTAAAATGACATAATTTAAAAATAATTTAATCAATACTCTTCCTAGAATTGGGAGATTCCATATTATTTGCCACAAAGTTTTGTGTTCCACTGATAGACAGGTGTATTGAGAGGAGAAATATTCATATCCTTTGTTAATTGTGCAAAATCTAGAATATGCATATGTCTAGATTAGCCGGTTCTCATTGTGTAAACAGGGTAGTGGAGTGTATAAATTTTTATTCTAATATTGTTGATTAAAATTAGCTTTAACCTTATTTTTTTTATAAGAGAAAGTGTTTGGGGATATCAAATCTCTAATATAGTTGAGATTTTTTTCAATTGGTCCCACCACTTCCAATTTGCCAATGCAAATTATCTGTAATCAAGAGGCTTATACATTGAATCTCTTTCCAACGCCAAGATTTGATACTTCAAGGTTTATCATTATCCTCAAATTTTCCATTTACAAAACCTTGGATAAAGACTTTACTGATTAGTAATAATGGGTGATGGATAATTCACCATATTTGTTTAGCTAATAAAACCCTATTGAATGCCTTTAGCTCCAGGAATCCAAGGCCCCCTTTTGTTAAAGATTACTTTAGCTTTTCCCAAGCAATTGTGCAGATTCGTAAGTGTTGAGTTTGTCTGTCCCACCAAAAATTGTGAATTATAATCTCTATTTTTTGAAGATCCAAATGTTTAAATCTTGTAATAGCCATATGATAAGTGGGTATTCATTGAAGTACAACTTCGCTAAAGAACTTGTTGTCTAGCATAGGATAAAAGATGAGCTTTCCAACCTTGTAGTTTCCCTTTAATCTTTTTTAAAATACGTAAGCAATTAAAGTCTTCCCTTTAGAGTCATGAATCCAAGAGCTTAAGTATTTACCTAACATTGTCACTATGTTAATACCAAGAGATTGCACTATTAATTACTAAAAGAGATGAGGAAGTATTAGGACTGGACCAAATCTCTAATTTTTATCTATTAATAATAAAACTGGACCATTCACCAAAGTTGGAAAGCAGCTCAACAATTAGAATTGTGTAGTTACTTTGAAGGAGATAATGTGATCATCCACATAAAAAAGATCGCTAATTGGTGGAGATTTTTTGAAAGGCCTTATTCCTTGAATATAATGATTGTTTTCTACATGAAGTAGCATAACAGAGAGCACATTAGCACATAAAAGAAAGATATAGGGTAAGATAGGATTAACTTGTCATAATCCTCGCTTTAGGTGTACTAAGTCAATCTTGTCACCATTGATAAGGATCTAATAGGAAACTGTTGTAATGCATTCCATTATACAATGGATTCATTTTTAAAGGAAATTCATGTGAATGAGAACTTGTTGAATGGCATGCCAATTGAGTTTGTTATAGGCTTTATGAAAATCCACCATTAAAGCTGCTTATAAATTTGTCTGACTTTTAGTTCTTTGCATGAAAATGGTCATTTTTGTAGATAGTAGAATGTTATAAGAGATGAAACGTCCTTTAATGAAGGCATTCTGATGTGGTAGAATAATGTCATCCATAATCTGTTGCATCTGTGAACCGGGACTTTAGAAATAATTTTGTGAGCAACATTACATAGGCTAATAGCATGAAAATTTGCCATGGATTTCTATTCTTAACCTTTGGGAATTAGACACAAAAGAGTTTGATTCAAGGATGTCAACAAGTAGCCTTGGTATAAAAAAGATAGAACCATCTATTGAACTTGAAAACCAATAATTTCCCAAAATTGCTAATAAAACCTAGTAATGAATTCATCAATACTTAAGGCTTTATCAGGATTAATTTGAAAGATAGCATCTTTAACATCATTCATGGTGAAAAGAGCATTAAGAATGTCAAGGTGTTTATTATTTAAGAAAGCTAAAGGTAGATGTGTGAAAGCAATATTACTGATAGTACATGATTCATGATCATATAATTGTTTGAAATATGCAATAGCTAAGGCTTTAAGTGTGTGATGATCCAAATGCCAAATTCCTTCTGCATCATGCAAGGCCTCAAATTTTTATTTATTATGCTTGGAATTGATGATCGAATGAAAATATTTGGCATTAAAATAATGGAAAGTATTAAAAATCTTTACTAGCAAAATGAAGCATTACACAAGATTCACATTGTGTTTTTTGTAATACTCAAGAAGAATCATCAAATCATCTCTTTTTGACATGTCTATTTACAAGGGCAATTTGGTTTGCTTTAGAATTAGGGATATGATCACACACCATTCTAACACAAGATCTTAAATCATGGATATGCACTGTTATACATGCTGATTGCATCACAACTACCATAAAAACTAGAATGATGTCATAGATTGCTATTATTATCTACACATTATGGTTTGTTTGAAATCAAGCAATTTTTAACTTTGTTGAACCAAACATTGCACAAACCATACAACTTTTAAAACAATGGCAGTGAGAATATTTCATGAAAGGACGCCTTATTTACAAGAACATCAGCTCAGCCAATTATCCATTAATACCAACTCTCATTCTAAACCTCAACCATATCCTATTATTCCAACTGCAAGTTGAGTTTTCTTATAATTCAAGAAACTCAAAACATCATCTAATCATATCTAGATTGCAAGCTGTATTTTCATCATAGCCAATCAATATTGAGTAGAAGGAATTTTTCAACCTCAGCAACTCAAATAAAAAAGTCAAGATATGCTTCTTGTAATCCACAATATACTTCTACTTAACAACTGGGATTGTCATACTCTCTACTTATTTATCGATAACAAGTTAATTGACCACATTTTCAACACAAGTACACCTAAGGTTTCCCAACAACTTATCAACATCCTTCAAGACATCCATCAATTAAAATCAGCATACCAAACTCTTAGAGTCTTCAACTACAAATAGATCCCTGTACTTATTGACAACTATCATAATCCCCATCTAAGAGTAGTTCCAAATGATAGGTATAGTCAGTAAACTTTCTTCCTCTAATAACTATTGCATTCATAGTCACGAAAAAAAAGTTACATAATTTTATTTCTTGAATCAATTTAATTTTTTATAAGATATAGTAGTATTAATTTTTTAAAATGATGTTGGAATTATACTTTTTTATTTCCTAAAAGCTCAATATTTTCTTATAAATATGTATATATATGTTATTATGTACTCTCTTCTAAAATTTTAAAGCATATACAATCATCATGAAATAATTATGTAGTTATGTAATAAAAATAATTTTCTTTAGAAATATAAAAGCACAATTATAAAGCGTAATATTATTATTCTTTTATAATTAAAAATTACAAATAATATATGTGTTATTCTCTCTCTCTCTCTCTCTCTCTCTCTCTCTCTCTCTCTCTCTCTCTCTCTCTCTCTCTCTCTCTCAGAGGTTGATGAATTTTCTCAATTAAAAAATTCCCTTGTAACTCTTAATATGAATAATACACATTCTAATTGACCGAATTTAAAAGGCCATAGCTTAATCCATTTTTAGTCCTTTTGCTTTATCCCTTCCTTACCAAGCACGCTCGTGACAAAGACGCTAAAAAATATCACACCAAACCAGAAAGGCTTTTATTAAGAAATATTAATTTTGCAATATAGTTATTAAAAGAAAAAAATATCGTAAGATGAATAAAATATTTTATCCGGTTGTAAATTCGGTAACCTGGCTGCATACAGTATATTGCCTGTCACATTCTGACTATACCAATCTCGATGATGAGAAACATGCAATATTATAATCTGAAGCACAACGAATTCATCAAAATTACGAGAGGAGGGACATGACAGCTTTTTGTTATATTCTCGGGGTATTTAATTTTAATTTTAGAGTAAAAATATTTTTATATTTTAAGAGAAGAGAAATTTGATTAAAATTTTATTTTAGTCTTTTTAAGTATTCGGTTGGTATCAATATAATTTCTAAAATAAAATTTATATCAATTTACTTCTTGAAATTTTGAATCAAAGTAAGCTTTATGAGAATTAAAATTTATACCAATTAGGTTTTTTGATGTATTAAAATTTTACTTAAATTTAAAATTTTAAAAATTAAATTGATACAAATTTTAAAGATTAAATTAATACAAATTGAAAATTTGAAAAATTAAAGTAAGATTTTAATTGATTATTAAATACTGTCTGAGACTATATTTGAAGGGGTTTTGTTGCATTCAAGGTTATTACAAAATTATAATTTGTGAAAATACTGCATCTTATCTAAGTTTTAACATAAATCTGAATATTGAATAGCTTTGGATGATTAGATATGCTACAAAATAAAGGGTCAATCACATCAGATAGTGAAACAACTATTAAGTATCATCTAATATTTATAAAATAAAGAAAGCTATATAAGAATGAATATTTGAGAGCCTATAATTGTGAAAAGGTATTTATTTATAGAAATGTATATAGTGTCAAGAGGAGTGAACAAGAATTCAAGAGTTACATGGTCAAAGGCAACATCCATATCTTTATTAATAAGCTTGAAAATTATTAAGACTAATTTGAATAATATCAGTAATATTAGTATTTTTATAATTCAATAAAATTGTAATTTAATGATAACAGAACTTAGGATAAACTTCTTTTCAATAATTTTTTGGTAAATGCTATTCATTATTTGTATTAAGAAAATTTAGTATATATTTTAACTACACAAATATTTGTAGGACAATTAAAGAAAAAGGTTTTTATGGATAAAATTTCGCAAGACTTACTTTGGTATAGCAATAAAGTGATAATAATCTGAAAGAATTATTGCATTTTTATGTATTTTTGTTTGCGTTAAATTAATTTATAATAGAATTTCTTTCGATCCAATTCACAAATAGAATAACATACCCAAATTTTCTCATTATATCAAATAGCTAATATTTTTAAATATATATTTTTCTACATAAAAAAATTCTTTAAGCACGTGTGAATGTATTTGAATTTGATCACAAACATACAATTTCTTTAAATAAAAAAATGCATCCAAACACACATTGAAACGCATGTGAAGATGCTAATAGAATTGCTAATGAGAATGTGACAATATATTGCATCTAGGCTACCAAATTTACAATTGGATAAAACATTTTATTAATCTCACAATAATTTTTTTGTTTTTAATAATTCTACTACAAAATTATATCATAGTCAAAGTTTTAAGATAAATATTTATGGGTACAAAAATGCTTGACTTACATTTAAATTGAATGTGAGGTTTTTGCACTCTCTAATTATGATGTGAGATCCAGACGCCCAATTTTCTGTCCTTGGTGAGAGTGTGCACGTGAGGAAGTGAGAATAAGAGAATGGAAATGATATTATTATCCTTGGCAAAACCTTTTTGTAGTTTGGAGTGATGTTTAGTACTATTTATAAATAGTCAAAATATGTCAAACCGCTATTAACTAATTGAGGTTAGTCAGTTAAGGGTAATTAGTATACTAAAATCAATTGAAATCAATAAAACTTTTTTAGAAAATTTGGTTGATTAATTAATGTTGGTTAAGAAGTCCTTCACCACACTAAACCAACATTAACTAAAAAAATTTTAAAATTTGATTGATTGGTTCATATTTCTAAACTTTTGCCTCATTTTCTTATTATCTTTATTGTTCAAATTTTTTATATGAATGCTTACGTGTTACTATTATATTATATCTAATTGACGGTTCATATTTCATATTTAATAATCATGTTTCTGATTTAACGTTGAAATGGCTTTTTATTATAGTTATTTACTCATGGAATCATAGTTAGAGAGTAATTTTGTCAATTTTGGTCATTGAATTCATAATAATATATATAGCATTATAATTTTTTTAGATTTTAACCTATTATTAATCAACTTTAACCAATTGAAACTGAAATAATTAGTTAAATTTAATTAAAGTTTAATGTTTGATCAAATTTGATTGAAAAAAAATATAATAACTATTAGAATTGACGAAATCACTCTTAATTGTTCTTAAATAACCGATGATCAGCATCCTTGTCATGACTTGTGAGCATGTTTGGCATGGAAGGGACAAAGTGGACGGAGGGGCTAAAAATGATTTTTCATTTTTGGGTGCAAAGGAAATTTATTAAAAATAAATAAAGGAGTTCACACAAAATGGATTAAATTTCATTTTTCACCCAACGGCACTTTGGTAGTGATGCATTTTAACTTTGAATGTTGATTACGGTGCAAACACTATGTTTAATGTGAATGTGTGTGGTTTGTGTAGGGATGGCAATGACATTAGTTTTAGGTTAATTATAAAATAATTGATACTCTTACATTCTATAAAATAATTTTGTAGTTTGTGTAATTAGATACTCTTACATTCTATAAATTGATATTATAAAATAAAAAATTATTTTAAAATATCTTTAAAATTTAATATTATTCTAATTTTTTTAAAATCATTTATCATAAATAAACTATTATAATATTCTTATATATGTGATAATATTAATTTTAGGTTAATTATAAAATATGTTATTCAATTGATACTCAAAGGAAATTCAAGACCTATTAAACATTTATAAAAGATAGACCCGTATGCTGGATAAATTAATATTAATAAGTTTAATATAATATTTAAAAAGGGCCAAAAATTTATTAATTTTTTAATAATTAAATACAAACTGAAACCATCAATAAGTCTAATTTAAATAAATCCCATTGATTAAATATTTATTGGTGTAGGTAAGGCTCATTCAATATAAATATTTCTATAATCATTATATTTGAGAGAATTATCTTTCTTATATGGAGTATGTTTTCTAAAGGCATTACCATTGTAAGCAAACATTATATAATTATCTTTTATTTTTTGCCCACTAACTAGTTGTACAATAAATTGAGTGGCAATCAGCTTACAACCAAGCAAAAGTTGAGCCACAGCCAAACATGGGATCTAAACTTAAATTTAGAAGTGAACATGTTATTTCTGAGTATTTAATCCTAATTGTGCAATTAGTTTACATTGTTGTTTATCTTCCTCCCTGAGCTAGCAGCCCCCACAGATGCGCGGGTTGTGAGTGAAATGATTATAACACACTATATTATGATCATGATATATGGCCCATTTGAGGGGATAAAAAGTATTGAAAATTTAGTATCACTTTTATATAAATATTATTATTTATATTATTTTTCTAACTTAACAATCTCATTTAATAAAAAAATTATATATTTTCAATTAAAATTAATTATTTTTAGAAAAATCGGATTGTTGAATTTGAAGAATAATACATTTAATAATATTCGTACGAAAGTAGCATTAAATTTTCAGCACTAACGCTCCCTCGAGAGAATACTTTAATGTGCTTGGATTGAAAGTTATCACGTCTCAATTAAACACGCTATGGCAAGTCAGAATCCAACAAAAAACCAATTCCATCTAGAATGAACACAATTCAGAACTCTCTCTCTCTCCTCATTTGGTTTTTGCCTCTAGATCTTTCATCTTCTGCAAGCAGCATTCTGCTTCTTGCAGAGTGAATGTAAATAGTTTTTAGTTTGATTTTGTAATCTCCTGGGATGTAACAGGGCTTCTTTTCAACTTTGTGTGATTTTAGGAGCTTTGATGTCTCCTTTTCCACAGTGAAACTTTAGAAAACGTTCTTCTGGGGAAAGGGAGTTTGGGTACTTCTAAAAATGCTGCAGATCTTGTTATTGGAAGTCTCCAAAAGAATCTGAAAATTGCAAATGTTGATGCTGTTCAAGGGCTCAATATGCTGTTGATCTTGTTGTTGACTGAAAGTTTGTAAAGGGATTAGAAAGCTGCAAATCTTTTGAGACCTCAATGAATTTACTCCCTCCTTTTCAAGTTAGAAAGATGGGGATTTCCTCACTACTCTCTTAAAATAGAGGGTATTGGTATAACTATTGTAAAATTTAGTTGTCCTTTTCATAAAATTTATAATATTTTATATAAAATTTTGAAATAACTCCTCAAGTTTTCATTTTACAACACTGCAATTTCATATCACAAAATTTATGAAAAAAATTGTGAAATCTTATGAAAAAATTAAATTTTACATGAACAGTTATATTATTATAACTTATATTATACGGAAACCTTACACATTTTATATAAAATATTGCAAGTTTTATTAAACTTTCTCATAAAATTTGTAAGAAATCATATGGATACTGCCGTTTTTCGGGGCTGCAGCGAAGAAACTCCTTAGAAATACTTCATCTTAGCTTCTGTTTATGATTAATCTAATTACCGAAATTGGTTGTATTATCTTGTTTGACCACATTGCGGCGTTCTTCTTTGATGGCCCAATAATTTACTTTTGACCCCCCCCCCCAAAAAAAAAAGAACACAATCCCAGTGATTATAATAAAAACTCAATGGAAAAAACTGTTTACAATTACATGACTATAGGATAATTGATAAGTCACTCAAATCTTTTTGGTGGCAGTCCAATGATAAAGAGATTGATAATTACGTAATGAAAATTTAAGCAACGGATGGAGTGAAAGAATGGGGTAAAGATATGGGAAATCTAAAGTGCAAAGTAATATTTTCTGTAAATTAAACATAGTTCAACTCTTGGAATCAACAATGATTGATTTGGGAGTTCGATTCTCTCAGTAGAAGTATTGAATTCGAATCTTGGATATATTTCATTTTTCTTATGCTTCTGAATTAGTTGTTTTTCTATTCAATTTATTGACAACTCCAACTTGGACACTCCAGTTGCACCCCAAATCTCTTTTGGCAACATTTGCGCAAAAAAAGGAAAATTTATTTATAGGCTATATATAGAAGTATTGCGTTATAATAGAAGAAGTTAAATAATTGCCTCGGATGTTATTGACTTAATTATTTGAAGCCTCTGCATCTTTGTAACTCCTTAAAAATTCAAATTTATTGCTTAAGCAATTATGCCTGACATTTTTAATGTTTCTTTTACATTCACGATAAAAACATTTAAACTTAAGATTTACTCTCAACTTTATATTAAGGGTTGATTTTATTCTTATTTTTGAAATTTTTTCTTGTTGATGTTATTTTAGCAGTGAGATAAATACAATGCTACTTCTAAATTTTGACACAAAATTCTTTGATTAAAAATAAAAATTTTGTTTTTATATATCCATAAATATATATACTACGTGAAATTATAATTATATTCCATAAAATTTAATTTATTTTATTTATATTCTTTCTTTTTATAAGGGATTGTTAATAATCGATTAACAATATCTACTCATTCATTTAAAAATATTATATTAGAAATTTAATAATTCTCTCCAACTTGTCTAGTGTCCCCATAGTGTAATCACCAAATCACTTGATTATATATTTGCCATGGGCTTGGGCCCTTAAAATTACTTAATCCAATAGCTTCTAATCACGCATAATATGTACTTGCCCAATCCAATGGCTTCTAATCATGCTTAACATGTACTCACTCAAATAGAGATTTGTGTGTTGTCGATGCGTTCTCCTCCTCTTTTCTTCTTTCTTCTTTCTCTATCCTTGAAGACCATCAACACCAATACGAATTTTGTTCAACTCCAGAATCGGCCTTGATCTTCAACCCTTTTGCAAAATACTTCCTCATCATTTCATCTCTTGGTTATTCCATCGAACCTTTCCTGACCATCCTCAACCTTTGAATCAATTGTGAGCATTGTAGGTTTGACTTTCTCTTCATTCTTTTGTTTATTCTTTGACCCCATTCTAACAATAGTCTCTTCTACACACAATTTGGTTTTATCATGTCCAATTTTTAGGAATTTTCTTTGCCTTGCTCTAATTTTCTTTTTTCTATCTAAATGTATTTCTAATAAAGATTAGTGTTTTAATAGATTCAATGTTTAATTTTAATTTATAATACTTTTTCCTATAGTTGCACTAACACTTGAGATGGCTAAATTTTAGATTTCCATGAACCTGCTTTCTTACTTAGTACATCATTTTTGCCTCTTTTTCTTCTAATTTTTCTACATTTACAAGGTTTAATTTAATTGTTAAATTTTGGTAGGGTCACATTATAGCTTGTCTACAATAGCCATAGTCTATTTATTGCATTCGTGTAGATGCATAATATCATGTTGGTTTGCTGATCGCTTTGGATGATCTAACAAGTAGCCTGAAAGGTACATTTTTTCTATTGAAAGCTATGGTCAGAACTCACTACATGTGTTATGCTAAAATAAACTTTTTACTGGCCTTGCCAACATTACCAACCATCTTAGGATGCAATTAAGATGATATTTGATTCGCAGAATCTTATATTTTCAAGAAAGTATATATTCTTAGAAATGTGATTCCTGAAAATTTAATTAATAGGAACATAATATTCCTCTATTTGATTCATCATTAACTTTTTTAGGAATGCGATATTTCTGAAAATCTTAAGACTATTTCAAAAATGCTCTTATCAAATTTTTTATTATAAAATATAATATAAAAATTATACTTTATTTAAAACTACATAAATAATAAAAAAAATTTAACACCTAATAAATTAAACTTCAATATTTAATATCTAAAAATTTATTAAAATATATATAAATATTTTACACTTTATTATATTTTAATATTTTATATTTTATTATTATTATTAGATCAATTTTTAAAATAAAATGACTGTAATTTATTTAAGTTGTTATCATAATATTAGATATATTTAGTATTTCTCTTTTTATAAAATTATAAATTTTTATAGCAAAATTATTTTTACTATTATATTTCATATTGATATTAAATTTTACATTATAGTTTCTTCTGTAATATAAAAATATAATTATTTTATATTTTATATATAAATATTCCTTTTTTAAAATATATTATTACAAAAATATAAAAATAATCTTTTGTAATATAAAAATATTATTTTATATTTTTATATATAAATATAGCTTTTTTAAAGAAATTCCAAGCTTGTTATATTATTTTTTAATGAAAGAAATTATATGCATATATAATTATATTAAAATAATCTTTCAAATATTAAGAACAATAATAGAAGAAGAATTATAATTAAAAAGTTAATGTTATTATATTTCTTAATGATAAAAAATATTTTAAAAATAAAGCGATAATTATTTTTCAATTTAAACTAAAAATTATTTGATAAAATGATAAATAAGAAAAAATTAAATGTGAGAATAATTTTATCTTTTTAGTTTAGCATCAGCATTCCTATTTCATTAGAATTTAAAATTCTCACATCTCCCTGTAAAAATATTTTGAAAGAAAGTTAGGTTAAAAATATTCTCAACAATTTAATATTTTCAAGCATTTTTTTACAAACCTTAAACCAAATATAGAAATATAATATTTTCTTAAAATATTTTCAGAAATGTTAAAAACATTCCACGAATCAAACACCACCAAATATTATTTTTGTAAATGCTCCTTTTGTTACAATAGCTTTTGTATGACTTAGTTCCTTATTTGTTGAATATCAATGAATAATTTCACCCTTCTTGTAATATTGTCATTGGACAAAACACTCGGGTCAAAAGGAAGTTATCCTTCCCTAATAATTTATGAATATTTCCAACTATGATTGACAATCATGTAAATTTAGGGTGATGAAAGATTATAAGCAGATGTGGTTCCATTATCATTTGTTTTATTTTTTAAATTTCCAAGATTTGGTTCAAACAATTTTGCTCTAATTCCTTTTTATACGTGGGACAATGTCAATGGTTTTTTTGTTAGTTTTTTTAATCATGCCTTTTTTAAATTTATTCCATGAATCTAAAAAAGGCATTAGAGCAAAGTTTGAGTTCTATCATGCCTTGAAATTTCCAAGATTTTGCCTAAACAATTTTGCTCTAATTTTTTTATACATCTGGGACACTGTAAATGGTTTATAGTCATTTTTGTTAATCATGCCTTTTTCTGATTCATTCCATGAAACTTAAAATTTGAGTTCTAAGCATATGCACTTATGTGGTTGCAACTTGCACCTAATTGTCTATATCTTTCCTATAGTAAGTTATGAGTGTTAAATACATTACAGTTCAAATTTAGGTGGAGAATAGGATATGTATTTTATATGGCAAGAAAGTATAAATTTCTTGACAAGAATAAATTTCAAAACAATACCATGTACTTTTATTTAACTATACTGTTGTAGTTCAGAGCATATGAATTTTTTTTCAATATTTATTGCTTATATCCCATTTTCAATTTTTTTCATCTATTATTGTAGTTGCTACCCTATTGTTTTAGTGTCAAAACTATGTAATCTCCATAGGTTCTCTCAAACCATTTATATTGGCAGTTTGTTCATTAGGAAAAAAGGTGTGACGTCTTTGGAAGGCTTTTGATTGATTCAGATTGGGCATTGACTAATGGATACTAGCTTTGGCTCTTATGTTTGTCTTTCTTTTATCAAATACATAGTATATTTATTGCATTACTTTTATATCTAATGTTGTGGATTTATCTAATGCTTGCATTTCTTCTTTTTTGCTATTGTGCTCTTGATGGTTTTATTTGCCAAACGTTATAACTTTACATTTTATAGCTTGTACTCTTTACATAGATTGATTTATGAATTTACATTCAAGATTTTTACTTGACATTTTTTCATATACTATATCTATCATGCTTTTTACAATTGTATTTATTCTCCAATCTCACTTGACAAGTGTTAAAAGGTATATTGAAGTTCCCTCAAATCTATCATGTTCTGTATCCCAGTCCTTCTCTTTAAGGTATTGAAAAATTGAATATTTGAACAAATATGCCCAATGAGTACATTTATTTATGAATTATGGTGAGCTTCTCTAAGCATTCAGACCAGAGCCAACTACATTATTGGTAAAGACTACCTAATGCCAGGTCATCTCTATCTTCATAAGGTCATCATCTACTTCTCACAAGAAATTTTCAAATTAATTAGGCTCATCATGGATGTAAGGGAGATTAATGCTATACTTTTAGGACCGATCCACATTTATCATTGTGTTTATCTTCCACCTTAAGTTCATAATGATCCTGGTCTATATAAAGGTTTTTAATTGTGGGTTCTATACATCCTATCTATTTGATCCATAAAATTAGGTTTCTTTTAGTTTGGAATTACTGCAAAAGAAATAGGCTAACAAGGTTTTTAAATTTATTGGTAAGGAAGTAGTCTTCTTCGATTTGATTCTCTATTAGTGATTTTTCCATTAGGTAGTTTCATTTGAACTTGGAAATTTACATATTTTACCATAAAACATATATGTTGATTATTTGAAATAGATTATTAGAGTAAGCTTGAAAACATTTATTTTATTTCTTGATTCAAACAGTCACTGCTTAGTTTGTGCAAGTTGTGTTTGAGTTGTGTCTCATGATTCTACCACCAAGGAGTGCCAAGGGAAGATAGGGGAGGCATACCCAATGATCCAAAAATAGAATGATTTGGTCAATGAAGAAGATCTGAAAAAATTGAGAAAGAAATTGGATGAAGTGATTCATGAGAGTAAAGAGCAAGTGCCTAATGTGTGAGTTAGGATTTAAAAAACGGTCTGCGACTGTAATATTGCATTTTTAGGACAAACCACATCCGTGATTTTTCGCAATTTTAGACCGTTATGACTACATTTTTTCGCATTCATCTGCATCGCGACGCAACCACGATCACGACCGCAACCGCAATTTAAATCCCTGTGTGTGAGTTATTTTATATAGTTCTACTAAGGTACTTACACTTAAATATCCACATTCAATTCACTCTCCCACAAATAACATGTGAGATCTAGCTATTTTAGGAAGGAAAGTGGGTAGCATATGGATTTAGATTTTTTATATTTTAAATTAAAAAAAGATTATAAGCATCGAAAATGGGATTTAGAATTAAGTTCTAAATATTTTATATCTATTAAATTAAACTTTACATTATTACTCCTTGATCTTATATTTAATGATAATTTTTTATTTATATTTGAAATTTAATTTTGAATCTCATTTTTAGTATATATAACATTGTTATTATAAATTAAGTTATATGTAAGCATGGACAAAGCACAA
The DNA here is from genome assembly GCA_020226215.1 of Sindora glabra. Taxonomy (NCBI): domain Eukaryota; kingdom Viridiplantae; phylum Streptophyta; class Magnoliopsida; order Fabales; family Fabaceae; genus Sindora; species Sindora glabra. The sequence continues at coordinate 65,580,137 of CM035235.1, read as the reverse complement.
TTTTAGATTAGAAGCCATGAATTTTTTGGACATAGAACAAATTATCTCAGCTATTAATGATCCTCACAATATGTCTCCCATAAACATGGAATATAGAAATGTCCTTTGGACCACACAAACATGCAACAAATGGAAAAACCTAGGGAAAAAGACACAACTTCCTTAGTCCTGTGGAAGGCACGTTACTAAGGTTCCACAAGCAAGGTCTAGCCATTAAGCAACTTAAGTTGGTGATGAGCTTCTACAACGCTATTTACCCCCCATAAATTGACCATTGGATTAGTTGGGCAGTTACTAGTGGTGTTGAGATGCTGGAATTTTATCTGTGTAGCCTTATTTTTACCCTTATGATAGAATACTATTGCTTGCCCGCAAGTGTCAATAAAGTTAAATCTCTAATTAAGCTAGTGTTGTTTGAGTGTTTCGTGGTTGGGCAAACATATTTGAATCATCCAATTAGGTTTTTTCTTATTACGAGCATTGTTTTTTGAATTTGGAAGAAGAGAAAGTTAGCTACAAGATTACCCAAAATCTCATTGTTAATTGTCCCCTGATCGAATCTTTAACTCTAAAACATTGTATAGTGACGGAATTTGGGAATACAAATGCTCGGCCTAAATGTGGGTTGAATTCTGTAAGTATTGGTGGTCTACCCAAATTTAAGGAAGTTGGGGTTATAGGAATACAGGATGTTGTCCTAGATGCACCAAGTCTTGAGATTTTTGTTTATTGTCAAACCTCTGTAATGGTTCCTTGTGCTACGAGTTCTGACCATTGCAGAAATTTAAGAATGCGACATTTATCATATTTGAGGTCCACTATTATAATCCATCAATATCTGCATGCAATTTTCACTAAATTCCCTTACCTTGAGAACTTGAAGAATTGAAATTCTTTAGATGCTCTCTATCAAATAGGATAAAATTGTCAAGTACTTGACTTAAGTTCTTGGAGATAAGTGATTGCTCTAATTTGAATGAGGTTGAGATTGAAGCCCCGACTTACATAAATTTAGATATGTAAATGATGGTATTAAAATGCTTATTATGTCCTTTCAAAATAGTTCAAATTAGATACAAATTGATATTCTTCTCAATATTAGTTGTTTTTAGATGGATTGTCGAAAGTTAAGAGAATTTTTTCAAAACTCTAATTCTAAAAATGATATGATACCGCTTATTCTATATATTCACCAAATGTAATTAACACTTTAATTGTTTCCATCTATTTGCATTTCAGTCCAATTTTCTTGATATATTTTTATTATTTTATTTTGAATTTAGTAAGGACACTTCAACTCTAATGAACTTGCTTTTGCACCTCCACCAAGTATCAAACACTTGATCCTTAAAGTTAGTTCAAGAATAAAAAATTTGTGTTTGCCTATTTGGACTAGCTTGCTTTGGACTCCTTCAATTATTTTTGTGAAAGGTAACTATGTCAGGTTGTAAAACATTTATACAAGTATGTCACCTATGTAAAATTCCCTATTTGTTTCTTTATGTTACGTAGAACATTAATTTAAGTAGTGATATTCATCTTCACTTGATACCTTATATGGACTAAACACCACTTCTGTCAATTATACAACACAATTAATCCAGTGACGTGAACTTAGATCTAGTTTGGAGGATAGTATATAAGAGAAAGCCGATAGTATCAACATAAACTTTCCGGTCTAAGCAGCTATTTGGTGTACCTATCAAATAGAATAAGTTAATTTGATCAAGTTATTTAATCTTGTTAACACAAAATAAAATTATTATCTCCCTTTAAAGATGATAGGAGTGTAATTTTTTTTATTTTACTTTTAATTTGAAATTATGACTTTGAAAACTAAAGCCAAAAATTATTGTCAATGATGGATTGTAAATCACTGGTTAACTATTAACCATTGCCGACTACCATTATTGAACATAACTAGTTACTAGCTATCACTATTAAATATGACCAATCATTATTTATCATCATTAATTACTACTCATCGTTTCTTACAACCATTGATTATAGCCCATCATGACATAATATATTGATTATTACCCGCTATTATTTACTAATGTTAATTACTACCAACCATTATTATTTGTAAAAATATATAATTTCAAAAATCAAATACTATTTAATGATTATTTTGTTCAAATAAATATTTTTTAATATTGTTCGTCTTATATACATATGACAACAACCATCCAATTGTGTAATTTTATAGCATCATATTTCCTGTGCAAATATATATCAATAGTATTATATCTTACCTTTTTATTATCTTATTTTATACATTATCACTTTTTCGCAAGAAATTTTGTTTACAGTGGTTAGTTCCTGCTCATAATCTTTTATTTTGAAAATATGAGTTTATCTTAAGAAGTTGAGAGATAAAAATTATATGAAGCTTTTAATAATGAGATCAGAATAATCCAAAAGCTAACAAGACTGTTATAATATTTAGATTTTGTTTCGGGATGAAGAATAACTTTAATGCAAAAAAGTGAAAATTTTTAAATATTTCTTACGAGACTTTGATTGAAGAAGTTGTGCTTTACACAAAGCCTGCGTAAAATTACGTTTGTGAAAAAAAAAATGCATGATTTTGCATATGAAATTATAAGTTTTATATTAAGACTTAGATTTTAAAAAAAATTATAAATAATGAATCCAAGCTGAAACTTTGTTAAAATACGGTAGGGAGGTGATCTAATTTATTTTACTAAGATTATAGAATTGTTGGCCATCTACTTTCGTTTGGTTTTTTTGGTCATTTTCTATCGGAAACAAATCATTTAAAATGGACGTATCACCTAAGTAATTTACTAATCTTTGTCAGTATCTTTCCGGCAATAATATCAAATAGTGACCCCAGACGATTGATATATAACACACCCTATGGGAACGTGGGTTCCACTCATGTAATTTTAGACATGGAAAGAAAGAAAATTTTCCTCGCATCATAGTCATGGAAAAGAGTTTGAATTACGTTTTAACCATGATTATATGAATCAAATTAGTTCCGTATGATTCAATTATATAAATTATTTTTATTGATATAATTATATATTATAAAAAATAATTATATTAATTAATTTTAATATAAAAAAATTTAATTTAATATAATTAAATAATTTATATAGTTAAATATCCAATTATTTATTTAAATTTATATTTTTTATTATAAAAAAATTATTTTTATTTAAATTAATAATAAAAATAAAAATAATTAAAATTTTGAATTAAATCTTGAGTCATGTATAATTTTAATCAAATTGGATGGGGACAAATTATTTAAATATTATATAAGTTGAATTTCAATTTGAATGATTGTATTTCATAAAAGAGTAAGAGCATGGCTCTCCATGGCCAAAATGCTTGCTAACACCATATCTAGAAGATTAGGACTCCGTCACCCCAACTATTCTGCTTATTTCATCAATAATTAGTTACATGGGGTTGTAGAAACAATTTATTGAGTATGAGTTATCTGATCTTAGGTTTCGTTTTTCGGAAAATATTTTTTATAAAAAAATTATATTTATTTTTATATAAATGAAGAAGTGATATATTATTTTTATATTCTATTATTAAAAAAATAATTCTTAGAGATATAATGAAAGAAAATAATTTTTTATTTCAAAAAATGAAAATTATCCTCTACTAGATTTTTTTATATTTAATAATAAATATATATAATATTTTTTAGTATTTTAATAATATATAATTACATTTTTATAAAAAATATTTTCAGCTGATAAATTGAAAATCTCAACTAAAAAATTTCGATAAAAAAATAGGCCAAAACTTTAAATAGTAACTTCTAAATGAGACTTTGCAGTATAATGTGCATATAATCCTCACACGATAAAAAAGATATGTGTTTTTATTAGGGAAAGAGATGAAAGATGTGTGTTTTAAACACATAATACATATACTTTCTCCGAGGCATGGTAGCACACTAAACATTATCCACAACAATTGATCATGGAAGTAATTAATTAAAATTAGGAAAAGAAGAAATTCAGATTTCATCGCTCTCTTTATTTATTAATTTTATTTTATACGTAAAATCTTATTTTTAAATTTCATATATCTATTAAAATAAACTAACTCAATTTTGCCTATTTAATCCAATGAGTAAAAATTGTATATTAACTCAATCTTAAATCAAGTTATGTTTTTTTTTATCAAGATTGAATTGTTATAATTCCAATCTCAAGTCTACTTTTTTTTCAAACAAGTTTTACAATTTATTATATATTATTATTACATCACTTTAATTTATTATTAATTAATTAAAATTAATGATTATAAATATAATTATATTTTGTTATTATTATCATTTAAAAATTGATATCATTATTAGATATAATTGAAATAGTAAAAATATAAATCAAGGTATAATAATTTTTAATGTGAAAGATCCCTTAATTAGAGAAGTAAAATTCATGAAACATAGTTTAAAATTTTTCGTTATTAATTAAAATTAATGTAAATATTTTATTAACTAAATTTATAATATATATACAAATAGATACTACTTTGTTGTAATAGTAAAATTTGTTACTTTAATTAATATATTTACATAGTTATAGTAATTTTTATACATGTTTAGTTAAAATAATAACTTCATGTAATTAATTTTTACTAATTTTCAAATTTTGGGATAATAATTTTAATTTTTCTCATGATTTTTATTAATTTCAATGTAATTATTTGTTTTAGTAATTTTGTATAATATATATTGATAATATTAAATATAAAAATTTCTTAATTTTAATATTAAAAATTATTTAATATTATTTATATGTAATTTTAATATTATATATATTAAAATTATAATTTTCTTATATAAATATATATACATAAATTATAAATTAAATATTTATTATTTACTAATATTATTATACTAATGAATTAATCTAACAAGTTGACCCATTAATTTAATAAAATTAGACTAAATCAATAATTCAATGCATTAATAATTCTCAATTTTAGTTCTTTATTAAATCAAATTAATCAATCTCAATCATTTTCTCTAATTAAATTATTATTATTAGTATTTATATTAATTTCAATATTTTATCAAATAAAATTATACTAATTTTAGATTAATTCAGTAAACTTAACGCGTTTACCAATAATTTTGAAATGGCTTCTATTTTTACAACAATCATATCAAAAGGGTCCGGTGATTGCCCCATAATATGGCAAACTTATCTTGTGGTTGACGTGGAATCCATTAATTAGAGGAAAGAGGCAAAGTCATATCTTGTTTCTTGGCCATTGGGTTGGCAAACAGTGACGGGTGAGCCCGAGTCAAGGCTCATATCACAGTTATCTTTGAATCCCAAATATGAAATCCATGAGCAAATTGCCAGTCGATGCGCTCTGCCAAACAGTGTTGGATTTTTGTCAAACAAAGCCTTAACTAAGTCATTGACATCTCATATCAGTGTACTTCATGTTCAGCCATTTGAATCCTAAAATGTTTGTGTGTGTGTTTCTTCCTGCTTGAGTCAAAATTTAATGAGCAGCTTTCCCTTATTTCTTCGAGTAGCGCCAAGTGTACCCAAAAATGACAAGTATTTAATGGAGAAGAAGAATTTGAATTCCTTTTTCTTATCAGATAGAAATAGACACAATAATTTTATGTGTTGAAAGAATTCAAAATTTTATTTTTTTATATATAATGAGATCTATAAAAAAAAAAAAAGTGTTTTCCTTGTTCTTTTTTATTTTGTCATCACCCTAGCATAATGAAAAAAATGAAAAAATTCAAATAGGAAAAAAAATGCATATATACATCATTCTCACACCTTAAAATAGAGTATTTGAAGTTCTACCATACATGGCCCACACCGCACATCACTTTAATATGAATGTGTTGTTCGTGAGGCTTGTCTTTCACGTAAGCATTACATTCATTCCGAGTCTCATCAGAGGTCTGCGGCACGGCAGGCGGCGGGCCCTTGCGGGCTCAAGCCCGCTGCAAAAATAATAAATGAATTTATAGTTAAATATTATTATTATTTTTTTATTATGAATAATTAAATCACTAATGTGTTATGTAAAATTTAGAAATCAAATCTTTAATGTAAAAAAGATACTTTTAAAAAATATTAAATTAAATTAAAAATAAAAAATAGTTATATTTTAAATTATAATTAAATAATTAATTCTTTATATAATGGATTAATTAAATAAAAATAAAAAATTATATTACACTGTTAAATATTAAATTATGAGTTAGGTTGAGTTAAAAAAATTAAAATACTTGAAGGATTATAAAAAATTTTAATATATAGAAAAAATAATTGAGCTTGCGAATAAACTATATCCATACAAGTAAAATCGTGTGAGTTTACTCTCATAATCTATCTTGGAGGGGAAAAAACAAAAAAACTTCAAATAAGGAGCCTACCCTTCCCCCTAAGTCCATTTTATATATTTAAATCTCATTGTAAATACATCTTATATAATTAGTATTTTTATGAAAAAAAAAACTATTTATACTTTCTAATATTCACGGTCTCTTACTTTCCTCCCATATAAAATAATGAATTAAGTTAGTTTACTTGTGATATAGAAAAAAAAAATTAAAAAAGAGTTAGTATTAGAGAATGGAAATACCATTATCATAAATCAAACACCCACAATTGGTTTATCCACGGTTAAATTTAGATGTCAAGATGTTATTTATGAGTAATACTAATTGTGTAATTATTCTATGTTGTCGTTGAACTTCCTCACCGAGCTAGTAGCCCCCACACATGTGCTGGATCGTAAATGAAACGGTAACTTGCGCAACAGAGTGGTCCATTTATAGCGGATTTAAGTCGGATACATTTTCTGGAAAATAGATAAAATAAATTTTAAAGAAAAACAAAATATTATTTTTATTTAAAATTATGGATATAAATAAAAAATAATAATTTTTAAAATAAAAATTATATATTTATTTCTTTGAAATTTATAAAAATTTGAAAAAAAAATAAAAAAAATCCATATCCATTTGTAACACATAATGATACATGGCCCATGAGAGACTACTAGAGGATTAATGTGCTTGGCTTGAAAATTATCACATCCCATCACAATTAAACACAATAGGCAAGTTAGAGTCCAACAAACAACCAACTCAACTTCAATATGGTGATGACAGAGGAGCGCATTTCAAGTTTGAATTTGGCACATTACCCATATTATTTGGGCATGAACATTGACTCCATTATATGTCCATCTAAAATCAACACAATCCCAATGATTACACCAAAAATTCAATGAAAGAACTGTTTACACCTACATGATCATAGTATAATTCAAAATTGACTCAGTGGTGGTCTAGTGACGAGAAATTTAGACATAATTTTAGATGTTGTAAATTTAAATCTTTTCATTTTTAATGTTGAAAATAAAAGTAAAAGATGCTAAACATGATTAGATAACTCAAGCAATAAATTTGAATTTTTAAGGAGATAAAAAAAAATTAGAGACTTTGATGTTAATAACATCCATGCTAATTATTTAACTTTCTGTGTTATAATAAGTAATTCTTTCATAGTGTATAGATAAGAATTATTTTTGTAGTGCAAAAGTTGTCAATAGAAAATTAGGGATGAGTGGTGGGACCAAGTTGGAGTTATCGATTGAATAGAAAACTGATTTGCTAAAATTTTACTGTGTAAACAAAATAATTTTTAAATTATATAAAATTATTATTTTGTCTTTATATAATAGGTATAAACAATTTTATTTCTTTATATAAATAATTTTGTTTTTAAATAATGCAATTAAAAAATAAAATTACTCATATAAATTATTATTTATAAATAAAATCATAATTTTATATAATTTAACATTTATTTTATCGGTATCTTACGATTTTAAACACCAAAGTATTAATTTTGTTAACTAATTGCAAAGCCCAAGAAGTGGCGAATATACCCAAGAGGAGGACGGTTGAACCATGTTAGAAAATATGTGTATATATATAATTAAAATATAAAATTATATAAATTTTTTAAGCAATCATATAATCATTTTAAGTGATTATATATTCTTCATTAATATTTTAATTATAATTAGCAATACAAGATCCAATAATTATTACTTACTCTTTTCATTTCTCACGTAAAAACACAATCCATGCTTAATATAAAATTATATAAATTTTTTAAGCAATCATATAATCATTTTAAGTGATTATATATTCTTCATTAATATTTTAATTATAATTAGCAATACAAGATCCAATAATTATTACTTACTCTTTTCATTTCTCACGTAAAAACACAATCCATGCTTAATATTTCCATGTACATATATTGCTTTGCACTTTGGATTTCCCATATCCTTACGCCCCATCCTCCAACATTATCATTGGTTAGATTGTCATTTCTCAAATTTACACAAAATGTTGATTTCAATCTTATCTTCTTAATTTTGTCATGTTAATGTGATTTTTGTAAAGCGATAAATATAATCCTTTTAATAATTTTTTACACAATATCCATATTTGTTTTGAACATTAAAAAAGTAGGTATATATTTCTATGCATAGATATTAAGTCAAATTACCCTTACCTTTCATGAAATTTGATCTAATTATATTTACACTATATAAATTTACCTCCCTATATATATATATATATATATATATATATATATATATATATAAGAAGACCGACCAATTTCTGAAAATTTAGACGATTTGAGTTTAATTACATGATTCCTAAGGAAGGTAAATTTAATTTACTCATATACTAACGTAAGGAAATAGGTGATACAAATTCACAATGGAAGCTTGAAAACTATGCAAGAAGCCAAAATCTAGACCATATTACATGCATCAAGGTACATAGATTAAACCAAAATCCAAAACGATGGAAACACTCCCACTGCATGATCATGACAATCACTATAAAAACACCCATATCCTTCTATTAGAGAATTTTCCTTCCATTTTACACCATTGATAAAATCCAAGAACCCCAAACACTAACAAGACCCATTACCTAAAGGATGTTATCTCAGCGGTGTTACTAGTATGTGATCCTCCACAGCATCAGAAATGCTATCAAAGTATCAGGTAACTTTGAACCAATTATGATGCTCTTTTCACAAACATAAAGTCTGGGTATAAATATCCGAATCAGCTGAATTAAACCAAAAAAAGAGAGAAGTTCAATTTTTGTTTCTGCTTCTACTGAAAGCTTGAACCAGGTGTATATATAGCAAGGTCAGACCATCCACTGCTAGCATTCCAATAGACTGATTCACCACTTTGCATACCCAGAAAACTAGTTGAATTTCCATTACTCTGCATCTTCACTCTTGGGTCTCTACCTGGATCTGAATTTATCACCTGGCCAGAACCAAAATTCTCCCTAGATACTCCCATTTCTACACTAGACCCATTGGAATTTAGACCCTCCAAAAGGCTTCCCAAATGCCCAGTTGATGCCAGAAGTGAACTGAAACTCCCACCAATGTTCTCCATCCGTTTCTCTGGATCCGGCGGCTTACTATGGACCCGGATTGAGTCGGATTCTGGAGCTGGAGTTTGATTTGCAGAAGATGATGATGATGATGCTGATGTTGAACGTTTGGTGGTAGATGAAGATGATGATGATCGTTTTGTGTTCTTTCTGCTTCCACCACCAACTGGGATGTTTCTGAGAGCGCCGCCTTTGGTCCAATACCTTCTGCAATTCTTGCAAAAATGGCGTGGCTGTGACAGGTTGTAATTGTTGTAGTAGCAGAATTTGGTGTTTGTAGACTCACAACGTGGGCATTTAAGCTGTTCTTGCTCAGGAAAATGGGCTTTCAAGGGTTGAAATGCTGTCGGGTCTTGCATTGCTTTATATGCAGAAAAAGAAGAAAGGATCGAAGTTTTCTATCACTTTTTTCTGTATTTTTTGAAATTCTTATGACAATCTGGAAAAGGGTATTCGCTAGTTTGGAGAATTGACTTCAAAGTTCAAATCTTTCACGGATTTGAGGATTTTGGTTTGGTTTTTGAGAGAAATAGGGGGGAAAACTATCGATTTAAATGAACAGTGGATAGCAATTCAAGAACTTAAAAGCAGAGTTGTTGGTGAATTAAGTTCTAAATCTGAGCTCCAGAAAATTGGTTATGTTAGCTTTTAAAGCTCTGAAGTAGCAAAACAAATACGAAACAGAAAATAGAAAGAAGACAGAATAATTGGATTTTTTCAGACACTGAAATGGATATAATAGAAGATATCAAAATCACCCAAAAAGCTTTTATCTGGAAGCAAATTCACAAACTTGTTCAAGATAAGAACGAAGAAAAAAAACACGCTTATGGACAAAAGGTACAAGCACATGGCAAAAAAAATGGTGATTGATGGAACATGACAGTTTCTTCTCTCCTGGCTTCTTCTTTTTCTTTGGTAGAATTTCTATGGAGGACACTGAGTGGAAAAGGCAAAAGGATCTAACTGGTTCTAGCTTTTGAAAGGAGCAAACAAAACAGACAGCGTTCGAAGAAAGAATGATGTTTGAGGAAAGGAAGAGTCTGAAAATGTTGACGGAGATGAGCTCTTCTATCAATTCGTCCGCGTGCTAGTGACGGCCACCCCACTCTTCAAATAGAGAGAGAGAGAGAGAGAGAGAAGCTGCATTGGCTGTAGCTTCTGTGCAGTACCCCAGGGCCAGAAACAACCTGCTCATAATTTGGACATATTTGATAAATGATTTTTGTCGGATTTAATTAAAATTAATTGATTAATTTATTAGATTAATCAATTTTGATATTTTTGGACCAGTTAACTTGAGTAGCTATATATTTTTCAATTTATCATTAAAAAAAATTAAAAGGACCGGCGTTTTTAATTAATTGATAGATAAAAATTTGTAAAAAAATAAATCATTTTTAATTAATTTTCATTTTTTTTAATTTTCCTTCCTCAAAAAATATAGACAGTCATTCCTCCCTTTCCATTTCTTCCACTGTTAACCTATAAAAATTAAATAATTATAATTATTTATTTTTAAAAGAAAGTTAATAATTATAAAAATTATATTAATTTAATTTTAAAAAATATTTAATATAAAATAAATGATAATAATATATTATTTATAGAAAAATTTAATCTATTAAATAATATATAAAATTTAAAATATTAAAATAAAAAAACTTAAATAACTCTTAAAATATACTTATATCTTTATATCTCATTTTATATACAAATAATTAATAATAAATAATTAATTTTATCAAATATTTTTATTTAAATAATTAATATAATTAATTGATCAAATTAATTAATAATTAATAATTAATTCAATTAACTAATTATTAATATAATCAATTAATCACCAAACAAAACTTTTAACTTTTAAAAAATTACTGATGTGCTGTTATTTTACGTTGCATCCATTATATTTAAGTATTTATCATGTGAATCCAGTGGTATATTATTATGTATATAGTACGTATTAAACTCTCTCACTTTAACTAAGATAAAACCTCAAAATCACTATTCGAAGGAGTTGATGGACGTTAAGTTAAATTAGTAACGAAAGATATTTAATATTAATTTTAAAATTTTGATATTAATATAATGGTTTCCAAATCTTATATTATCATATTGATATAAAAAAAAGTTTCAAGATATAATTTATGAAATCGATATTATGGTGCACACATCATGGAGAAATCTGCGACAAATAAATCATATGAGAAAAGATTTATTGATGTTGTTACGTTTCAATAAAAGGATTTAAATTTATTTTGTTATTAATAAAATGATCTTAAATTATTATTTATTTATTTGTGTACTGTTTATCATATTATTAAAAAAATTTACTGTGTTTTTATTGATGTATTATTCTTTTACTCATTAATAATATAAAAAAATTGTTAATAATAAATCAAATTAATCATTTAATAAAAACTTACATCATTACGTAATTATATAAAAAAAATTTATATAATTTAGAAAAAATTATATTTTACACCATTCAACTCTAGGATCGTCGAATTTTACCCATTCAACTATGGAAATTTAAATTTTACTCATTTCAACTTTATGAAACTTAAATTTTACTCCACCATTACTAAGTTAATAGTTATAATACTTAGTGGCGATATACTTTAATACTTAGCGGCAATCAGAAACTGACATTATTATCTTAATAGTGGTTCATAACTACTAATAAATGAAAAAAATCTTCAAAAATTAGTAAAAATATCATATTTCATTTAGCGGTAATTTTCTTAACAAATTTCGCTAAGTTAGTAATGGTGGGGTAAAATTTAAGTTTTATAAAATTGAAAAAGATAAAATTCAAGTTTTCATAGTTAAAGGGGTAAAATGTAATTTTTCCTATAATTTAAATAAAATTTGATTTATACAGTACAATAAATCAAAATACTGTATAAATCAAAATTCAATCCATGTATATATATAATGTCGCCCACTGCAAGGGTGTACTAAAAAGTAATAAAATAATAAACAATCAGCAATGTTGTGTTGGGCTAATTAAAAAGCTAGTTTTGGAAGTGAAATAGTCTAAAAAGAGGACAAATTGGAATATTTGATGGGAATTAGGGTATAACAAGATAAATTCCTGTGGTAATAAACGAATCCTTGTTTTCTCTTTACCAATGTCCTTCTTTATTTGACAATTGAATGTCTTTGTCATCAGGTTAATAAAAGGACAACCACTAATCTAATTTCTTAATCACCCCCCAATCCTAAAGGACTGTTAGTCTAATATTCTAATATAATATTAAGAGAAAAACAAACTCCTAAATCCACAAATTTTAATTTTCAAGTAGAGCCGTCGAAACATATTCAAATTTACGAACGGATTCATGAGTTAAAAAATGTAAATTAGAATCCGTTGAAAATAAATAATGTACTTAAATGTGAATCTAAATAATTTCAATCAACCATGTTTCTACAAGCTGAATGCGATGGCCAGCAGATAAGTTTGCATTCTTTTATTTATTTTTACATTTTTACTTTTAAATTAAATTAATATACTACATAAATTTTCATCCAACCTTAATATTTACTCCCAAATTCAATTCTTTATCTTTCAAACCAATCAAATTTAAATAAATTATTTTTAAATTAATAATTTTATTTTTAAATGAATAATTTTAAAATTAACTAATATTTATTATAATTTATTTCGTCTTGAATTGTTAGTATGAATTAAGAATGAATTAAATCTATAATTTTTGAATCTATAATTATTATTTCAAGTTTAAAATTATTTCAAAAGGTTTAAAATTAATTTTTTAAAAAATAAGAAAAGAAAGTTTGCAAATCCAATCCACAAATCTGCTATTTATAAATTTTAAAACTTAGACTTTTATTCGAGGAATTTACAATTATTGCGAATTAAATTGAATTTTATCATTTATAAGCAACCTGCATGTATCAGACGAATCAAACAAACCCATTTAGCAACTATACTTTCAAATTTGAGTTGTGCTAAGCCGCAACTTAACTAACGGTTTATATGGAACCTCGCCGCAACCTTAATGCTATATTCTGACTTTTTTATTAAATATGTTAATTTTCCATTTCCCAATTTAATAATTTGATATGATAAAAAAAATTAATTTGATAAATTTAAAAAATAATATATTTAATAAAATTTATATTAAAATAGCACTAAAAAAAATTTTCGCCAAGTAGAGGCCCCGCTCAGGCTAGCGTGCAAACAAAGCCAGAAGCCCTCCATCTCCAAAAGAAAAAAGCCAGGAGCCCCAGGGAAGCATCATTTGGGCTTTATCATCAAATCAGAACCGTTAATCTTGGGGAAGATAAATCTGAGCCGTCAAAATGTGCAGCTATGGGGCAAACTAGAGAATCAAACGTTGCGTTGAGGTACCGTCACCTCAGCGCCAATGCCACCGGCGACACGTGGCAGGACCCCAAGAATGACATAAGAAAGCACTGATTGATTAGCAGAGCGGGTGCTCGACCGGAGGATACTTTACTAATTGAGCTGCAAAACACGCTTTAAAGATAAAATATAAAATTATAATTATTAATAAAAAATTAAGAGTTATAACTCTAATGAATAATAATAAATTTATAATTATTCATTCTCTTAATTTTTCATTAAAAATTACAATTTTATATTTTATTCTTTAAAACATATTTTATATTTTAGAAGATTCCAACCTAATATTCTAAAATTAAAGGCGGAGGTTCTATTATTATGCCCCTCCGTTTGTCTTCGTTGGAAAGGACACGTTTAAAAAAAATTATTCATTTATATGTAAATGAAAAAATGCATATTGTCATATTAACATTAAAAAATAGATTTTTTATAATAGGAATTTTTATTATATTTTTATATTTAATATTAAATAAATAAAATAATTTTATTATAAATAATTCAATATAAATAATATTATCCTTATCAAAAAGTACTTCTAGCAAAACAAGTAGAACTAGATAAACTCCTCTTTTTGAAGATTTCTTCTAGCGTCAATAACTTACTAGAGTTTTTTGATTGGTCGAAACATGAATTTAATCATTTAATTTTATATAATTTATTTTCTCTAAACTACTAAAATATTAGGATTTTGTCAATTAATACAACACTAAATTTTTAAACTATTAATAATATTTTGTTATTTCAGAATAATAATTTACATGATCACAAAATAAATAAAAATTTATGGTCGAACTCAATTTAAGCCGGTAATCACCGAAATCTCAGTTGCTCAACATTATAAAGCTCCGTGATGTATGAAAAGACATTATTATTATTATTATTATTATTTTGTTTTTGCGGGCACTCAATTGAGCGTTGGATTTATGTTATGTCTCATATGATATCAGCTGGCTACTATTAATAAGGAATTTCAATGGCAGAAAACAGAGGAGGAGAAAATGAGGGAGAAATTCGGAGTTTCTGCCGTTTGGCTGTAGGGGTAAAAATGAAAGGGAAAGAAATTCAGAGGGCAAAAATCCCGTGGGACCCACGGAAAATTTCTCCGCCCATCCGTGGGGAGAAACTCGGGGAGAAGGAGAGCACAGGAACCCATTTTCCATTTGATGCCCCTCGCCGTCCTACCGTCTCCAACCCACAGGAAGAAGCTTGCCGCCGAAGCCAGGCAGCCACCGCCGTCCTCAGCCGCGGCGAAATTGTAGGCCAAATGCCTCACCTTTCTGACCCGAAACTCTTGGAGGCCATGACAAAAGCCATCTCCGACGTGTATTAGACCCGATCCGTTCTCGAGGTCATCGGCCAATGTCCCGATCATGAAACCGTCGACAATACCAAGATGAAGCTCGCCGATATAAACGCTCATTTGTCCAGACAGCTCGAAGAAATTGTTGTTGGGCAGAGACCCGATAATCTCGACGTCGATCAGTGGTGGTCACAACTCATGGCGAAGGAAAATGAGCATCGTGAAACGACAAATAATGAGAAGCGAATTTACATATCAGTGATACGGTTGGATGAGATGCATGATGCATATGAGAAACTGGAAGAGGTGGGGTCATCAGAAGACTGAAAGACAAAGTCCAAGAAGCATCTGGACATTTGGACACCCGTCTTGAACGATGAGTAAGGAGGAAAGGGAAAGAACAAAAGGGAAAAATTTTAGTAAATTTAATTTAATTAGAAAAATTAATTCCAATAATTGAGTTTGTGAGACAATTTTCTATTCAAAATTCAAACGGAGATGTCAACAAAAGAAATAGAATGAAAGTTAGACAAGCAATAGTGAATTTTTTAAAAATGCGTATCTTTTATTTATCTCACTTAACTAATCAAAATAGATAATTTTATAATTATTTTAGTTTAATTGTCTAATTATTAGATAATTTAAATATATTTATTAAAAAAATCACAGAATTAATTGGAATGAATTTATTTTTAACTAGTAAATTGTAATTATAATTATAATGAAATACAAATAAAAATGAAACAATAATTTGTGTTACTATGAATTCTTTTTGGATTTAGAGTTGTTAAACATACTAAAATAAAATAGAGTTAAAGATGTTTCAGTTATACAGAGATGAGTCTTAAAATCTAATTTGTTTTTTATATTTTGGCTACAGGTGGGACAACTTTATAACACTTTTGTAATTATTATTTATATGAATATATTTTTGTTATAGATTATACAAGAAATTATAATTAGATTACTAATATTTTTTTATAAATCCATGCATAGAGTTTAAAAAAATTATGATTAATTATTATAAATTAAATAATTAATTTTTTTGGAATTATTTAATTATTTAATTTGAAAGTTGTCAATAATTAATTATATGTAATAATTTTAACAATAAAATAAATTATTTAATGAATTTGATAAATTAACAATATAAATATTTATATATTTTATGCAATAAGGGCATTGTGATAATTTTATTCTATTACATTTTCTTTCTTCCCAAATTTTTTATTCCAAACAAAAAAAAATATTTTTTCTCATATTTTTTTTCTTTTTTTCTCCATTCCAAACAACTCAAGAAAATTTATTCTCTTTCATTTTATTTCTTCTGCAATTTCTTTCTTTTCTTTCTCTTCTAATTTCTCTCCTAACTAAACAAAGCATTAAAAGATTTCTAGAAGGCAAAATTGAAACTCTAATATTTTGTGAGTTAAAAATGGGTTTGAAATCAAATTTTATATGTAAATTAAAGATTACTATTATTATTAAATATAAGATAACAAAATAAATTTATAAATTTATATATAAAAAATTTAAATTCTAATTTTGGATAGTATTTTTAGTATTTTTAATGAGATATTATTTTTATATATTAATAAATGAATAATATATTATTTGTAAAATATATTTAGAAAATAAAAAAATAAATGAGGAATTTTGAAGGAAGGAAATTATTAGGCAAGGTGCTACTGAAAAAATTATTTTTAGAATAGTAATTTTTTCATTTTTTTTATCAATGACTTCACGAAAATTCTACTTTTAACATACAATATTTAACCAAAAACAAAAAATTATAATTCTTCTACTTTTATAACCAGAATTAAACCAGTAGAAATTAAAAAAAAAAAGATATATTCCAATTGTTGTAAGAAAAAAATTCAATAATTCTTACTTATAAAGTTGTAAATATCTTTTCGTGGAAAGACATGTAAATGGCATAATTGTTAAATATTAAAAAAATACAAATTTTTATTCCAAAACTCATAACTCTTCATTTCAAAAAATTATAAATTTACATTTCTATGCAATCTTTTATTAACATATTTTTTAAAATAATTTATCATTATTGTTAGATAATGCAATAAACTACAATACTACTTGTATTTATGGTTAAAAAATAATATTTAAAATTATAGTAGTAAAAGAGAGTAAATTTCCCTTTAAAAATAGAAGAATTCACTTTTCTCAATTTTTTATATTTAATATTAAATAAATAAAATATTTTTCTTTATCATAATATTTTATATCTATATTTTACAAACTTTTCATCTAAATAAATGGATGAGTGAATAAATTTTTTATTAATAAAATTAAAATTTTCATCCATAAAATTATAAAGAGTTGTCTAAATTATTTCTAAATTATATAAAATTATAATTTTATTTATATAAATAATCTATAAATATGATTTCATTACTTCATATAATAATTTAAAAATAAAGTTATCTATTTAAATGAATAAAATTATTTATATAAATTATTATTTAAAGATAAAATTATAATTTAAAAATAAATTTACCAACCTCTTATGATTTAAAAAATGAAATTCTTAATTTTATCATTTTTATGTCGGTCCTCGTCGCAGATGAGTGTGTGAAATGGAGCGGAGTGGGTCCCATAGTCGTGTCTTTCGTTGGTTTTTCTATTTGGTTGGCTGCCCTTGGACGGGAGTTGTTAAATTTTGACTCTTCGCCGTGATGTGGAAAATTCAAGTGGGTTCCACCATGATTAGATTGGACAGTCCAGATTTTGAGACGGATGTTGATGATAAAACTAGTAAGGTGGGGACAGCGAGAAAGTTTCATATACTTGCCTTTTTATTATAAATGTCCTTATATATTTTAATTTAAAAGTAAAAATTCACGTAGATTAATTTATTTATTAAATATATTATTATTTACCTTATTTAATAATTTTAATTATAAAATTTATATTATAATATTATATATTAAATTGGTAAAACTTTAAATAACCCATTCCAATTATGGAGTTATTAGATTTTCCTCCCTTGAACTATAAAAATTTAAATTTTACCTCCTATAATTATATAAAATTTAAATTTTATCTCACCATTATCAAGTTAACAAAATTTATTGAAAAAATTATTATTATCATATTTCATTTATTAACAATTAAAAATCGTTGTTATATTCACTTACTGATAGTTAACAAACCGCCATTAAGGATGATGACGTTAACAATTATCATATTTCACTTACCAACAATTAAAATTCGTCGTTATATTCATTAATTTTTAAAATTTTTTTTTACTTACCAATAGTTAACAAATTGCCGCTACCAATAGTTAACAAACTACCGCTAAGGATGATAACATCGTTTTATAACTACTATTAAATATTACAATCGTTAACTTGGTAATAATGGGGATAAAATTCAAGTTTTATTTAGTTACAAGAGTGAAATTTAAATTTAAATTTTCATAATTCAGGAAAGTAAAATCTAACAATCCTATAGTTTGAGGGAATTATTTACAATTTTTCTTATTAAATTTAATTATTTATTTTTTATAAAATATTTTTAATTATTAATAAAATATTATTTTAAAATTTTATACTTTTATATATTTATAATTTAATTATTAATTATTTTTTAAATTTAATATAAATTCTTAAATAAATTAATATTTCAGTTCAAATTCATGTGAGTTATCTTATTCTTATTGAATTAATATATCATATTAAAAACTATCATTTCTATTTAATAATAAAAAATAGTTAGAATTTTTTAATATCTTAAAATTTAGAAAGCACAATTTTTAATGTAATTGGGTTCCTAAAATTGATATTTAGACAATAAAATTGACAATAATTTCTTTTTCTTTGAGTAAAGGCAAAAATTAGGAATATAAATGATAAGAGCCCACCTAAGCTTAACATTTACATATTCCACCTTGAGTTTAGCAAATATTAAACAAGTTTGAATTGAAATTTTTTAAGTCTCAAAAGTTCAAGTTCTACTTCAACATAAGTTTATTTGAACTTTAATGAACTACATATTATTTAATCTGAATTTTTAATCGAGTATAAAGTATTAGAATTCAAATTTGAACTTAAATTATAAATAAGCCCAAATAAATTTACACGTGTCTAAACTTTAAATTTAAATTTTTATTTATTAGACATTATATTATTTATATACTATATTTATATCATTAAATATAATATAAAATTTATATGCATGATCGAATTTAGTATTAAGTAGTTTGGATACAATTCATGTATTGATTAAGTTTAAATTAAATTCGAATCTAATTTTTTACGAATTAATTTCCACCTGCCCACAAGTTATTTAACTCATTTACGCCCCATGAAAGAAGATATGGGACATGTTTGGCAAACAGCTTTTTCATTAGCTGTTAGCTGGTTTGACCAAAATCAGCTAGTTGACTTACCAAGAAGCTGATTTTGATGTTTGGTAATCAGCTTATTGAATCAGCTGATTGGTCCCAAAAAGCTAAAAACGAAAAAGTTAAGAAAAAGAGTTTTTTCAATTAGCTTATCTGAAAAATGACCAAATTACCCTAAATAAATTTTCGTATTTTTCATTTTGTCCTTTCTAAAAATTCTTAAAAAATTTAATAATTATAAAAAGTAGATTAATTTAATTTTAAAAAATATTTAATATATAATAATATATTATTTATAATATATCTAATAAATTAATAATAAATTACAATAATTTTAAAAGTTATTTAATAGAATAAATATATAATATTACTTATAAAAACTATTTAATTTTAAAAATATCCAATAATTTAATAATAAATTATAATAATTTTGAAAATTATTTAATAGTATAAATATATAATATTATTTATAAAAATTATTTAATTTAAAAAATATTTAATAATTTAATAATAAATTATAATAATATATTATTTATAAAAAAAATTAATATATTGACTAATATATAAAATTTAAAAATATTAAAATAAAAATACTCAAATAATTTATAAAATATACTCATACCCTTATATGTCATTTTACATACAAACAGCTAATACAAACAATTAATTTTACTAAACACTCTTATTCAAACAGCTAATATAATCAGCTAGTCAAATCAGTTAATACAATCAGCTATCAGCTAACAGCTAATCAAACCAGTTAACAGTTACAGCTATGAGCTGTTTCCCAAACAAGACCATGGTATGATCTATTTGATTATTTAAATCATTCAAGTGTCATTGTATTAGAGTCTGATTTCGTGCCTAAATTTCATTAGGTGCTGCTTCATTTTGTCTCTTTCTGCTTTGCATTTTTTTTTTCCTTTTGGTATTATCTTTCTGCTTTGCATTGCTTTGCTCTTGTTTCACTCGTTTGAGCATATAAATTTGTCTTCTTGTGCTTTCTACTCTGCACTCACTCACACTTTATGAATTTAATATAAAACCATTCTCCATTTCTTTCCTAACTTTCCTAATTCTGTTTGTTGCCTCCATTTTCTGATTAAATCATTCTCTGCCTCTTTATTCACTTTCCCAATTTTGCACGTTCCCTTCATTTTATCCGCCTCTGCATTGTTGCCTGTGCTCCTCTGCTTAAAGCATTTTAATGCAATTGACAAAGGAAGCTTCAATTTAAGTAGTTGAGGTAATTTATTGGACTTTTTTGGGCTTATTCGTGTTGAAGCTGAGCTTCAATTGACAAACGAAGCTTCAGAAAAAAATATAGGTAAGGTTTCATATTTTGAATGGAAAATGAAGCTTTTGAAAATTGGGCCAAACTTATTATCTGTGGCTTTTGGGAGTTGTCTTTATGATTACATTATTCTGCTTGTTTCAATTTTTTTTATTTGAATTGTAAAAATTTGGCTTCACAAGTTTTTATCATTGTCGGATTTTGTACCCAATTGCTGATATTTTTGGATGTTAAAATATGCCAGAACGAGCTACTTCAACGAGCTTGTGAGTTCATGATGGACAATCTCTGTTTGGCTGGTGAGTTTTCTCGATTCTGTCGCTGGATGCGGTAGCAAACGAAGGGTTAGACACAGGTAATTTATTTGAAAATTCAAAACATGAAACATAATGGCTATCATTACTATTTACTGATTATTATTAATTCAATTAGATAAAATATTGAAAGAAATGACCACATTTTGTTCGTCTTCTGTATTTTCTTTGGATATTTTATGTTAAATTAATATTAATATAACTAATTATTAATATAAAAATTTTATTCATTATTTTTTAAAAAATTGATTATTTTCTCTAGTACTATAGGAGTAAACTAAACTGTTTTCCTATCAAAATAGTAGATTGAATGGTAGTCAGATTATGTAGTTTTGGGACTACGCTATGTTGTATTTGAATTGTAGTTTTCTGCTTTTGAGTTGGTGAGTATTTGCTTTACTAAAGACTCCACTTTACCTTATTCATTGCCTCGCCTTATTGTTGTTTACCTCTCTTTGTTTATCTTATGCATGAGTAGAAGAACAGGGTTTCTTTGTGACTGCTACTTGTGTTACTAAAAACCATTTCTTGGTTTGGCTTTTTTCAAGTGTGCTTTTTGTTGAAAATCACGATGTGGTAAGGATGATTCTTATCACGACCCGCCAGGTTATAACTGGCATAGATGTCTCATTTTCTAGTTATCACTAACCCTTTAAATCTAGTGTTATATCATAACACACTTGTTAATAAATAAATTTATTCGAACTTGGCCTGTTTTATAGAACCATTTATATTTACATATTCAATATATATACACACACAACATGATTCGTTGATAAGATTATTTAAAATACTAATTTCAACTACCTTTTTCTAATTTAAAAGAACTTATTTCTAATGTTGCTTCAAGTCATACTTAAGTCTCTTATTGGAGAGTTACAGGTGGTAGTTGAGGAGCTTTTATAGGTTTATTTGTAAAACATTTAAATTAATTAGAGTGAGATAAAGTTTTAATAAAAAAATAACTCATTGAAAATAAACAAGAAATCATAGCTATGGAAGGTTTGAACTCATTATTATCAGTTATTAATCATAATCAAATAGAAAAATCAAATGAACAGTATTAAATTCATCCCACAATCCTTCTTTATCCTTCCAGGTCATTCTATCCTTTCACAAACTCCATTTTTTTTCCTCCAAGATGTACCTTATCTTCTCATAAATGGTTTCCTAGATTCGATACTAATATTACATTCTCATATTCACATTTCCCCCTTTCCAATCATATTTCATTAACAGTACTCATTCCAAATCATCCATCATTATTTATTCATATTTCTATATATATAATTGGATTAAGAAGAACTTCATTAGTCAATACAATCTTAGAAATAAAATAATCTACAACTCATATATGTGTCATGAATTGAATTAGCATGCAATCATATAAAATAACTTGGTAGTATTTAAGTACCCGAGTATAATATTTGAGTACAAGCTCTTTGAATGCAATTTTTAAGGCAATACTCAAGTATTATACTTGAGTATTTTAATGTAAAGGCTAAAGTGCCTTTAAATACCTAACTATAGTATCTAAGTACAAGCTTTTTTCTAAGACAATACTCAAGTATTGTATTTGAATACTTTGAGGTAAAGATAAAAGTGCCTTTAAATATCCAAGTATAATATTTGAGTATAAGTCGTTTTAAGTCATTTTTGAAAGCAATACTTATGAGTAATATATCTAAGTATAAATTTAGAAATTCCATAAACATTCAAATTTTCTAACGACTTTCAAATATTTCGTCTCCTAACTTTCACATATCATCACACGATAATTAAAATAACAATATTAGTTTTCAAGCTTTCATTTGACTCAAGTGCAAGCAACAATTCCATAACAAATATCAATTACTAAATCATTATCATCGTATATCTAATTTCTATTAAAAACCTAATAAAACTCATAGTTTTAACTTGCAATAAAGGATTTAAGTAAGTAATTTACTTACCTAATCCTTGAAATAGTGATAAAAATATAAGAGGAACCTATTGTGATGAGTGTTTGATCTTAAATATAATTTATTCAAGATAAAATTAGAAATTTCCTTATTTTAACTTCATAAAATCCTAAATATAGAACCTATATAAGTTGGGTTACTTGCTTGAAGGTGATAATATGAGAAAATCCTTGACTTCCTTAATCAATTCTTTTTGAAATTCCAAGAAAAAGCAAATGGGATGGAGAAGAAGAAGCCCAACAACAATATCACAAGAAAGAGAGAGAAAATTGACTAAAAAGGAAAGAAAATTGCAAGATCTAAAAGGGTAAGAACTAAGAAGTAATTGAGTCATTTTTGGGGTTAAACAAGGGTGAAATTAGAAAATTTGATCCTAAATCTCTTCTACACACTCTTTTTCAAATCTAATTTCAACTAGCTATACATTTAATTATATTCTACCTATTTTTAAAAATAAAATCCCATATTTCTTAATTTAACTATTATCCTAAACTCACTCATAACTTTTCTAATTTACCAATAAATTCCTATAATCACTAATAAAGTTAATATAGTAAAATCCTAATATTATTAGGGTGTGACAATTCTTCTCTCTCTCTCTCTCTCACACACACACATTTTTCTGATTGTAGATTTTGCAGTGTTGTTACTGTTCTTCAATCGTTTGAATAGTAATAGGTATCTTTTGTTTTTTCCTTTGCGTGATCTGTTAAAAATTTTCTATGTTGTGTGGTGAAGAATGAGAGGTATTCTTCTTCTTCTTCCTGTGTGGGATCTTTTATAACCTTTTTGTGTTGATCAACAGAGAAAGGTTACCTATGCTTTTCAGAGGAAAACGATTATTTGCATACTACACTCATACAAAGATAACTAAAAGAACAAACTTGCTTTAATTCCATGAAAGTTATGTTTGAACTTTTGTATTAACACACAAATGAGCTCATCATTGGTGGGACTAAGATCAAACAACATAAAAAATTATCATTAAATGGAGTTTTGTAATTAAAATCACTATGAACTTTGCCACTAAATTCCAAAATCTTTCCAATGTGTTGGCTTGAAAAGAAATTACAGAAAAACCTTATCTATAGTATTTTGAGTCCATGTTTCCTGTCTAGGTGTTACTTGTGGAAGATTTTCATCCAAAAATAGCACACCCCTTTATCTATTTTGGAAAAGCAAGAGAGTGAGCCGTTGCTCATGAACCCTTATTTTGCACGAGGTTCTCTCATGAAATTTGTCACTCTTGAAAATATATCATTGACACAACAACAGACACAAGGCTTGATTTCACCTAAACCCATTTTGAGCATTCTTCAAGTTTCATTCATTTTTGGACTGTTATGCTAAATTCTTCGTTCCAAGTGCCCATCTATTAGGGGGAAAAAAAATCAGAGTTCTTTCCTTTCGAGAGAAATAAATTGTGGGTAGGAAAGGGTGACAAAGTTGGCCATGCACATTTTCTCTTTTATTCTTGTTTGCTTTTTGTTGTGCCGTTAAGCAATTTATAACACTATGAGTCCCATTTGAAGAAAGTTTGTACTTTCAGTATGAATTTTTTTTTTTTTTGGCAATATTTCTTTCTCATTTATAACATCCCCACTTATCATTAATCTTTCACTTACAATGAAATTCTAGAGGAAAACAATTGTTTGCATGCTACACTCAAACAAATATCACTAAGATATAATTATGATGTCAAACGAATTTAAGATAGCAAAATGCAACATAGTATTTGTATCATGATAAAGAACATACAAATCTCGTATTTTCTTACTACTTTATCAAAATTTTGGAGCCCTTGAATTCTGTTTTCTATAAAAATTGACAAAAGAATACCAACATTCTCTTTTTTCCTCTGAAAATGGCTTTTACGTGGTGCAGATTTCTAGTTATTGGTTGTTTATTTTTGGATTATATTCACGATTTACATATGATAAACAGGCTTGACTATTATCGATAACATTGTCAATAAAGATTGATAATAGCTACTGCTTCCCTGGTTTGAATTTGAAGAAAAATTAAATCCAATTTTCATGAGTAATTGCAAGAATGTTAGAAATTTTTAATATGGGCCTTACATTAATTTAACAAATGACAAATAATATTAAATTTTATTACATGAGATCTAGATAGAGTGACAATTGAAATTTGGCTTTATATGGTATTATAACCTAAATATGAGTAAGTTGAGCATAAAAAATCTATGACTTAACCCAATTTATTTAAAGAGGCCTTTTAGCTTCACTAACTGTCCAAGTTTGTGTTATCCTATTGGTATTCAAATAATTTTATTCTGTCCTCTCAGAGAAAGTGAAAGATTATGATAGAAGTAAAATCAATCTCGTAATAGTGTTGATCAAGTAGTTTTGCAAAAATCTGGACAATCAAAAAATTAAATGGTAAATAAAATCTTATATTCTAGGTATTTGATCACTCTTTCCTTTATAATAATATATTTAAATTTTTTAATTTTATCTACCTCATGCTATAATTCAAAGCCAAGTCCTGGGAATTACTATACATTAAAATTTTAATTCTTGCAGAGAACACAAGTTCATGTCAAAGAGTATAGCTAAATATCAGGCAAAATTCTCCGACAACACTAGAACTACTCCGTAACTTGCTCACACTACCTCAACTCTATACAATATCATCACATAATTATGTTGGGAAAATGTTTAGACAATTATGAGATTTGATAAACGCAGTTACTAAATTTTGTGAATCAATTTTATGAAGAAGTGAAGAAGATGAAAAAATAAATAAATATTCTTCTCCAAATGTTATTTTTTAAACAAAGTATACTTAACTTTTGCTTTTTATGATTAAAAATTTGTTGACTCCTATCTTAATAGTAAAATAATTATTCTATATACAATTTAACTTTAAAGAAAAAAATTGTATGTATAATTTTCAATAAAAGAAAATAGTTTCCCTTAATACACAAAACAAGAAAAAGTATTTTTGTTCTTTTCAAACAACAAAAGATCAATTTATTTTCTAGAAATTAATTTTCACAGGAAAACACTTTCCACAAATTTCATTTTTCAATGAAATAAAGAAGTCCTAAATTTTAAAAGGAGTGATTTATGTTAAAAATAAAATTCTATTACGTACTTTCTTTTGAAAATATTTCAAAGTTATTTATGAATTCTACTACCTATTAAAAGAAATATATGCATATGATTCACTCTCATTTTAAAAATATATAAAACTTTCCTTTAAAGGGAAGAAAAAAGAGGCAATAGGGTGAAGGAGAGTGATAGACAATGGAACCTAGCAGATGGGTCCATCCTTCCATCCCTTAAAGATGGTCACGTAAAGTGTATACGTTTGGGGCACAAAATGAAGTTAGACGAATTATTGTGATGAGGGGTGGGATAGTGCTACATTTGTTCAAAATGTGTCATGCAACCAAGCAAATATTATAATTTAATTTAAATTATATAAACCTTATATGTTCCTTATCTATTTAGATTATATGCACTTTGCACAAATCAAGTCATAGAGTGGTGTCATGTTAGTGTGTTTCCCCGTGCAAGACGGCACAAATGGAGAGATGGCGTACCCCTTAAGACATTACTACTCAAGTGAGAAAGACGTGGTTATATATTTGATGTATCTAAATTGTGTGCATTGAACCAATATAAAAATACATAATTTTTTTTTTTACAATAATGCATTATATATTGAGGCGATTTTGATTTGCTACATTCTGGCGTTTTGATTGCCAAATTGCTAGTTGGATTTAAATAATGTGGTGCTAATAATGATGATTGATAAGTCATGTTAGCAGGATATTTCTGGAGAATTTCCAAATTAGAAATAGATGTATAGTTGAATTTCCATGTTGAAATATAAATATCTTCGTATTTTTTATCTTGAGAGACACATAAACAGGTCATTTTCAAAGTAAGAAATAGAATTATATCTATATGTTTACTTATGATATATATATCCTAGCTTATAGTAAAGAAATACGTTGAAATAGTTAGAGAAACAACTACAAACTTATTATATATGCTTTACTCATTTTATTTTCAATTTGTGCAAGAGATTAGAAGTTGTCAAAATGATGTCATTTACATTAGTTACTGACTATAAAAATGATAAAAATGACATCTACATGACAACAATATTATTTTGCTAATAAACTTTAGGATATCAATTATTTATTGAATAATTGATGTGGTAATATGACTTTTCATGAAAATTATTTATTAAAAATTGATGTCTTTTTGATAAATAATTGACATTTTTATGGGCCAAATTTTTTAAAAAAAGCACACATTAAAAATAATTAATTGATAATAAAAGAAACATATAATAATTGACAATAACCAAAAAAAAATTGTTGGAATTTTTGTATAAAATATTTAAACTTTCATTTATACATGAAAATACAATAAGTTATTTACAACAAGTTACAACTAGTAGATTTTTAAATACATTTAAAGCTGTGCAATTCAATTCAACTCAAGGCTTGAGAAAATATCCTACCCAAAACTCTTTCATTTCATCAAGCTCAACTTGAGTGTATAGGTTAATTTTGTCCTTAAAATTTTGTAATTTATAAACAATTAACATATTATCAACTAATTTCTCACCTCATCATTGAACTTAACATTTAATTTTCCACCCTTAATCCCTGCCACAGCAATACTTTTCAATGTTGTGAGATCCCTTTTGGTCCTTTGGGTGGTAGCAATTACCTTTACAAAAGGATCCATATTTTAACTATTTCAAAAAATTAATATCAATTATGTACAATGATGCTTAGACAAATTTAGAAGTTCACATTACTTAATAATAAATAAAGTAATAAATATGCAATTTGTCCTCACAACAAATGTTGCATGACGGGCATGGCAAAGTATATAACTTGTATAATAAGTGGTTGAACTAAAATTACATCAATTATTATATTATATAGATTTCTTCACTAATTTACATAACTATAGAATAAATAAGAATCATTCTATTGTATAAGATATCTAACACTCTAAAAGGAGATAATAGCATGAAATGCAAAGGTAACAAATTAAAACGGCAGAGGTATTATGGCCATAACCATATATTCCAAGAGTGATTAAACCTTGAAAGCATTACTAAACACAAAGGATGAAATAATCCTAAATTTAATGATGAATAAGGTTGTCACAATATTACTATACACATACATATACATCCTAATCAAATAAAGCTAAATAGTCTTTTAATATTAAAAAAAATAATGAGAACGAGGCAGCAAAATATACCTACAACTAAAAATGGATATAATAACAAGAACGGGCATGAAATTAAATCTGAGTGCAACTAAACATGACAAAGATTTGGAAATCACCAAAAAAATGATGAAAGTAAAAGTTATCACCAGAAAAGTAATTTTTCAAAAAGTAAGAGTTATGCAAAATAGTGAACAAAATGAAAATTATGCAAACAAAATCCTTAAACGTCAATTTTCAATTTCATAATTGGCATCTTAACGAAACAATGTCTAATTACTACAAAACAGAAGTATAAAGTTAGGATAATATTTATAAAAATACCTCCACTCCGTCAATTGCAACATTGATTAATCAAACAACCAATGTCTTAATTTTGTTTGGTGCTTCATAGATTAATGATTCACCTTACTTTCAACGTCAATTAAATAAAAATTCAACATCTTAAACTCTTCAATATTTTCAAACATGAAATAGCATCCTAATAAACATCAATTATAGTTATAACCGTCATCTTAGATTTTACAATAATTTCAAAAATATCATTACGACAACATAGATATTAGTTATATTTATTAATTATCATCTTATTATTTTTAAAATTTTTAAAAATATTATCATATTGAAATAGATGTCAGCTTCATTTATTAGCAATCGTTTTATTATTTTCAATAATTTTAAAAATTTTATCGCATTAATATACATGTCTATTTTCGCTTTAATCGATGCCTACCCATGATCACACTATCAATAGTTTTATAACAGTGAAGTTGCTATAATTCCCATACCCAACACATCACCCTTTATCACCATTAACTTAATTAATTTTAAAATTCTTATATGATTTGCAAATGTGTGTAAAAGTCATTTTGGTCCTTAAAATGTTCTTGATTAAGATATGAAATAGAAGATCTCACTTTGACCTGCAGATCGGAAGAATTATGCATATTCTATTCCTAACCTGCATTAATGTCAATTATGCCATTTCAACAAGGGATGATGAGATGGACAATTGCGGTGAGGAATAGGATTCTATCAGATAACTTCACTCACAGCAGAAATTCCCTCTTGCATTTAGCCGCCACAATCACGCCTAATAAGCATTCACTTTTTAGTTTTTACATATTCTCAAATCCCATTTACATCTGCAAAAAATGCAGAAATTTCATCCGGATAGATTGATATTTACAATCACACATAAAATATTGATAAGCACTTCATCTAGCTCATATCAACACATGTAATTCATGTCTTGTATGTAAAATTTCTCGAAAAATAACATTTTTTAAACATTTCATTTTTGTCCGGTTCAAATTGATCTTTTAAAATCCGGACCAATTATTAAATTGAAAAAAGAAAAAAACTCAAAATTTAATATCAAATTGGGTATATTAAAAGTTTTAATATATAATAATTAAAAATTATAAAATTGTCAAAGTTTAAACTTATGTATATAAAAATGATAATATTTTAAATATTATAAAATGATTTTATAATTTTACAAGTTTGTTATTCATATTGTCACAAAAAAAAAGTAATATTGAACTTGATTTTTATAGCTTTCATTGAGACTATAATTTTTAATTACTTGGAACATTAAATTTTAAATATCTATCTTTTTTTGCCATATATGTCAAATAAAATAATATTATTTTTTAAAATGTGGTATTTTTTAAAGAAATCTGGTTAAACCATGCAAAAATAACATTATTTTCCAAATAGTAGTATTTAAAAAAAATTAACAGTTAAACCGTGTAAATTGTGATCAGTTTGCATGATGTAACTGGTTCATCACTAAAGTTCATTGATAACCAGTTTTAGAAGTTAATTGAACAAGTCACACAATTGACTCATAAATTTTTATTTTTTTCAATTGAATCGATTCATCCTTAAATATTGGTTGAAATAGTTTGTGAATTGTAATTTTTCTTTTACAATAACAAGCAAAGCATTTTAAATAAATAGATACTTTGAAGGGGAGCTGATTAGGACTTACTAAATTGAACCATGAATTGTATAAATGGAGAATATAACCAAATAGATCCGATTATAATCTAATACATCATAATCATAATGTTATTATAAATTTACATTTTAAGCTGTCACGTTGAAAATCTACTTTAATGGGTCGTAAATTCTAGAATTTATCCTTAAATCAGAGTGACACAATTTAAACATCTTGTTTCATGAATAAAAATGTCTGATCAGAGAAGCTCCTACTTTGTTGAGAAATGTAACACACAAATTATTTACAAACTTAAGTCAACAATAAGGGCACATGCATGCATGTCCTAACATGAAAACCTCACTATGAAGAAAATGTTAGACCAAGTTGAGACAAAGCTGCCATTGAAATGCTACAATTGTCCAAAGTTTCAACCTCAGTTCAGTGTTTGAAGTGAAATGGTCACTATCCCAAGCCTTCAAGAACAGCGGTAACCTTTGTTGGAAACATGCAGTCCTTGAATCCTGTTTTGTTGGAACTTCAAACTCCTAATCTGCCTGTCCCAGTGTATCAACAATATATTCAATTTGAAGCAAACTCTCTTAGACCCTGTGCATATTGATAGAGGAAAAAGAGATTTATGGCTAGGATCCCAATCAAGGTTCCAAATTATGACTCATAACCACAATATCGTTGTTGCAGGCTATACCCATCCACAATTTTATACGTAAATGGTTGTATTTTTTTATAATTTTACTACTCATAATAAAATCGCAATTATAACCGCAATTTAGAATTATGATCATAGTGTTCATTTTGCACTAAATCAATTGATGTGAAACACATTTTAAAACCCTTGCTAATCACAATAAATTCACGACTACAACTGAGATTCAGAATTATGATCACTGTGTTCATCTTGCACTAGATCAATTCAAATACTTCTTAATGCATAACTGTTTTGATAACCGCCGCAAAATTCTTTATTTTCACCATTGATTGAGGGCAGTTGCAAAAGCCATCATCATTCACCCTTGCAAGGGTTTTAAAATGTGCTTTACATCAATTAATGCTGGCAAGATATAGTAATTGTGATATTCACTATATATGATTGCATCACGGCCTTTTTTTTTTATCCTAATTATGTTTTTTTTTTTTTTGGCCACTTCAAAATTTTTTGCAATTGCATTTCAGGTATATGGCGGGCGGATATGCGTCTTTTTCTTGTTCTCCAAGACTTGTTATGACCCATAAAACTAATACATCGGCAGGTCTAAACGCTGATAAACGCAGCTAAGAAATTCATAAAGTTATTGATTGAACCAAATAAATTTAAGTGAGAAATTTACCATGACATCATTATTTCTACTCTCATAAATAAGTAGGATTCGGAATTCTGAATTTGAGAGATAGTGAATGAAGAGTGAGAGAACAAGGATATAAGAGCAGAGTTGTCCATTTTAAAGTTGTTCATTGTCATCTAAATCAATTTAGTTAGTCCAGTTAACAATTATTTCATGTATTTCTTGGTGCCTTTGAGAAGAAGTGGGGGGAAAGTAAGGATAAGGATTTGAGGGTAGAGTTATTCGCTTTGGAATGGATCTAGAGGAAGAGGGAGGAAGCATATGTGGAATTTCAGGATTGAGATATCAGGACATCCTCGTAACAAGACTTTCATTTCCAACGTAACGATTACAATCACATTGTGAAACTTGTCTAGTTTCAGGAATCATAAACTTGTTGTAGACGAAATCTGGGAAATGGGTTTGTGAAAAGATGGCTTTCGGAGTATCCCCGAAGGTTTTGAAATGAACTTTGTGGAATTCCCTCCACAAAACTTGAAGTTTTGAATCATAGCATTTGCCAGTGGATGAGGATGATAGGAATAATTACTGAATTTGGCTTCAGTTTCTTTGATGCGTTTGGAGATCTCTTCAAGAATGAACACTTGCTGCGTATAATCCATTCACTTAATTTTGTACAAAAAGCATATTCAGTGAGTTTAGGTTTAGCTTCATTTTTATTGGAAAATTACTTGGTAATTGAAACCATTTTTGACGGTTGCACAAATCTTATCTTACTATAACTGCACCTTGTAGGTTTTGAACAACAACGATAATAATAATAACCAAACTCTCCGCATACACTCACTCTCCTGGCTATCTAGAAAAAAATTTTGTTTAAAATATTAAAAATAAGTTACGCACTTCAATAGTTGTAAGTTGATAGAAAAAGGTATAATGTATCAAGTAACGTGGTGAATTCTAAGATTCCCCTAAGGATTTTGGTATCCGGGGTGGTATGGTAAAATACAAACCACTGGATGAGATTATTAAGTCAATACTAAAATTTTTGTAATCTCATCCAGTGGTTTGTATTTTACCACACCACCTTGGGTACCAAACTCCTAAGGGCATCATAACAAGTACCAAGTAATGTTTAAGTAATTTTGAATTTTAAATTCTATTAATTAATGTTTTTAAGTCTTAATTAATAGAGTGCTTATTTTGGTCATTTTAGATGTGAATGATAATTGAATTGTTTCTTTAACTGTCAATTAAAATAATTAAAATTTTACACAATTAATCTTTTTTTTTAACACTTTTGATATATGAATTCAAGTTTCATGCAAAAATGAAAATTAAGACGAGAGAAAAAGAGATGAAGGAGGTTGCTTGAGGAAGAGAAAAAGAAGTTACTATGATAATACACAGAGAAATTAAATTGATAAGAAATATAAAAGAAAGAGAGAGACACAGAGAGGGAGAGAAATATATATATGAGTTAACGGAGAATTTTAAAAGTTATATTAAATTTTTAATATTTAATAATTAAATTTAAAATTATAAAATTATCTCTCATTTTTCTTAAAATTTGAAACTTATAAACGTGGGTTATTTAAAAAAAAAAAATAGAGTTCACTCATTCACGATCCTCTTTCCAAATTCCAATAGTATAGACATTATGAGATCCCTTCAAGAAGTTTGACGGCCAAACTTCTTCATTAGCCGCTTGAGTAAGAAAGTTTCGTCTCAAACTCTGTGGCTGAAACTGTTCAATGTAAATTAAATTATAAAAATTAAATTATTTAATTATTATAAATTATGAAAATTGTTATAATTATAAAAATTAAATTATTTGTTGTAAATTATTATAAATTATAAAAATTATTTGTTGTAAATAATTTTTATAAATTATAAAAAAAATTATAATTTAATAAATTAAATTATAAAAATTAAATTATTTGTTGTAAATTAAATTATAAATTATAATTTAATTTACAACAAAAAACCCGAGTTCTCTGGCTGAAACTGTCGCCGCTTTCCCTGCTCTGCGGTCCAACTCAAGCATCACCTTTAACGTATTTATTAAAGAAAAATATGATATACCACGGCGATATAGTATCTTATTGTTAATATACTATTGTGTGTTATGCAAAATTTGACTCTGAAAAAAATAAATTTAATATGCAATTAGATATGATAAAATATCAACCTTGTTTGTTAATGTTATTTTCCCTTCATTTTTTTTAAGTGTCATCAAATATTAATATACAAAAAATTAAAGAGATGGATGCTACGATATTCATGTGGTACCAAACTCATGCTGATGTTGCAACATTGGGAGCTATTAGATGAGATTATAGTCATGTCATCTAATAACTCTCAATGCTGCCACATCAGCATAGATTTGGTACCACATAAGTACCATAAAATTTTTCAATTAAAGAAAGTAATAAATAATCTTAATTTTAGAAGAGATGGATTGTAATTTACTAATATATCCTCTATTAAAAATTAATAAGTAGAGTTGGTTGAACATTTATTTAAATAGTAGGTGCAATATTTGAATAAAATAATAAATATAATTTTAATTTTTTAAACAATACATAAATAAAAATAATTTTTTTTCTGTGACACTTAAAATAAAATAGAATGGAGGAAGTATTCATTTTATTACTCATAAATATCCTGGCAAATCAATGGTGCATTAGGTCAACTACAAGGTAATAAGCTACTTATAAGTATTTTATCTCAAAAAAATACAAATTACTCTTCATAATTATTAGATAGATGTATTTAACACCCATGAATAATTACCCCTAAATTTATTTATAAGTGGTAAATTATACCAAACATTCATCTTGTAAGTGATTTGAGACATAAACTTAGCACTCATTTTGCACAACAAATAATGAAGTTATAAGTTAGTTTTTAAAAATATTTTGCATATTAATTTATTAAAAAAATAAATTTTAATTTAATAAGTTACATACTAATTTATTAATAAAAATAAATTTTAATTTAATAAGTTAACTTAAATAATTTATAACTTATAACCTAATGGATTACGATTTTTTTTAAATTTATCTTTTATTTTTTATTAATTTAAAACTCATATACTTAATAAATAATTATATTTTTATTTTAAATAATAAATAAATAAATAATAATTAAGTAAGTGAGTAAAAAACATATAACATCATAATTTAATATAAATAATTAAATAAAAATAAGTAAGTAAATAAATAAATAATAAATATATGATGTCATAAATTATACTTAATTCAATTTTAATTAATTATGCTCTTATTTTAAATTATAAATATATAAAAATATATATATAAGTAAATACGTAATATCATTAAACATAATTTATTAAATTTTAAGTAATTATATTTTTATTATAAATATTTTAATTACATTAATATAATTTAATTTTTAAATAAATATAAATTAAATTAATTTATGTATGAATTTATATTAATATATTTCTTTAAACCATTTTATATTTTTATTTAATTTAATAGTTAATTTTATCCAATACATCTTACACAATTAACTATCTTATTAATTATCAACTAATATATCAGTTATTTATATAAAATAAAACCTTATTTGATTTGGCACAAAACTTTATGAAAAAAATTGACAAAGTGTGGAGATCTTATAATTCAAATTTTGGAGCGATTCAACTCTGTTTTTCTATTATTATTTTTTCCATCTTAGAGTATTTTGATCGATTTAACAAGGTTTACCTATCCAATACAAATACATATGACCATGACTCTTGTACTTTTTTTTTTTTTTTTCACTATCTTCACATCAGTACAATACGACACCTATATTCCTCCCAGAGTGAGGGAAAAATACCTATGTAAATTCAATTTATCACTTATGAATAAGTTTAGAAGGGTCATGGGAAAATTAATAATTGAGGGTAGTAACAACAACTACTCTAAAATTCGAGGGATGTTTTGCATTTTTTTTTTCCTTTTATCTATAATATTATGTTTGTTATCCTTTTGTTGCGTTTAGATACAAGTCTGTATTTCTTGTACTCTGTCTTCTGTGTGGAAGAAAAAAAGATTGATTTTTAAGCACTTTCTTTTCTGTCAATTCATTTAAAAAGGTTGTTGGAAACCCCTGTCTTGTATTTATTTATAATTTATAATAAAAAAAGAATTACTTTATGTAAAGAAGAAAGTTGTGAATCTAATTGCAAACGAATCACCCTTCTCCTATAGCTGCAGCTTGCTATATTACCTTTTACCGTACAAACTGATCTGGACGCCCCAAATCGCTTCCACTGATTTATAACCCGCTTGGGATTCTTCCTCCTATTATTATATCAAAAGATGAATTTTCTATAACATAACAAAAGTTGTAGAACTATTTTCTATCATTTATGAAATTATTTTTTAATATTTATATTTCTCACAATTTTAATATATTTTAATATTATTTTTTATTAATAAATATTAAAATAATATTATTTTTTAATATTTTTATTTAAATATTTTATTAATTATGGTTTCAATAATAAAGCATCAAATAAGAGATTTTTATATTCTTTATGAAAATTATTTAATGTAAAGAATTCAGTAAATTAATTTATACTTTTATTAAAGAAAGTTTTTTTATTAATTATAATTTTGATAATTAAAATTAAAATCTAGTAATTTTTTATTAATAATCATATCACATTAAATTATCAAAAAATCATAAATAAAAAAAGAGATAATACTTTTATATAAATATAGCTTTAATTTTATACTTTCTTTTCAATTTCAATGTTATTGTCATAGATATATTTATTGTCATTTTATTTCTACAATATTTATTACACTAAATATAATTATAGATTACATTGTGGATTTCATTTATAACTATAGCAAATATAATTATCAAGTGGTCATCTCATTTTATTCTATTTCATCATTCCAACCGCATCATTAAGCTTCCAACTAAGAAAACTACATCAAACATCATCCAATTGGTATTTTGTACAAAACACAGATTCTTGATACTGCAAATTGAATCCTTTCTTTCTGCTGACCGTACCTGTGTTTTGTTAACCCCCTAGTCTCTCAGCCCTTTTTTGAAACAACTAGTGTTAGTTGCACATATTATAACTCACGCTACTCTCCACATGTGCATAACCAAACCATCCCTCAATGAAACCAATTCGATGTGTCATACATGCGTGAGATCAACCAAGGAGATTATGAGTGCAAGATGCAATTGTCAATAGATTGATAACTTTCTTCAAGGAAGATAGAAAATAAGAGATCAAACAAAATCTTTGATAAAGCTAACATTAGGGATACAAGTATTACTCTATCTAACCATTGCAAAACCTAGTGGTTTAGCACTAGAAAGTTAAGGTTGCACAAGCAAATCTGGATAGTCTGCCTACGCCATTGCAGCCCTAAAACTATTATTGCTTATTCTTGCTTTCTACACACAATCAACAGATATACAACCAAAATTAGACATTTAAAGATTCTCCAACAAAATTGCAACACAGAAATAATCAATGAAAAAAATGATGCACCAGATGAGTGTCAACTGCTCCATCCCACCTAGATATTTGAGCAAAAAGTAGAACTACATTTTTAATCTTAATCCTAGTGGCAGATAATGAAACATCCTTTTAGTATCTTATCTGTTGTAGGAGAGCTACATTCACATTTTCTTCTCCATTTTCAAGCCAAACACAAACTAAAACATTGATTGCACCTTCTCTTTTCAGATGAAGGTACAGAAAAAGGGAGAGAAAGAATATTAGGGTTGGAAGGAAGGAAAATTAAAATTAAAAAGATGCTGCCCGTCCAGAAACAATCAGGTCTGCCTGCCCTGGAATCCAGCACCAGCCACTTCTGGATCTTTTACCTTTTCCTAAAAGCTCCTGCTGAAGATTTCCAAGGGCAATTGTTGTGTGTTGAGTTAAATGTAGCCTCCAACTCAATGATTGGAAGGAAGGAAAAGAAGCCTTCTCCACAGCAACCCAAAAACAGGTTAACCAAGCCAATACATGCCTTTCTTCAATCATTCCTTATGCATAGTACATGTACAAGCTATTTGCAGCAGCACAGGCAATTGAATTTTCAGTTGGGTGCCAAGCTAAGTGAAGCAGCTTTGTTGTGAAAT
Organism: Sindora glabra; assembly: GCA_020226215.1. Taxonomy (NCBI): domain Eukaryota; kingdom Viridiplantae; phylum Streptophyta; class Magnoliopsida; order Fabales; family Fabaceae; genus Sindora; species Sindora glabra. The sequence goes on along the minus strand of CM035235.1, from coordinate 65,542,416 downwards.
CAAAAGTATTCCCATTTGCATCAACCCCTGGGTTTTCCACTCCTGTTAAGTAAGATCACCAAATATTGAATGTCAATAATCGAAGCAAATTTTATCATGGAAGTTAGCCCAATGTAAGACATGGTGATAGAAAACTAACCACGCCTTACTACTCTTGTTATACTACTTCCAAGTGATCTAGAAGGCCTTGAAGGGTTCTGCACTTGTCGCCTGATGGAATGAAAATAATTATATTATAAACATAAACAATGCCTAAACTATCATTAACTTTGGTGTCAGCTTCTAATAAAATTACCTCATCGGATTTTTACTGGCCTCCAAAGTTGTAGCCTCGGTACTTCCAGGGTCACAACCAAAAACACGGAATAGATTACTGGCATCAAATTACACAGGATAGTAAGATGCAGGCTAAACAAGCTCAATGACAACAGAATTACAAATAAGGTAGGTTTCAAGGAGACCTGTAAGAACCAGTTGCTACACGCGATCCATCTCCACTCAGACAGCACTCGAACTTATCAAAAATTGAATCATTTTCATATAAATCACAAAGCTGGGCACATCAAACAGAAGCATTGCCAATTAGGGCTCAATAAAACACTACCAATTCTGACTAAACATTTACAGAAAGACAGATTTCTAACCTTTGGTCTTAAATACTCGTGAACCTGAAAAGTTGCAACAGGGCCAGAATCCATATTGATGTCCCATAGCTGACAACCAATTAACAATTGCAAATGAGGAACCATGAGATTAGTCTTTTTCTTTTCCTTTTTTTTTTTTTATTTGCATAAATTGAGAGACAATTTCCATCAAATAAAAAATAAAGAGAAAAGGGGATATGAAACTTAAGGAATTACAGAATAAGAAATTATGAAACAGACTAAGTAAAAAGTCTTTGAAAGAAATGAAACTTAAGAAATTTAGAACCCAAGATGGAAACCACAGAAGGTTTCCAGCCAAGGCCAGAAAGGAAACGTAGCATGTTCTACAGCCCCAGCAGATATATATGCAAGTTGTATGGAGCGGAAATTTATCCATGAACAGAACTGGTTCAAAGCATTCACTACATTCAAAGCAATTCTACCTAACAGCAACACTGCTGAAAGCTTGAACACTAGAAACACTGATGAATTTTTTTCTGGATAGACTTATATATATATATATATATAGCCTCTGACCTTTAAAGTCATGTAATCACGACTAAGTATGTATCTTCCATCCTTCCCAAATTTTATGTCTGAAATAGAAGCGATTATCTCTGTGAAAAATGATCTGGACCCAGGGGCTTCCTGTTCCTCAAATCTGAACCAAAGGTTATTGCCTGTTAGAGGCTTTAGGAAATTGCTATTCTCCATTAGTAACATTTTAATCATATCCAGCAAAACAGAACAAATCACCTCTAAATTATAAAATTGTCAGAAACCAACCACAAGAACAAAAGCAAAAGGTGATCTTACAGTTTGGCATGGGAATCACATAATGCTGACTGTCGCAGATCAACAAGACGGATTGAACCCTTAGAACTGCTATATGCCAATGTATTACAGTGGCTAGGGTGGAACTCTGCTGATGTAATAACCTCTGCAATAACAATAGCTAGGATCAAGGCTCAACCATGACTATAAAATAAGAATCCAGCTGCCCCAAAAAGCAAAAGAATTTCTATACATACATGCATATACATATAATCTTGATAAAAAATGGTGGTTATATACTTGGATTTCCACCCACTGTTACCCTAAGAATCAAACTCAAAAAAAAAAATAGAAGGGAAACTTTATGGAGTAGAAGCAACTGAAAGGTAAATCATACTTTCATACAAGAGATCACATTAACCTTACATTGCTAGATGGAAGCTTCAAGATCTAAAAGGACGAACCAAGGAAAATAAAAAGAAACAAGAAATTATACACATGAAAATGCACGTACATCATGCAACTATAATTTATAAATTATCTATTCCTATAATATACATACATACATATATATATATATATATAATTTCTTTCAGTAAACAATCTATAAGAATTTGCCAATCAAGAAACATTCAGTACATGATTAAAATCATAATAATGGTAGCTCACCAGTTAGGTCCTCCATGTTTGCAGGCTTTACATCAACAATATTGAAGCTCTGATTGCTAATTTCAAGGTTCCAAAGATTTATCCGTAAATCATCAGCTGATATGAAAGTTTCACCATCACTAGAAATACATGCATATCCCACAAGCCCATATTAGATAGAACTCGGTTAAAGTTCAGAAAAAGCAGGCAAGTAAATAAAAGTGGAAGCTGCAGCAAGTGGTTAAAAATTAAATGACAAGAACCTAATTAGAAAAGGTAACTACCAAGAGAGGACAATCCAGAACACCAACAAGCTAGCAGTTTCAGACAGAAACAATATTGAAAAGGCTTAATGAGTATACATAAAAGCAAGATTTGACAATGACCAGCCTCTAAATTTGAATTTTGAATATAACCAAAAAATTTATTAATTGCAAGATGTATGAAATAAGAAAACTATAATAACCTGTTATTTGAAATTGAATTGATATGATAATCATGAGCATGAGCATATACTCTACGACATCGAGCCACCAAGCTTGTCTCATGGCTGGTAACCTACAAATTATATTACTCAAGTGTCAATACCAAGAGGTATCAAACCACACCTGCAAGGCTGCTTAAACTATTAAAAAAGGGACACAACTAAACACACCCCTCACCCCCAAGGAAAAATGAAGAGGGGGGAAAAATTGATGCCATCCCATCAGACAGGTTTGTCCATGTTTTGTAATATACATTGGTCAAATGTAATGAGAAATTCATACTTATAGTTGTTTTACCCAAGAACCAAATAATGGGGAAGAAAGGAAATATGGAAGGGCTGGATACAACTACCACGGGTAATTTTAGTGATGGAATGCCCCCAGGTGGAAATGAGAAGTCATTGCTTAGATAACCGTATGACCTATCTGGAGGTCCTCCATTTGCAAGATATGGTTTAGTGCTACTTGAATTGCTTGAACTAGCTATACAGCCATTTCCCATTGGCTTTGAAGGGTCAACATTCATTTCAGAGAGTTTCTTGACCTTCTTCTCTTGGACCTGTTCAACTCCCACACAAGGGCAAAAGGCAAAGAATAAGTGCTCCAAGATGATCTCAATCATTTATTCATATCAACAAAAAACCACTAAATGCAATTCAACCAGATTCATTTTTGCACACACACAAGCAAATACTTATTACAGGTGGCACATTGAACATTAATGTTTTTCACTAGGACTTATTTCACAGCATGACCTTCTTACCTAGTTCCTAGAAAAATGGCAGCATCCAGAAATGAATTCAAAATAGCAAGCACTTGCAAATGAAAACTAAAAGGCCCTACTCTACATGTAGAATTTATATATTTACTGAAGAATAGTTTAACCAGTGCCTTATATGTAATTGAGAATGTGTGACGAGTGATCTATAGTTTAAACAGTGTTTAAATATAATTGGAAATTTCAACAATTTAGCCAGTGATTCAAATATTATTTGTAAATAGCAATGTCTGAACATGAAGTCCAGGTATTAATCAAAAAGAATCCATTATTTATGTACCTTATAAGGCATAACACACTCCCAAAAAAGTGCAAGATATGTGAAACAAGGGACAAACATGTTTGAGCAGATAGATATGGAAACAGCACTCAGTTCAGATCATACCTTCCAATATTTGATGGTTTTATCATTTGTAGATAGAAGAAACAGGGCACCATTAGCCGTTTGACACCATCTGATTTTGTTTATTTTTTCTTCTATCTCCAAGCTCTTAAGGTAATCGAACTGACATAAAGGAATGGACACACATTGTAAAGATGAACTAGTCTAGAGGAGGTTACAACAGGCAATAGCAATTAATGGTGATGAATGATTACCTCAGGTTCATGACTCTGAAACTCTGTCTTGTAACGGAACTCAGGATGCCTACTAATAGAATAGTCCATCCTCTCCAAATCCCTTCTTGATCCACCAAGCTGCATGATGAAATGCACATAATATTACAGTACATAACTTGGAATTACCAAAATTCTAAGTTTGGTAAGAAAAATTTAGAGACAAAATACAAACTTACATCTTTTGTCTCTGTTCTCTCAAAGAGAACTACTCGACCACCACGATCACCAGTAGCAAGATGGTTGCCAGACTTGTCAAATTCAATGGCAGATATTATGTCCACTGCAGAAAGAAAATTAGCAAATAATCAGAAAACCACCACCTAATCCAGAAAATAAGCTAAATTAGGTTTGCAAGAACTCTGCATCAGATGATAACACCAATCATTTAATGGCATAATCTGTTTGTTTCAAAATCCTAAGTCAAGACTGTCATTCTTCCAACTTTCTATAAACCAAATACCATGACTTATTGAAGTTTGAAACAAGAAATAAATGTTTGCTGCAGCCACCACCTCACAGAATGATTATGGATCAAAGTCCCCCCCCCCCAAAAAAAAAAAAAAAAATCAACCATGTCTACTCTCAAATTAAAGTTTCTGACATTTAGAAGACAAATTTTACAATGCACACAGAAGAGTAATACTGTTGCCAGACATATGTAGCTATCAACACTAAATCCAAGGATGCCGCAGGGCAGATCCCAACACACGAGAGTCATCAGTATCACCTTACATACATGCATAACAATTAATATTATATCTAACTACATGACAGATCCCAAAAAAAGCTGCTGTTAAGAGTATAATTTGTTCATATTTATGAAAGAACACAACTAGAAAGTTCAATGATGGTTTTTTGTTCACTTTCTTCAATTGTTGTTCCTTCACCTATGAATAAAATCATAACATGTCATCAGAACCCAGAGACTATCACAGCTGGGTCAATGTTTCCCAACCATAAAAGACCTTGATTGCTGCATCAGAAGTGTGCATCTAACCAATATGGAAACAACAACAACAACAAAGTCATATCCCACTAAGTGACGTCGGCTATATAGATCTTACGACACCATCGAGCTCTATCAATAACATGTCATTAGTAACATTGTTCACTTTCTTCAATTGTTGTTCCTTCACCTATGAATAAAATCATAACATGTCATCAGAACCCAGAGACTATTGCAGCTGGGTCAATGTTTCCCAACCATAAAAGACCTTGATTGCTGCATCAAAAGTGTGCATCTAACCAATATGGAAACAACAATAACAACAACAACAAAGTATTGCAGCTGGGTCAATGTTTCCCAACCATAAAAGACCTTGATTGTTGCATCAAAAGTGTGCATCTCACCAATATGAAAACAACAATAACAACAACAACAAAGTCTTATCCCACTAAATGAGGTCGGCTACATGAATCACATAATGTCATTGGGCTCTATCAGTAATCAGATTTTTAGTAATGTTCTAACCAATATGGAAACAAAGCCCTAAATCAGCATTATAAATGAATTTCGAAAAACTATCAGGATTCACTGTCTACATTGCATCACTTGACTTATAATCAGCACGCACTCTCTCCTCCTTGTGAAATTCCCCTATTTTGCATTCCACACGATACTTAGACCCAAAAAAAGAAAAAAAGAATAAGAGATACTAGTGTTACTATCCCACCTTATATCATACCATATGGACCAATCATGACAAATGTTAACAAATCCATCAACGCGCATCATTTAATGATATTATCTTTATGACACAAGCAACCAGCCATCAAGAATCCCCAATCACCAATTCTTACTATATCTGTTAAACATATTCCATTCCAGAGACACCGCAATCATCACTGCTAGTACTCTAACATTGCAAAATCTACTAAAGACCAAATATTTTCAATTGTCAAAACTTCAAATTACAATCTGACCGCTGCAGTCAATCTTCAGTGCCACTCATCAAACTCCTTGGCATTAAGATCTAACCTATAATACTCAGCTTCAAAATAGTAAAACTAATTCACGACAACATATGGTGCTTGCCGTACAAGCACAAGCCAAAATCACAGAAAAACCAAAACCACCATTAAGTCTAGCAGCTCAGCTTCGCTCTCTATCATTCAACCCCAGTAAATTCATAATGCATGACAACATTAACAACACCGCCATGGTAAATAGCCAGTTTCTGGTCAAAGTATCCATATCACACTTTAACTGAGAAATTACCCCACATCAAATCCACGAAAATTAATACACTGATTGCTCATTGACCCACGAACTAAAAGAAGCATTACACGAGAACCCAAAAGCCAAAAATAGAAGTGAGAAACAACCTAAGATCCAAAACAGATCGAAACAGCAAAGCCAAACCCTAATCCCAACTTAGGTACAATACATCAATTGGATCCAAACAAGTCAAAAAAATGCTTCCTTAACAATACTATGCATAACAATTACCTTCTTGAACTTCTTCCCCAGCCGTGCGTTCGCCAAAAACCTGCGAGAATTTCCACTCCAGTGGTGGCGGTGGACCCGCCGGAGCTGCGACGACCTCATCGCCACCGTTCATTTTTTTTTCCCAGAGAACGAATCAACGGCCAATCTAATATCAGCACATCGAAGATCGCCTTCTTTGCTCAGAAGATCATAGCTTCAAACACCCAATCTAAATCCAAAAGATAAAGAATTTACTCTCTTTTCTTCACACTCTTCTTCGGATTTCCAGTTGAAAAACCACTGGACCGAAAAAAAAAAAAGGGGGACCAAAATTTTCTTCCTTCTCTCTCTGCCCCTCGTTTCTCTACACAGGTTTTCTCTCTCTAAAAGGAGGAAATTGGGATTTTTCGGATTAAGCAAACCGTTCCTCAGCGTTGGAAAGGCAACACAAAAACTCACATAGACATTGCATTTGCACACATCCACTGTCCAGTCCTCTCTCAATAATAGGCTTCAGTTTGTTTTTTCCGTACGTAATTTATAATTTCCTCTTCTATGTTATTGTCACCTGCCGGTCATGTAAAATTGCGAAGTCTGATTGGTCGGTGACAGTGGTTAGTTGGGAAAATACTCTGATATGAATGGGCCTTGACTATTCTGATATACATCCAGGTGAGGTTAGTAAATTAATTTGATTTTGATTATGGGAATTGATTAATTGATTTAGGACTTGCGAATGGACCAGATAATTGTTGAGGAAAAAGGTCGGATGAGATTTATCTGAAATTACTTAAATATCCTTGCTTTTTGTCTCTTTGATATTCCTTCATAGCTCCAAGATCTTCTATTGAGAAAAAAATGGACCTTGGAGATGAACATGATCAATATGTATGTTTTGATCAAAGGAATCAGAATATAGGAAAATTCAACTCAAAAAAAATTGGGTCATTTTTTTATTCTCTGAAGGATTACGCTTTGTTTGAATGAGTAAATGATAAATTAGAGGGTAATTAATAAGTTAAATAAATCATATTAAAAATATTTGATAAAATTAATTATTAAATTAATTAAAAATATAAAATAATAAAATATTAATATAAATTAATTAATTAATTAAATTATATTTATTTTAAAATTAAATTATATTAAAATAATCAACGTGTTTAAAAATAAAAATATCATTGCTTAAAATATAATTGATTATGTTTGATGGCATTGTATAATTATCTATCTCATTACTTACTTATTTTTCATGTATTTGTTATTCAAAATAAATATATGATTATATAAAATTTATGAGATCACATATTTATTTTTCATATTGAATTAATGAGTAGAAATTAAATATTTATTTACATAATTAAGATATAAATTATTATTTAATTAAAAATTAAATAAATTTAAAAATAAAAAATAAAATATTATAAATTATGAACTTATATAATTAAATAAATTAGTAAGTAAATAATTCTAAAAATTAGCTTATAATTTATTAATTATATAAGTAAATTATTAACTTACTTATTTATTATATTTAAAATCCTATACTATGCATGGCCATCGTCAGTTCTTGAGATGAAGGCTTAGGTGGGTGATGCACCCAACACTAATTGATCATCTGACGCATGTGCATGATCAATGATCTTGATTTCGACGTTGGGATAATCATGAAAATTTTAAAATTATTCTCCGTACGCTTTGGTGCACTGACTTTCTATACATAAAAATAAGTATAAATATAATAATTAATTTTTATTTATAAAAATAATTATTATTATATTTTTAAATTTTATAATTAATATTATTAATTTTTTATTTTATTTTTGTTAAAATTATTGATCTCTATATTCATTCATAATATTAAAATAATGTAAAAAGAAAGAATATAATAAAAAATACACCTGAATTTAATATTTTTAAATTATTATTTAAAAATTAGTTTTAAAATTTTATTTATTTTAAAATTATAAGTAAATAAAAAATAAATAATTATAGTCAAAATAAAAATAAAATATTAATAGTATTAATTATAAAAATTAAAAAATATAATAATTATCAATTTATGAATAAGAAATTTAATATTATATTTATTTTAAAAATAACAAATAATAGAAAGGAAATATTTTCCCAATCTTATTATGGAGGACACTAGTGATATATTGAAATTGTTAACAGAAATTTAATCATAAATTATTATTAAAATCATCAAGCAAGCCAATTAAGATAGACTTGAACTCATAATTAAAGAAAATAAAAAAAAATCTCGTACGATTTTCTCCAACTAACTGAAACAACTTATGTTAAGGTTCCTTTATACCTACTATCAACAAACATCCTCTCATAAATTAATGTGAATCAGCATTAATTGAAATTCCACCCTACGATATGATAGGTTATAGGTCAAAGAATAAGTATAAAAATGTATTTTTTGCAAATTTTAAAACACATTTTTATTGTCATTTTTTGAAACATTTGGTGTTTATTGAGATGACAAAAAAAATACACATGCATTTAATATTACTAAATTGTGCTTTAACGATCAATTTTAATATTTTTGTATTTATTTTAATATTGTAAATAAATAAAAATAAAGAAATAATAGTATTAATTATAAAATTTAAAAAATATAATAATTATAAGAAATTAAATATTATATTTATTCTAAAAATAAAAATAATAGAAAGAAAATATTCTCTCAATCTTATTATCGAGGACACTAATGATATATTGAAATTGTTAATAGAAGTTTAATTATAAGTTATTATTAAAATCATCAAGTAAGACAATTAAGATATATTTCAACCCATAATCAAATAAAAAAAAATCATGTACGATTTTCAACGACTAACTGAAACAACTTAGGTTAAAATTCCTTTATACCTACTATTAACACACATCTTCTCATAAATTAATGTGAATCGGCATTAATTGAAATTCCACCTTACGATAGGTTATAGATGAAAGAATAAATATAAAAATGCATTTTTGCAAATTTTAAAACAAATTTTTATTGTATTTTTTGAAACATTTGGTGTTTATTGAGATAACAACAAAATTCTACGTTAATAGACTAAGTTATATAAAATAATTTTTTTTTAGGGTAAGAACTTTGTAGCATCAATTACTAACATTAATGTATTAGGATTTTAATTTTTGTGGCTCTTACTTTTATAATATTGATACCCATAAAAATCAAAGACCCTAATACATTGCTACCTGTAATATTATTTTTTTTAATGTTATTGGAGCATACATCATTTTTTAATTCTTATTTTATGTCTTATTATTTGTTGATAACATGAGCATGACCAAATAAACAAATTTTTGTTTGATACATTAGTTAAATAATTTTTTCTAATTGTAGTCAAATAATTATTTGAGTCTTATTTGTGTTTTTAACATAATTTTTTAAAAGCATAACTTTAAGTTTATGGTTATCTTAAAACACCAAAGAGAAGTCGCCTAATCAACTACAATGAAGCTACTAAATAACATGAAAAAGAAGAGTGAAGTATGTTTGGTACATAGATAAGTAAAATTGGTAGAGTGAGGCTCGCTTATATAAGTTTGTAATTTTAACAGGTAAAATTGAATGGTTCTCTAGGAAATTCGCATTAAAGATCTTGTACCTTTTGTCATATTTAGAATTCAATCATCAATTCTTATAGTGGCATTTGGTTCATGGAATCAAACATTCTTGAGAATGTGATTTTCAAGAATTTGATTCTTAGGTATGGACACTCTCACATTTGGTTCAGTTAAAAATATTTATAAGAATGTTATATTATTATATTTTAATTATTTTGATTATTTTTAAAAACATTATTTAATTATTAAAAATATCCTTATTTAAAATTAAATAATTATCAGTGATGTGCAGTGGTTGATGATGGTTAATGGAGATAGGTGGTAACCAGCAATGGGTGGTGGTTGACAATAGATGGGTGATGGTTAGGGATAATCATCAATGATAAACGAGAGTCAGTTTTAATCAATAGCGGGTGTTAGTAACTAACATAGGTAATGGTGAACAGCGGTAGTGAATGGTAACTGATATAATAATCACTAATAATGAGTAATGGTTGATAATGAACATTGACAATGAGTGATGGTAGATAATAGTCATTAGTGATAGGTAATAATGAATGATGATTATTAACAATAAGTGGTAATCAACAATAATTACTAAAAATGGGTGGTCACTAATGGTAGTCACCAATGATGGATGATAATGAGCAATAATTTTCAACAATATATAATGGTAGATGGTGGTTAATCATAGTGAATAGTGGATATTGATAGTGGTTGGTGATGAAGAGTAGTCATTAGCAATAAGTGATGGCAAATAATAGTTATTGACAAAAGGTAATGACCGACAACAATCACTAAAAATAGATAGTAATTAACGGTGGGCACTAATGGTGCATGGTAATAGGTAATGATTTTCAATAATATATGATAGTAGACGGTGGTTAATTATGGTAAATAGTGGGTAGGCAAAATAGTTTTTTATATCAATTAAACACTCCAATATTATAGAAATATAAGATACCCACCTCCCCTTATGAGAATATTTTAAAAGAATATTATGTTAAAAACATTCCTAACAATATTCTTCTAAAATTTGAACTAAATATAGGAATTTCACATTCCTTTAAAACATTACTAGAAATGTAAGAAAAATTTTGCAGACTAAACATCATTAAGCTGGATTAAAAAAATATTTTTTTTATAAATTGGAATTGATCAATTATATTTTTTTATGATTTTGTGTAATGAATTAGTTAAGTAAAACTAAAAAAAAACTATATTAAGCCATTGAACATTAGATCTGGATTAGGTTAGATTAAAAGCCTTTAAATACTTGGATGATAAAAAGAGGTTAGACTCATGAACAAACCTGCAATCATGTGAGTTTACTAATATAAGTCTGCACAAAAAGTTAGCTCCACATAAAATGCCTATGACCACTCAAGCCTTTGGAGGCGGTTTTATATGTCTAATTTATTAGGCAAGATAAAAAAAAGGTTCACCAACATCATAGAAAGTAAATTGCACAATGATAATAAATGGGCCTCAAAGTTTGGAAGTTATGAGTATATTTGGATGTATTTTTATTTTTTTATTTTTAAAAATTATTTTTAAAATTATTATTTTATTTTTAAAAATTATTTTTAAATTTAAGGAAAAAAATTATAAATAATGTTTGGACAAATAAATAAAAAATATTTTATTTAATTATAAAACTAGTATTTGGAATAAAAAGAACAAGTTAAGGAAGCATCAAAATTTTATTTTTATTTTTCTATTTTTAAGTTATATTTTTGGAGTTAGAATTTTTAAAAACAAAATTTGAAAATAATTTGCTAAACAAGAACTTATATTTTAAAAAAAAAATTTAAATAGTTAATAAACAATCTTTATACTCCTCAACAAAGAAACAACAAAGTGGACCTCAAAAAAGTTTTGAGAGTCGGGGATGATTATTACCATAATATTGTTATATTTTAATAAATTGATACTTATAATATCATAATTGCATAGTTCTCAAAATTAAAAAGGTAGCTTTTTAATTTATCAAAAAATAATAATAAATAATATTAAGAACTTCAATAATACAATAAGATTAGTTTTTTTTTTAAGAATTAGAGAAGGGTTGTCATTTGTTAAGTGGTTTTTCGGAACAAGGGTCCCAACATATAATGAGAACAATTTTAAGCTTGTCAAAGGTTCAAGGTTGCAGATTGAACTTGCAAAATATCAACAAGGAGACATAAAAGGGGTTGATGAAAGATTCTAACGAGGGTGAGATTTGTTTTGTAGTTTGTACGAGGATCACATGTTTTAAATAATCGTATCATGCCAAAAATTATTATATGACATATCATTGGATAAAAAAATATATTTACTTGTCAATATAATCATGAGTTCAATTTGATACAACAATTAATTAACTAATTAACAATGAAAATGATGAATGTCACCTACCAAAAAATAATTATGAATGTTACATTTCTTCTTTTCCAGCTATACAAACTACCATTTTCATTCTTTTCCTAAACTCTTTCTTTACATAAGTACATTGGAAGCATGTCAAGTAAGAATATCATCAAGTTTTGTAGGGAAATATTATAAAAAAATTTGCTATTTTCGATAAAAAAAAATTCAGCCAAAAATGACAAAGGTTACAATCAAAAATAAGATTTTTCAACTATACAAACTACCATTTTCATTCTTTTTCTAGACACTTTCTTCACATAAGTAAATTGGAAGTATGTCAAGTAAGAGTATCATCAAGTTTTGTAGGGAAACATTATAAAAAATTTTGCTATTTTCGATAAAAAAAATTTACTCAAAAATAACAAAAGTTATAATAAAAAATAAGATTTTTCAACAAATTTTCAATGAAAATTATCCATTGAAAAAATGTTCATCGAAATTTTCTTTCGTGGAAATTTATGGATAAAAGATCAAATGAAATTATATAATCCATTAGAAAAGATAAATAAATTTATTTAAACTATTAAATATTTCATTGAAAATGTAAATTTTTTTTAAAAAAAAATTTGCATGAAATGAAAGTTTCTACTAATGCAAGCACTTATAAAAATCTACAAACGAAAACAAATTTTCACATTATAACACAAGTATTCAAAATAAAGTAGATGAAAGATGAAAAAAAATAATATTTAAAGTAAGAAACACAACAAATCATCACATTCACCTTTTACATATTCTTTTAGATCATCATCCTTTTTTTCATCTACTTCCTTAGAATTTTATTCATCCTCGTCCTCTTCTCCATGTTCTTCAAAATGGGATGACCTATCAACCTCTTCAAAACCACCACATACATTATTCAAACTAATAATTAAGTTATCAGCCTCAATTAAATATTGTGCATCTAATCCATGGTTATTTTGGTATGCATTTTATATTGTGTATATGTCGTCCACTAGTTCTCTAAGTGTGGTCATTACAACTATAGGCCAACCTTGTTTATCTATCTTTGTACATGAGTATGATGCATTATATACTTGTATTGATTGTTGTGCAAGAATGAAAGGATTTTATTTAACATATTGACTATTATTTTTTATTTTGACTATTCCATGTTAAAGGTGTACTCTCGTACCATGACCTTACACAAGATTAAACCAATCACATTGAAAAAGAACCATCATTTTGATTGGTATTTTAAGATATTCCAATTGAATTATTTCCCTTAAAATGCCATAGAATTCATCCTCCCTTGTTGAGACATTTCTTGTGCCTTTAAGATTAATCCCATTGTTATAAGTTTTTTATCCTTTAATTCCATTGATGTGTGTAAAATTTGCATCCATTAATAAAATAACATAATTTATATTACATTGAATATGATTATAGCATATGAATAATAGTCTAATAATACTATAGTATAATAATAAATTTGGTCATTTATAGTTTTTTATTTTTTATTGTTAAGTTGCTAAAAATATTCATTTTTGTAAATATTTTAAATTATTATTTTTAATAAAATATTATATTATTATAATTAATTTGAGCTAATAAGTTGAGCTAAATTGTTTATGAATTTAATTCAAACAGAGCTGAAGTTGAAAAAAAATCAATTCAAATCAAGTATGAATTAAATCATAAGCCAAACAAATTTAAAGTGAGTGGAGATTAGCTCAACTCAACTCATTATTAATTTATTCATAAATTTTATATCATTTTTTCTTTGTCATATATAAATTTATTCCACTTTGTCTTTTGTTAATATCCATACAAAAATTAATTGATTCAATTCCATCCCTCTAGGGATAAAATTAAACAAATTAATATCTCATATGAACAAAATTGATACAAAATATTTTATAAGGATAAAATTAAAAAGTTTGAATTTCATAAGGATGGAAAATGGGATTTACTAATATTGAATCAAAATATATATGTCTAACATAAGAGAATTTTTAAAATTTATAAGAGATAGGTAAGAGAAATGAGACAAAAAGATGAATTTTTTTGAATTTTAATAATTTAGTATTTACTTTAACACTTTCTGATTGATCCTTACCTTGCTTTCCATGAAATAAATAACTTCATATAGAATTTGATGTATGAGATAAGACTTTTAGACAAGTCATACAATTCATATAAAAGCTTCAAACATAATATAAATCTTGACTATACAGATTATCATATACTATTAGATTTTATATAATGTGTGAGATAAGACCAAAGTGCAAAATAAAAAAATTATTTTAAAAATTTAAATAAAATAAAATAAAGATATGTATAATATAAAGTTGGGCTATCTTGGGAGTCAACTTTGATATCTTTCCTCCGTCCCATTAAGGTAAAATCAAGCTTGCATTGTTGGATTTTTCACAATAAATATATAAAAAGTTAAGCATGAATCAATTCCAATGTTTTGTAAAATGCCCTGATTTATAATGACAATCCTCCCTCAATACCATGTAATGCTATATGTGTTTGACGGCATAGGAAAAGAATCAGAGAAGTAAAGGGAGGAGTTAACAATTTGCTATCCTTATACCAAATGGTAGCTATAGACTAGAATGTCTTAATTAAAGTGCAAATGATAATTAAGCACTTTCATTTCTTTGTTAATATTTTTTTTACACTTAAAAAGGGTAAAGGCTAGTGGACACATGTGAATAATAGGAAATAATAAAAATTAAAAGTCAAATACCTATAAACAATTCCTACACATTAATTAATTAATTAATTTGTTTGTATTAAGTATTCAACTTAAGCGGTAAGCAATTAATTTCTTGAAATACAGTTAGATGCTAAAGGTGTTATCCTTTTTCAAATAAATTTTTTATACAAAAAATTAAATTGAATTCAAAATATTTTATTTAACATATTCGAATTCCTTCCATTCACACGATTCTTATCGCTATTCTTGCCAAAGTTAAATAGATTGCTTGTGAGTAGGACATATTCCTCGGGGTTCTTTCTTTTTCGTGTTGATCAAACTTGACATCCTTTGAAATTGACAATGCACCGTTGTGGGGAGGGTATGAGGCATCCCTCTGTCCCAAAATGGTTTCATAGGAAAAAGGAAAGCCCCGCATCTTTGAAATCATAAAGGATGGGTGGAGCATTCATCAATTTCCCTTCACATGGCACATTATCTTTTCTGTCCTTTTCCTTTCTAAACCTTTTCTCTCTGTCTTTTTTTTTTCTTTTAAAGTTTTATGAAAGTTTCACCTTATAAATAAGTTATTATTTTTATTATTGAATTCTTTTTCATATATTAAAATTTATATTTTTATGTTGATTTCTTAACTTTAAAATTAAACAAAAACTAATCATAAAAATATTTAATTTCTTATGAGGTGAACCCTCTTATAGAATTACATTTTTTTATAATAAAAGTAGGTTATTTATAACTCACGCAGTATCTTATATTCGCATCAAAGAGAGAAAAACTATATATTGAAATATAACAAATATAGCGAGTACTCTTTCTCTGATCTCTACTCTCTCTTTTTTTGTTCCTTCATTGAATTGTAGCAAAGTTATATTGTGTAGGTGTTGAACTAAATTTATTTCTGTAAACGCATATGGGATTTTTTATAAAAATAAATTTTTAGTTCGACTATTTGGTTTGATTGGTTGAGATTTTGAGTGTCAAAGTTTGAATCCAAATATTTTCCAATGTAGCATTGAAATTTCTGACGGAAAATTTTGTTGAAAATTCATCACAATTTGATTAGAAAGAGCAAGATTTTCTTTCATGAAAAATTACACCCATTTTCTAACAGATTTCCAATAAAAATTTTCAAATTTTCAAGATATATATGTTGGAATAGCAAGTCATTTGAAATTCGGTCCCTTTTTCCATTGGAATTTCGACACACACCGTTGTCTATTTTGCCACCGAAAATTTCTATCGGAAACACAAAAGTTTTAGCTGTAAAAATTACATTTTTATCTACCAGTAATTTTATCCTTTTTCACTTAATTTGCATGTCGTTTTAAGTATTGGAATTCACTCATATATATTTTTAATCATTTAATATTTTATTTATCTAAACTATTATTCATATAAAATATAATAGAAAATTCATTTGTATTGCATGTGATATTTATTTCATTAAATTTTAACTCAATTTAATTTTCACTTAGAACTAAATTATACTAAAAAATTATCTTAATTCTATTCAAGATTTATCTTTTACAATTTAATTCATGATTATTGAATAAAATCTAGGAATTGATAGTGAGAGTTTTTTTAGAGCAATCTTGAAACTAGAAATACATGTAGTTTGTAGTTAACATTACATTAAAGTGAGAATGACACTATCCAATTCAATCGGAGTATTTAACCACTCATGTAAATAATATAGAGACACTATCCATTTGAATAGCATTTTGTGATTTATCATCGAGTTTGTGCATTCAATAAGCATTGTTTGTATGTTTATGATCAAATTGTTCATGTCTACTAGAAGTAGACGTAGTTTGTATCTATGTTTGTAAGTCCATCACATTAGTATCCATTATCTCAAATCCTTACATGCTATAAAAGTATAAATTCTAATACTAATATATATATATATATATATATATATATATATATATATATATATATATATATATATATATATATATATTGCATGGATTTGTTGATAGGTTTCAAAAAAGTTTTTTTTTGTTGTGTTTTTTATATCTAAAGCCTATAACACGAGTTTTTTTAAAGGTAAATTAATTTTGAGAGGTGTTAAATTGAATTAAAATTTAGAAAAGTAAAGATTATATGCAATATATATATATTTTTGAAATTTGGAGAAAAAGATTTCAGGTGGGTAAAGTGATAACAATTGAAAGTACTTAGGATGAATTACAATACTTAAAATCATAAGTAGATTAAATAAAAAAGAGAAGTCCATAAACAAGTAAAATGTAATTTTCCCAATTTTGTATTAATGATTGAGATTACATCATTGCCTAAAAGACAAATGATTATTATAGAAAAGAATCATGTAACTATTTATTTTAATTCTCATAATTAATATAAGATTTAATAGTTAGACTAAAATCCTACTTTGGCCCTTAAAGTATTAAGTTTCTAGAAATTTCATCTTTGAGATAAGATTTTTATTAATTTAATCTCTACAAATTTAAGCCCAAGTTAAATTTTAGTTCATGTCCTGAATAGTTAATATTTGTTAGAGAAACTAAAACTTTACTTCCACTTAAATTTTTAAATATAAAATTGGCATAAACCTTACCTCAAAAATAAAATCGATAAAAATCTAATACTCCGAGTGCCAAAATAAGCTTTTAATTTAATGGTTATAAATCACTTTTTTCTACTATCATGTAAGATTACTTTTTATGTATTGATCACACGTTTCAATGTGGAAAGTATTCCTAATGCTACCTTACACCGAAAATTGTTTTAGTATTAATGTTTCTTGTATTTTGATAAATCAAAAAATTATTTTCTAAACTTTAAGTACTGAATTAAATATGATGTCAAAATATGTAATTTATTAAAATATCAAAGATAATAATACTGAAATTTTAATGTTACGATAAAATTAGTAATATTTTCTCCATTATCTACCAATATGATTGATTCTTACACTAACTATATCTTTACATTTTCTCAAATAAGGCTGTGGTACACCATATACTATATTTTAAAGATCTAGTATTAGATATACTAGTATACTATAATATATATTTGATCATCATTGTATAAAATAAATGTTTGTGTAAAATTATTCTATCTTTTTTATTTGTTATTACATTGTATAAGAATGTATAGGTTTAACAAATAATTGCTTTGACTAAAATGCTCTGCTACATCAAAAGCCAATAAAATTATCCTAAATAAATTTGAAGCACATAATTGAGCTAAAATTCCATTTAAAAATTAATATCTTTTAAAAAATATGAGAATATAAATTAAAGATTTACATATTATGATGATAAAATAATATAACATTCTTTACCAACATACCCAACACACATATATATATGTGTTTATGTATGTATAACAAATTAGTAAAAAAATTATAACAAATCAATTCAAATATATAAAATTCAACATCTACAATGTATAAAATCTTAAAAATATATTATAAAATAATATAAACTATTCACAAAGTATTATAAATATAGTAGGAATACTGTGAACTAAAAATTAAAAAAATACTAAATAAAAAATAAATGTTAACATAATTTTTTTTTACTTTGATAAGGAATATATAAGAGAGATAAAGTAAAAAAAAAAGATTTTCTTTTAATTTTAATAATTTAATATGGCAAATTCTATGGCATTTGAAAGGTTTTGGAACCTTAGGTGACATGGATGGATAACATCAATTGGATGTCCATTATGTCATCCTAATTGCTTGTATTTAAATTCTATTCTGATGGCACAAAAAAAGGATGATGAAGGGCCTATTATGTCGGTATTGGCAAAATGACCCCAGATTTAGAAAAGAATGGTCCTTAATTCATGCTAAGTGGGTATTGACATGATAAGGGTTTGGGGCTTTTGTCGATTACAAATCATGTCCCTTTGAGGAGCAGAAATTGCAAACCCTCATCAAAGTAATCACCGTTAGATTGCAACGAACAATTGAGGTTCCCTTTAAGGAGAAGAAATCACAGGCCCTCGTTGGAGCAATCACTAATGGATTGTGACAAACAATTGAGGTACTATACTTGATGAATATATCACATATTGTTGTCATTGAAGCTTGATGGTTGCATTGAAGGTTGTCATTGAGCAGGGAGCTGAGAGGTAGAGCAAATACATTGGAGGTTTGTCTCGAAGTATGTTAATAGTTGCACCATCGTTGGTAGATAGAACTGAATCCATTATTAGTCTTAACAATGATGAACTGAAGCTCATGGTATGATGGATCTCCCTTCCCTATCCGTTGAATTGGCAATTCATGTTATGATTTTTCCCCTTTAAGTTTTCAATTCGATGTTTTTGTTTCTTTACTATTTGTGCCGTGAGTTGAGTCTGTTCGCTTAGGAAATAGCTAGAATTCAAGTTTGAATTCAATTTTGTTTGAGTTAAAAAGTTCAAGTTTAATTGGAAGATATTCAAGTGCAATTAAATTTTTGTTTCGGATTGGATTGTGACTTTAGAGCCAAACTCAGTTATTTAGCTCTAAGATAACGCCCCTATGTTGTATGTTTTTTTGCTAGCCTTTATTTGCTTGTTTCCATGCTTTGATTTTGTTTCATTCATTTTCAAAGGTTTTCTTTCAACGGAAAAAAAAGGGCACCTTGTCAACTTAGTAGGATTGTTCATTTGGAAAAAAATATGTAATTTCACAAATTATTTGGATCATTATTCATATAACACAAGTGCTGATAGCTTTTGGCAGTGAATAAATTATCTTTTGCCACGTACCCTGGGTTTCTAAACTCTTAATTTCTAAAAGACACAATAGAATGCACCTATTTAAGATTTATTTTACTGCTCCCCTATTGCCTTTCTCCTTTTTTTTATGGAATGTATAGCTTCACATAAAATTTGGCATATGGAATGAGATTTTTGAACAAATTATACAATTTATTTGGAAACTTCAAAAATAATATACACTCTAACCATGTAGTTTATCATATACTATTAGATCTTATACAATATATCAAATGAAGCTTAAATGTCAAAAAGTATGTTAGACTAAGGTTAATTGTCCAAAAAAAAATAATTTGAGTTTTAAAAGTTTAAATAGAATACAAACAAAGATATGTAATCTAAAGTTGGGTATCTTGAAAGTCAACTGTGATATATATCTATCCCCTATGCCATTGAAGGAAAATCAAGTGTGCATTGTTGGATTTTTCAGGTTAAATATATTAAATGTTAAAGCATGAATCCATTCCGGTGTTTAATAAATTCCTTCATTTATACTGACAATCCTCCCTCAATACCATGTAATCGTAAATGTGTTTGAAGGCATATAAAAAGAGTAAGAAGAGGAAAGGGAAGAGTTGACAATTTGCTATACTTAGACCATATGTTAGCTATACTAGAATTTCTTAATTAAAGTGCGAATGAAAATTAAGAAAACTTTCATATCTTTGCTAATATATATATATATATATATATATATATTTACATAAAAAAGGCAAAGGCTAATGGACACATGAGAATAATAGGAAATAAAAAGAAATTAAAAGTCAAACACTTATAAACAATTCCTATAATTTATTGTTAACTTCCATTCTTTCATTTAAAAAATTATATTTAATAATAAAATAATAAAAATATTTAAATTGATTTGTTATCATCACCAATTACTTCAGTTAATAATTATATTTATTATGAGAATAAAAGTATTGTTTTAAAACTTGATCCGGCTCAATCAATTGGATCACGACTCAGACAGTTTCAATAAGCCGAAATGGCTTTGAAACCCAAAGGTTCAATTAGCTGGATTTAAACTGATAATAATTGACCAAACTTAGCTTTTACTGGAATTTATAGGTGAACCAGATCCCATACTTCATTTTAAAAATAATTGGAAAAGCTTCAATTAAGATTCAAACATTACTCCTGATGCCCAAGAAGAAACCATTCGACTATTCTACTTGGGGTGATTAATGAGTTTCAGGTTCACAAACCAAATGTATTGATTTGGGAGCTTTTTATGAATTAGATTAGAGAAATTAGCCCTATTAAAAAATGGTTTAAATAGGTTTAATTTCGATGGGTCGTGGACGCAAATAGGTCAAATTATTTTTAATTTTTTTATAATTAATCATTTAAATAATATTTATATTTTTAAAAATAATTTATTAATTATTTTTATATTATAATTTAATATAAAAATAATTTAATTATTAAAAAATTAAACATAAATATCCAAATAATTAAATATGATAAAAATAAAAATAAATTACAAAATTAATGAGTATAAAAAATAAAAAATATAAATTTAAAAATAAAATAATAAATAAATAATATAATAAATAATAAAATATAAAACATAAATTATTTTTTAAAAGAGAGAAAATATAGATTAACTCATTAACTGGTCCGATGGATTTGAGGACTGCATTAGGCCAATTAAAATGATCCCACTTAGAAGCAAGTCTTAGTGAATTAGATTTAAATAGATTAAGTTTACATGAATTTGGTTTGATCCAATTTGACCCATCCGTTAAGCACTTCTAATTTTATCAAACCATGCTATTATTATATTAGTATAAAATTTTATATTTTATTATTATATTTCCAAACTTCCTTACAAGTAATATAATAAAGTCATATTATTTTTTATTCAATTTTTATGCAATATACATAATTTAATATAAATATAAAGCCAATAAAATTTATATTTTAAAGAATATTATGATATATGGGTAAAGAATATAATAGCATTAATTTATATATATGTTAAATAACTATATAAGTATAATATTAACATATGTATAAGTAACACACATTTATATAAGTTTATTAACTTTTTTCTAATTTAATGATTACAATTACAATGTAATGAAATATTTGCTGTATTTTTTTCATTTTAAAATACCCTTATATTAGATAATGATAATTGTAAATTTAATTTTTTCTAAAATATATTTTTTTAATTTTTTATATAATATATATAATTTATTATATATATTTACAAGTATGTAAATATTTCAACTAGGGGTGTCCAAAAAATTACCAACCGTAGATATTTGATCGAACTGATAATCAATTATGTGATTTAAAATAATTTGATAAATTTAGCAATTTAAAACAGGTTAAAAATCCTTTAAAAGACCGTTCATTTTAATTGAAATGGTTTTAAAATTTATTAATCAAATAAAGTCAAAACCAATCGAAATTATTATTAAACAAACAACCCACAATTGTTCCAATGAAATGTTTTTTATTTACTTGTGGTCACCCGCTCAAGTTTTTATCTAACTATTACTATTATTCCATAATTAAATATTAATGCTTTTTATCTTCTTGTAAGTCGCACTCCTCACATTTTTTATATTATTTTTGCCACACATCTCTCTCTCTGCCTTCGCTCTTTCATAAGAACCTTTTTCTTCTTCCTCTTTGCATTTGTGTCTTAATCTCTATTTCTCTTTCTCTCTTTACTCCTTAGAGGAACCTTTTTCTTCTTTCTCTTTCTGTGTATATGTCTTAGTCTTTGTTTTTCTTAGAGTGAATTGCAACATTTTCTTTGATTTTGCTTTGTTGTTTCTACATCTTTTCATACAAATATGAAGTTATAACAACCCAATTAAATTCATTCGAGCACACAATCAAATTTAATGGTTTAAGGTAATTTATATTTTTAAAACGGATGAAATTGAATGAAGAAATTTACAATCTGATCTCATCGATTCGACTATAAACTGACCGTGAACAGCTTCTAATTCTAACTGATTTGACTACAATTTGATTGGTTAAATTAGCCTAACTTTCATTCTCTTACTTTACTAGGTTGATGATCAAAATAAATTTTAAAATATTGAAAAAAATGAATAAAAGTTAATTTTAATATTTTAAATATTAATTTTTTGTTATAAATATTTAAGTATTTTTATTATTTTATTATTATTAAATTAATAATATAATAATTCATTTAAACGAAAGAATGAAGATTACTTGTTTTTATTACGTAGAAGTTAGCAAATACTTTATATATCCCAAAATATCAAAACTTTAAATCAAGTTGCTGGTGAATAGGACGGGGTACTCTCCTTTTCACGTCGATCGAACTTGACTCCCTTTGTGACCGACAATGCCCCGTTGTGCGTGGGGTTTGAGACATGCCACTGTCCTAAAATGGCATCTGAGAAAATAAGGAAAGCCTGCGTCTTTGAAATCATAGAGGATGAGTGGAGCATTCATTGAATTCCCTTCACATGACGCATTATCTTTTTCCTCCTTTTTCTCTCAAAACCGTTTTCTCTCCCCCTTTCTTTTTTCAGTTCTACGGAAATTTCACCTTATCAAAAATTAAATATTTTTATTATAAAATTATTTTGATATATTAAAATTTATATTATATTCTTATTTTAATTTACTTATTTTAGATTTTTTAAAAATAATCATAAAAAATTTAATCTCTAAGAAAATAAAATTCTTTTATGAAATTATTTTTAATAATAAAAAATAAGTTATTTAAAACACACACAATATTTCATATTCATATCAAATAGAGAAAAATTTCGGATAACTTCAGTGTCAATACATATATATTGAAATATAACAAATTTAACTGGCACTCTTTCTCTAATCCCTGCCTTATTATTCTTTATTGAAATGTAGCAAGCTTGAGATTATACTAACATGTATTAATTAATTTATTTATTTTTTGTATGGATGCTGAACAAAGTTTATTTATGTAAAAACATACGGAATTTTTTTATAAAAATAATTTTTTAGTTCAAATATTTGATTGGTTGAGATTTTGAATCTCAAAATTTGAATTAAAATATTTCCCAAAGTACCACAACGACATTTCCCACGGAGATGCAGTTTCTGTATTTGGCCAATAATACATGAATATTTCGTTTAGAATTTTTTTAATCATATCATATTAAGTAATATATTATAGGGTAAAATTATCAATTTTGTCTCCAAAATTATAAAGCACTAATAAAATAATTTCCAAATTTTATAAAGTTACAATTTTATTCTTAAATGATAGCCAGTATATACAATTTTATCCCTCTGTATAAATTTGTAAACATAATTTCATTTTTAAGCTATTATATGGATGGATGAAATTATATGTACAAGTTATCACTTATAAATGAAATTGTAATTTTATATAATTTATGAATCATTTTGCTAGCATTTTATAATTTTAAAGATGAAATTGTTTATTTTTTTATTATAATTTAGAAAAAAATTACTGATTTTATCTTAAAAATTTCATTGTACCAATAAAATGATATTTAAATTATATTAAATAATTAATTTTATCATTAAACAATAGTCCTTTTATCATCCACCAATAAAATACAATTTTTTCATGATAATAGGCATAATTATATTAAATAAATAAGAAATATATAAGTAATTTATGAATTTTAATTCTATTAATTTATATAAAATCCCATATAGATGAAAAAATTTATAAAGCAACTTTAATTTATTAAATTTTAATTTGACTGATTACATTAATTAATATTGCATATTCACATGTAATATATGTCTTTTTAAAATTTCTCATTTACACAAAAATTTTAATTAAAATTTATAATTATTTTTTATAATTTTTAATGCCTTGAAAAGTGAAAAAAATAAAAATTTAAAGTGTAAGTCATGCAAAATTAGTATCCTGATTTGAGATATAACTTTTAATTTTCTTCTATAACATATTATATGAAAATTTCAAATTTAAATTCTTAAAAATTTTGATATTTTATATATTTAATTATTTATTATATTTTAATTGAAGAGAATTTAAATTATTAATTTACTAGATCTCCAAAAATATTTATTCACATATTTTTTATTAAACCTATAATTTATATAATTTATAAGAAAAAATAATAAGAGTATTTTTTGAAAAAGTAATAAAATTCCTGTAAATATAAAATGTAAATCAAATATGGGAATATAATATATTTTAAAATTTTTAAAAATATTTTAAAAATATATATGTTAAATTATATATCAAAAAATTATATATTTGAGAATTATTCTTTTAAAAATATATAATTTCGTGGACCAAGCCTTTAAACCCATTCTCAATTGCCCCAGTTGCTTTGCCGCTTTGTTGGAAATTGCGCTGTTCCTTGGGCATTATTTGCTCAAGCTGCGCTACATCCTTCGACAACAGATAATGACGTTGGCAGACCCATTTAGACTTTTGACTTTTGTGAAAATTACAGTTGTGTATCTCATTTAAGTATTATCATCTCTATTATTCTCATCCCGACCAAATTGAAATTAATTTTAGAAGATTGAAACGTTAGGGGAATACCGGGGTCCAAATCCAAAAGAAGTTGGGCCTTGAGGTCATTGTATGTTTCTTTTGGGCCCTTTGTTTTCCCCGTAATTTTGGGCTTTTACCCTCAGGGGTATTGAATGACAAAAAGGGAAAAAAATAATTATCTGAAGTGTTGACTTGAAGTGGTAGCCTAACAGAAAAACTAGACCAAAGCAGACCAAGCATGCAGTTTTCATGGTTAGCCCAACAAAAGCAATGCACTTCCATCTGTTTGCTTGTCTGTTTCAAGTTCTGGGTCTCTCTGTTCTCACTATTTTCCAGATTTCTCTTCATTGTTACATTCTGCGACTATTCTTAGTTGTTTGTGTTTTGTCTATACGATGTTATTTGTCATAATATAATTTTATTTTGGACTTGTAATCTCCTTTCCAAAATGATTGAAAAAGCGTGCAGCTCAGTCCATTTGTCTGCAGACTTCAGTAAATGTGAGCTTCTATTTTAGAAGCCCATTTAAATATAGGTTGATTTCGGCCTATTTTGCAAAACTTGTAGTTTGTGCGGACTACCCTATTGACGGGTCGGGGCATTAATTTTTAAAATTTTATATAAATTCAAATTTTCAATTCATATAAATTCATATTCTCATCACTCACTTTTGGTTGTGTAAGATTATGTTGTAAATCAGTTATAAGTGATTTTTTAATTTTGTAGATATTTTATTATTTTCATAGTATTATAAATTATTTATGAATGAATATATAGTATTTTGAAATAGTTTAAAAATTTTTTATTATTTAAAAATTTTAAATATTTAAATTATAAAAGAAAAAATAAAAAAACCCTGCTAACTAGCTTTTTTACCCATGAACCTTCACAGATTGGATCAGGGCTCCATATTTGAGGCTTGCAAAATATGCCAACTAGCCCATTAGATAACTCTTTTTCCATAGTGGCAAGTACCCATTAATAATCAAGGATTATAACACAAATTCTCTGGCAAATTCTTAACTACTTTGCAATTATCCTATTTAAGGAAATTTTTATATAAGATATATACTATACTCTTATTATTTAAATTATTCTTAATTACACATACTGATTTGATCATTAGAGGCTCCCTAAGACTTCGCTCTGATCCACTTTCTTCCTATTTTGCAGGTATTATGAAGAAAGAAGATCTTCAAAAGTGCCAGCTCCAAGATACGAGCAGGCAGTTTGAAGAATCTCATTAAGTTGTTTTGCCTTCACAAAGGTATGAGCAGAGCAGGCAATTTTAATTAGTTTCTGCTAGTAGCAAGTATGCATTTGCATTTGTTGTTACCATTTTGGTAGGCTATTGCTAAATGGCATTTTGTAATTTATATTAATTTTGCACTTATGAAATATTTTTCCCAATTTCATTGTTTAGAAATCATTTTTTTTTATCAATTTTATATTTTATTTAAATTTATCTAATTTTATCTCTATCAATATGCATGTCAAATTGATAATGAAGAGTTGATTTGATGCTTTTAATGCTTCCATGGTATTTAAATTTTTATGATGATATGTCTTCAAGATCAATTTGATGCACATAATAATAGAGAGATGAAATTGGAAAATTTGAATAGATGAGGGAAACAATTAACAAAAAGGATATTTCTTATGGATAAAATTAGATAAATTTATATAAATAGAAAATAAAATTGAAAAAAAATGATACAAAAATTGGGCTCTTTCACTGAAAAAATGCTGGGAAAAAACTAATTTTTCAACGTAATGTCACCTTCAAATTATTTCCTAACAGGATGTTATTTAAAAAAATAAAATAAAATATTGGCTGGTATCATCTTACATAAAGCCACCGTTCAAAGGTGTTACCACCCAAGGTAACGCCACCTACCTTCTTCTACAGCTTTGTAGAAGGCCTAAGTATTTGGGTGGCATCACCACCCCAACATTTTATAATTTAAATTTAAATTTTATTTTAATTTTATAATTTATTTATCTTAATTTTTTAGTTTTACAATTAAAAATATTTTAAAGTATTTTAAAAAATAATAAGTAAATAATAATATTATTTATATTTATAGAAAATTAATATTTTTTAAAATTATTTTATACTTATTATAAAAATATATTACATATTACATTTTATTACCATTTCAACATAATTTTTATGCATTAATAACTATTTAATATTTGCAATTTATAAATAAATCATATATTACATAAGTATTATTTTCTACTTACGATACACAAAATTATTTTGATTGCATATAATTTTCTTGATAAACAAAATTATTGGAGTTTTACTAGGTATTACTAAATGTCTATGGAGGATAATTTTTATTTCTAAAATTGTGAGAAAATTTTTATCTATGTCAAATAATGTAAGTTGGTTTTGTGCCCTCAAGAATATAATGAAATTTAGTTATAAAATATAAATATTAAATAATTATTGCATAGGAATTATGTTGAAATGATAATAAAATTTATACAAGATCTAATTTGTAATAAGTATAAAATAATTTAAAAATATACTAATATATTATAAATATAAATAATAATATTTATATATTAATTTTTACAATACTTTAAAATATTTTTTATCCTCTAATAAATTAAAAATAATTAAACTAAATAAATTATATAATAAAAATAAAAAATAAATTTAAACTATTTTATGCAAAGGGAAATAAGAATGTGGCGTTGCTCATCCATTATTTTAATATAAATTTTTTAGAATAATACTATGCTGATGAATAATTTGAAAATACATTACTTTGAGAAATTATTCTTTCCTCGAGTATAATGCCAATGAAAGAATCCAAAAATTAATGTAAATTGTAAAATTAATGTCAGGTTCATGTGTAACCGGATGGAGCTCCACCCATTTTGGTTGCCCCGATAAGATGCATATCTAAAAATTTCAGTGAATATTTGATAGCCCTTCATTCTCTTCCAGTAATGGTGCTGTTTCGGACCAGCAAGATACCCCATTAAGAAGAAAAGATAAAGTTCCACCGATCAAGAGCCAAACAATAGAGAAAGAAATGTCAAGATATCATTCCTTTCTCATTCAATTTTTAAGCTTATTTGTTTGGCCTTATCCGGCATATGCATTAGAATCTTAAGCTTTCATAGTTCTTAGGAAGATAATTTTATAAGAAAATCATATTTTTTATATAAAAATAAAAAATATTATATATCTTTATATCTTATAATTAAAAAATAATTTTTAAAATTATAATAGCGGAAGAAAATAATAACTTTCTTCTAATAATTTGTAAAAGGGAGCCTTAGTTGGTCATCTTTTACAACAAAGAGGATGGCCAAACCTACCGGCTAGTGTTTGTTCCTTGTTGGGATCCTTTCTTCAAATGATGGTTTACCTTTTAAGAATGCTTCTGGCACAAATTTTTTGTTGGTGACAGTAGAAACTTTATTGTTGTATAGTTTCTATTGAACTGAAAGCGATTGTCTAGCATGCACCACTTTCGCAATGATGTAGATTTATACCGGTCATGATTTAATCATTACTATTTTAAAATTAATTAAATTATAATTATTAATTTAGTAATGTAAATTTATACTATTAAAAAAATTATGCATCATAGGTTTTTTTTTTTCAAAGTAAAATCATTCACGTAAATTGTGTGGATGGAATGATCATTTCAAATTTTCTATAAAAGAGTTTTTGAGCTTAGATTATTTTTTGGTGCTTGCTAAGTTTCTCTTAGGAATTTGGTATTCGGGGTGGTGTGATAAAATACAGGTCACTAGATGAGATTATAAAAATCTTAAGATTACAAAAAAAAGTTTTTGAGCTTAGATTTTTTTTTTAAATGAAAAGTTGGAAAGTATATCTATTAAATTCGTTAGCAATGTTTTGAAATTTGAATTTAATTTTTTAATAGTAGTATTTGTTAATCCACTATATATATATTAATCAAACTCTAAATACAATAGAAGATATAAAATTTTTAAAAAATGTTGAATGCCATTTAAGTTAAAAATTACCAATAAAATTGAATTTAAATTGAATTTATTTTTAATATAAATTAATTTCATACTATTATTTATCTATATATTATTATATCAACAAGAATGATTAAAAATTGTTAATTACTATTTTTTTTTAACAATAAGGAGATCCAAACGTTAAATAGGAATGATTGAAGGTAAAAATTTTGAACAATATATAAGAAATTTGAGTTCAAAATTTTAGTTATAATAATATTTTGAATGGCTCTCTTGGGATTTAAACAAGGGTTTTAACATATGAATGGCTCCCTAGATTTGACAATTAAAATCCCATCTAATTTTTCATGGCAAATGGAAAATGTAAGGACAAAAAAGAAAAGAAATCTTATCAATTAAAGAAGAAGCACCATTTTCCCCCGGTTTTCTGGTTGGGATATGCTTGACTTCAAGGTTTCATGTCTCAACCACAAAACGAAAGTGGCAAAATAGTGAGAAAATCCTCGTGAACTCAATGCCATCCGTAGTTCACGTTGCTGTCAACATTTCCCAAACAACGCCCAAAGCATCCTACAATGCGACACTTTGCATTTCATCCGAACACTTCACATTTTAATTTTTAATCTAAAATAAAATGAGAATTTAAATTTAATATATTGGTAGTATAAAATGTTTTATATTATATGTGAATATAAAAATAACACATTATTAAAAATATAATAATAATTAAATTTTTTTATAAATAGTAAGAGAATTTTAATAATTTTTAAATGCCATAGTAATATAAGAATAAATGAAGTATAAAACTAATATATACAGGTAATGAATTAAATTTATACTCATAAAATAATATTAATGTAGTAGTATTCGATATTATTTTAAGAATTTTATTTTTTATTATATTTGAGATTCAAATTTATAATCTTACGTATACAACTTAAGTAGATTATTATTCCTATCTTTAATAATAATAATGTGATACTTTTTTATATTTTTATAAATTATCATTATTTGATTATTTCTTATAACTTAATTTAAACTGATCTCATTATTTATTGGCGCTGTCTCTGTCTATCCAAAATTGATTAAGTATGCAAATGAATACACCAATTAAAGAACATATGTTTTCGTTAGATCTAACTTCTAAGCACTATTAATTTTAATTGAGAAATAAATATATGTTGCTTGAATAATCGTATTTTGCAAAATCTTATATCAATTTGCAATTGTTAATACTCCACGTAAAGCATACATTTAAACATTTAAAAAAGTCAGTGATTGTATTTTTTTTATTATATTCTACCATTGATACACAAAATTAGTACTATGACTACTTGTAATCAATGGATTGGATTAAGAAAATTCTAAACCAAAATAAGATTGAGAAATCAAGTCTAAAACTACCATGGGTGAGTCCCTGCTCAAATGAAGATAATTATTAGTTAAATTGCTTTACTACTTTTTATAATTACATTCAATTACTAATCAAATATTTATAATTTTAAATTTTAAAATTACATTCTTAAACTTATTTTTAATTGGATACCTCTTATTATTTTTCTGTAAGTTTTCTTAATAATTGACATAGGTGCATAACAATTTGTTAAAAACTTATTAAATAGAAGCCATGTGACTCCAAATTTTCTTTTAGAGAAATTAATTTCATTAATTATCATAGTTTTTATATGACATTTATCATTTAAAATACAAATGCGAATGATATGTAGCCTTCTCATCAACTATCGTTAAGATAATTATTAATTAACAGGATTAAATTGCAAAAAAAGATGATAACTATTTAATTAGAAACAAAAATAAATATAAGAATTTAATTTTAAAATTTTAATATATAATGACTTAATTAAAAATAAAATGAAAATATAGGCAGTTCCTTCATCAATACTAGTGTTCTAGTAAATCCTTTCCATGCAGTATATTATGATGTTTTGAATTAAATTCGAGGATTGGATGCCCCCTTGATCATACGCATCGCAATTTTTTTAGTGAATTATTAGTTATTTCCCTCTAGAAAAGAGGAGGATTCGTGCGTAAAGGAACTGGAAACCAATTTAATATTCAAAACTCAAATTGTTTAGAGTTTTGAAACAAAACATATTGAAATTCAATTTCGAGATATATCTATCCATCCCACCATAGTCATCATCCGCAATTTGTCATTTCAGGTCTGAAAATTAAAGTTTGTACCAACAAATTTGATGATGATTTCAAGTAAAATTATAATTTTTACTGTCAAATGAGTTGTGATCCACGAGCTTCAACAAATCAAATTATTTAAAATTTCTTTCTTTTTTCTTATAGGTTTATAGGAATGGTTTGTGTGGAGTTTGATTCATGAATTTATGATTAAAATTTACAAATCAAATCACAAATTGGATTGTTCAAAATTTGAGCTTTTTTGTAATTTCATACAGATTAGTTCATTCAAGTCTATCCATTTTATAATACCAATTATAATCTTTCACAAAATTGGAATTTTTTATTGGTCATCATCTACTAAATTTGATCCAAATTTAAATTGTTAACTATTTGTCTTTCTTAATTATTGTAAATTATCATCCTATTTAAAGTTTTGTATTAAAATTTGATTGAAATTCCTTGCCAAACATATATTATTAAATTTTAAAGAATTTGAAATATAAAAAAGATAGACTTAAGTGTCTAACGGTATGGAAACCTTCATACAGTTTCAAGAGAGATGTTAACGAGGTGATAGTTTAAAAATTATAAAATTATATGATTAAGAACTTTTATATAATTATCTTGTAATTATTAATGATATAGTGGATTTTTTTATTTGTAATTTTTAAAAAAATTTACGATTTTTTTACAGTAAGTCTATGTATTATTACACCACTTTGATTTTAATTGATTGATGCATGTGTATTTAGAGCGGGGATATTCTATCAACATCTTCAATTTCATCGACCCGTGTTAATTTGTAAATCCCAATGGCACAAATGATCAAGGAATTAGCATTTTGCATTAGAATCTTCTATTGATATTGTTTCTACAAAATTTGCATAGACTAAATTAAACTAATCAGGAACTTCCTTGCTGAAATTACTAGTAAAAATATTGTCCTTGAAGAGTTTTCTCGCATTTTTTTATGATAATGATAAGGGTAAATTTATAGAACCTTTTTTTAACTATATATATCTTCCGTATACATATAATTTTTTCAATTATCAAAATATGCTGATAATTTTCTAAATCATGATTTTCGTCCTTTTTTTCAAATAGACTTTGAGTGGATTTGAAAAACTCCTACGATTCCAAAAATCCAAATTTTCATTTGGTTAACTATTTTAAACAAAAACCACACTAAAGAATTGTTAATTAAGAGAGAAGTGGATGTTCCATCGTTTTGTGCTCTATATCAGATTGGTTTAGATTGTATTGCTCATATTTTACATGAATGTCTTGTTGCTTTTGATCTTTGGATCAATCTTGGGTCCCCTTCTTCATATTCATAACTTTTGCATTTTGATTTTTATATTTGGTTGAGAGGTGACTCAAATTCAGATGAGTTAAGTTGCATTTTAAAAATTCTTTGGGTCATTGTTTTTGCATATGGTATTTTCCAACCTAACCAAGAAAGTAATAATTTAAAAACATAACTATTGCAAAAGGTGCTAAGTATTGGATCATTACGAGATAAACTAAAATACCTTTCCCACAATTGCTTTTGAAAGTCAGCTGAGAACCTTCTCTTCTTAGATGGTTGAAGTTAAATACTGATGGCATTAAAGGAAATTTCAGGAATTGCTGAATTTTTTGCTGTGATAAGAGATACCATTAGTAATTAGGTGATTGGAAGTAACAAAGGATTGGGAGTGTGTTCAAATTTTATTATAGGGCTGAATGTCTTAAAGATGGTATGATGTTTGTCCAAAATATTGGCCCATATCCGGTTATAATCGAGCTTAATGTTTTAGCTGTAATTAATGCTTTATATGCTATTTATCCAAGAAATACTATCATACTACTTCAGAAGTAAGACACAATATTTCACTTCAGAAGAGAGAGGTAAAGAGAATACAATAGAGATGGGCTCCACCTCACCCCACTCTATCTATCTCTCTTTTCTGGAATAAGGTACAATCCAGGAGTATATTAGAATTTTCCCACTTATCCCTCTTATTCTGCCAATGCTTACAGTGTAATTAAAGATTGCAAACTGCTATTGGCTAAGCTGGATATTGCAAATGTTAGATATATCAACAGGGACGCTAATGGTGTGGCCCACTATATAGCAAAAAAATGCTAATAATAATTGTCACGATATTAATATTTTTAATTCCTCCGTTGGGGTTGTTTTGTATTTGTAAAATGATGTTATGGGTAATACTCAGCTAAGGATTGTAACTGTGATCTAGTTTGTTTAATATGTATTTTTTTAAAAAAAATTATTCAATCTAATAATTAGGTGCCCCCAATGCATTATATTTTTATACCCGAAAAAAAATATCAAAAGAGGTCATGTCCAAAAGCATGTGCTCCAATTGTTATTAAACCTCATTGCGTGCGATATTTCCTTTTTGACTCAATTACTCATGAAATCAAGGATCTAAATGTTGGGCAAGTATTTTAGTGATATAATGATATTAAATGTTGTTTTAAATATTTTTTTATAACTAAGGTAGAAGTTAAATTTTTTTTTTATATATCTTAAGTGAATTATTACTCTAAAAAATTAATATTTTGATTGAATATAAAATAATCGAGGGGTGGTTGATTAAGTTTTGATGTTTGAAGATCGCATTTGTTTAATTATAATTTGAGATATGCTTTTTTTTCCCTTTATAATAGCAGAAATTGTTGATCAAGGATTGAATTCTGAATATAAAGATTAAGACAAAGTTTTTATCAAAGATCAAATATCAAATATCATAGGACCGAAGTTTTCAACAATTTAAGATAAATTCTATTTGTTTGTTGTTTTTAAAAATAATTATTTATTTTTATATATTAAAAAATAAAAATTTTGTTTGATAATTACTTTTATAATTTGATTTTTAAAATCTATAATTTTAAATAAATAATCTATTACAGGAAAATAGAAACAATTATTTTTATATTTTCTTCACTTAATTTTTTTATTTTTGACGTCAATTTTATAAATAAATAAAATATTTTCCTATTTATTTCATCGACCTCCTCAATTTTTTTTGTTTGAATTCAAAGACATTTTTAAAATAAAAATTAATTTTTAAAAATAAAAAATATAATTTCGGAATTCTTCAACTTTTTAAATTCAACATCAACATTGCGGACCAAAACACTGTTTTTAATGAAATCTCTTTCTTCACTGTGCGACACTGATTTGGGATAACAATTTTTTTTTTATTTGTATTAGTGGTAAAACCATTAAATATATACATAAGAGTTAAAATTGAATTTCAAATATAACCAAAAATATAAAAATTTTAAGAGGTGTCAAATATCACTCAAACCAAATGCTTTGGGCAGGATAACATACTTTTTGGTGTCCACAATTTACACGTTTGGCTTTATTTGTAATTTTCGATAATTAAATCTTAATCAACCAAAGCCTCTTCGGTTACAACAGACATTGAGAAATAACTATTGTAGGAAATGAACGTCGTTTTCAAACTTGAGTGCTGCCTTTTTTTCCCCTTATTGAAAAGTTGAATGATTTTCATTTTATGAAAAAGATTAACAATATTTCTGTTTTGGTGTAATTCAAAATGTGAATTTATTTTTGTTTAGAATTGGATAATTTTATCAAAAAGACGGATTATAAGCACCAGTTAATTTTAGTGAGTTATCTGCATATTTTAATAAATTAAGAGGGTTCTATATACATAAAAAAAAATAATTAAAAAGAGTTTCGTGTATATATATGTTGTGTATAATATACAAATTGTTGTTCAATTCAAATAAAAATTTGAGGAAAATATTTAGACCTCTTTTGAATTGAATTTAGTCTATGAAATAAGTTTTTACAGAAAATTAAATTTTTTTAAAAATGAAATATTTTATAAAATTTTTGAAAAATATTCAAAATTATTTATTGACATTAAGAAATTGATATTTATTAAAAATTAATTTTTTGTATTTTGTTTGATTTAATTTTGAGCTTCTTAAGAAATATTAACAAATGATTACTATATCCTTTAAAATTGTTATATAAAAAATAGACCTTTAAAATTGTTATATAAAAAATAAATATCAGAAAATTTTAATTATCTCTAATTTTTTAAATTATATTTCTAATCTCTCTCATGATCAAAATTCTTCTAAATTTGTAAATTTTTAATTCACTATTAAAAATAAAATAGATTTATATAAAAAATTAGATGTCTATTATATATATTATCTTAATACAATTAAAATAGGATATAATTTAAAT
Organism: Sindora glabra; assembly: GCA_020226215.1. NCBI lineage: Eukaryota > Viridiplantae > Streptophyta > Magnoliopsida > Fabales > Fabaceae > Sindora > Sindora glabra. The sequence continues at coordinate 65,506,776 of CM035235.1, read as the reverse complement.
GAAGAAAATATTAATTAAACACTTAATATGATAAATAATTAATTCTAATAAATTTATATAGAATAGTTGAGAAATACACAATTTTTTATTTTGATAATATAATATTAAAATAATAAATATATTAAATATAAAACAATGTGATATATAATTAATATAATTATATCTAGAATTAAATTTTATTAAAATTCTATGTTTAATCATATTTATAATTTATATTTATGATATAGTATTTAATATTTATTTTATATGATACTTATTCTATTTGTTATATAATTAATAGAATAATTATATTTAATATAATCAATTAATTATAATTATATCTATATCTTATTTTATATTTATTATAATTTTCAGGATAAACAAGCACTATAGTGATAATTTTATATTTTTATCTATAAATGATATAAGAAATTCTAAAAGGGTGTGAATAAGTAACTTTTTATATTTTATGAAAAATAAAATTTTTATTTTAATAGTTAATAATCAATCAAGCAACTCAGAAAATTCTTACTTGTTGGAAACTTTCCATACTAATTTTATGAACCAAATAACCTTTTAAAATTATATAAATTTTCCTCTAATTTCAAAATATACATAGACCTCTTAAGAATATTCTTGAAATAACAATTTGATACTAGATTGTCTTTTTTAGATTTTAATTTATTAATTTTCATTTTACCAAAATACCTATAAATAATAAGAAAAAATTTTAAATTCCTCCTAAATCGTACAGTGTTTTGTGCTTAGATAATATAACATGAAATTTTGTTTTATTTCCTTTAGTTTTAATATTTTAATCTCTTCACATGCTTTTCTATATTAAGTGACTGTTGTAAATAAGAGACCGTTTGGTTTGATCAAAGAAGGGAAAAGAAATCAACAAAAAAATATAGGAGAAAACATAATGAAAATCTCATAATTACTCATTTTGTTTGATTAAACAAAGAAAGGAATTAAATATTTCTAATTTACTTTACTAATAATTATTACATTGAAAAATAATTCACTTATAATTATTATTAAAATAATTATTATAATTATTATCTCATTATTTTAATTTCATTTATTATTATAATTTTTTTAATAATTTGATGTTAATTATTAATATCTTAATATTATTTCAATTATTACTTTTATTATGTCAATTATTATTAATATCTTAATAATAATTAATATTATTTCAATAATATTAATAATTATTATTTATTTAATCATTATTTTAAATATTTATTAGTTATTATTTTTATTGTTTTATTAATATATTATTATTATTTCAATTACTTATATATTATTTATTTATTATTTTTGTGACTATGATTGTTATTATTTTATGATGAATATTTATTGTTATGATTAAATTATTAATATTTTATTAATATAATTAATTTTTTACTATTAAATATTTTATTATATTTATTATAATAATTATTATATAAATATTTTTATTTATTTAATTAATTTTATTAAATTTTATTATTTCTTTTATTATCTATTATTTAATAATTATTTTTTAATTATATTATTATTATTATAATTATATTGAGGATGATAAATTTAAAATTTAGAATGAGGGAATTGAATTTTTCCAGAAATTGAGGGGAATCACTATTTTCTCATTTAGGATAATTCCATTAAAAGAAAATTAGAAAACAGAATAAGGTTTTTTTTCCTAAATCAAACAAAAGTAAAGAGAATGGCAAATGAAACCCTACTATTTTCTTTTCCTTTATTGATTATCCCAATTGAACAACCCCTAAGTTTAGTATGTACATAATGCATGTGGTTTTAAAGTTTAAGATCTAACTAAATCAAAACAACAAAATAGTACAAAAAACAAGAAATGTAATTGACATGCCCGAGTTTTTGTAACTATACTTGTATTAGATAATTATGCAGAAGTGTTATGCATATAACTAGTACATGTATTTGTATTTTAGACAACATTTTTATTGTATCATACATCAAAGAAATTATGTAGCAAGTTATAATCTATCAAAAATATTTATAAAATTTCTCGTGAAGAAAGTAAAAGCAATTATCCGTAAATTTGATAATAAGTTTAGCAATATGTTTTGCAAAATTTAAAAGGAAAAAGAAAAAGAAAAAGAAAAGCAATATAAGATTTGATAAAAAAAAAAGAAAGATTATACCCGAAATGTTAGCTCTTTTCCGGTATAAAAAATAGATAAAATCTAAGATATCATCATAAATAGAAATAAGATTTATTTGAAAGTATTACTGCACCTATAATAACGAGACATTTAACAAACTTAGTCAAGACAAATATTTCTTATATCTTTGTAATGTGAATTAAATTGATGAAATATCCAGAAAAAGTCAATCCAATTTCTTCTTTTTTCCATAACTACTCTTCTCACTTGAGGGAAAAAAATATATGTTAGATGCAAGTCAGAGCCTATGAGTTAAATAAAAGGTAATTTGGTCAAAAAATAATGATTTTGACCATTGATTATAACTTAACAGTTAAATATAGAAAAAAGTACATTTTATTCATCCATGCTTTTTTCCATTTTTACATAAACTACTTGTGGTTTTAAATATTACATTTCAATCACATATGTTTTTAATTATTAATATTTTATCTACTTAAACTATTTTTCATTCAAAGATTAACAAAAAAAACTTTCCTGTATTGTGTTTGATTTCTATTTTTTTAAATCTTGACCTAATTTGACGTCCAATTAAGATTAATATTATTTAGTATCCTTTATTTAGTAACCATAACTTAAATTGTAGAAAATAAATCTCCAATAGAATTAATTTTTTTGAGGCAATTTGATTTTAAATGAGCATTAAATTGAATTAATTTTGAAAAGTAAAGATAATGTGGGTTGCATTTGAATTTTTTGATTAAATTTTAGATGGAAAATAGTTTAAATAGGTAAAATATTAATGATTAAAAATATATATAAATAAATTGCAATACTTAAAATCATAAATAGGTAAAGTCAGAAAAAGATGAAATTAGAAATGAGTAAAGTATAAATTTCTTTAAATTTATCAGCCTACAGAACTTTTAAAATTGAATTTAATAATAATGCCTCCATAAATTGAGGAAAATTTTGCATATATTTTAAAATTAGAGATGAAGTTTATATAAGTTAAATTAAATTCGGAAGAAATTTATATATTTTGCTCCAAAAATTTCTCCATTTAGAAACTCGCAATGAAACAATCAAATCAAAATCTTTAATATAAAATCCAGTGGTAAGTAAAACAAAAACAAAAATTAATAAAAAATTGGATGGAAAATATAATGCATTTGAGTTTTTCGATTAAATTTTTGATGGAAAATAGTTTAAATGAGTAAAGTATTTATGATTGAAAATATATGTAGATAAATTGTAATACATAAAATTCCAAGTAAGCAAAGTAAAAAAGACGAAATTATAAATGAGCAAAGTATAAATTTTCTTAAATTTAACAGTCTACAGAACTATTTAAAATTGAATTTAATAGTAGCACCGAAAAATTTTGTATATATTTTAAAATTAGAGATAAAGTTTATATAAATTAAATTAAATTCGGAAGAAATTTATATATTTTGATCCGAAAATTTCTCGATTTAGCAAACAAAAATGACAAAGAAACAATCAAATCAAAATCTTTAATATAAAATCTATTAGCAAGTCAAAAAATCAACAATCAATTAAAAAAAATTGATGTCATCACCATGTTTATGATATGAAATGTTTCCGGTGAAAATAAACAATGGAAGGATAATGGAAACGTCCCACAGTTGATGCATAGCACATACGAACACATCTATTTTAAGTTTATTAGAAATATATTTTTTTTGAACTTTTGGTATCCAATAATCACGTTGAGCCTCACATTGAGCCCTTATTAATCTAGAATTACATCGAGTTGAATCCAAATCAGGAAGATAGCTTTTCCTATGCTTATTTTCTTCATTTACAAAGATTAAATCCAAGATTTTACTTAAAAAAAATACTAAACTCCAATTACTCAGATCAACAAACTTCAATAGAAATAAATATTAGAGTGTGATATGTTATTTTGCTTATTAAAAAAAGAAAAAAGAGTCTGTCATCAACGTATATAGTAAGATATATTAAATGATAGCACTACCCTTACACAAAAATAAAAATAGTAAATTATCTCAATTAAATCTTATATTAATAATAAAATAAACATAAAATGAAATTACATAATAATTTAATAATGCAATATTTTTATATTTTAATCATAATTATTAATAAAAAATTTAACGATCTATTCATATACTCTTGCGCAGAAATAATACTCTCACTTACAATAGTTTAAAAATAGTAATATTATATCATTAAAAATGAGATTTAAAATTGAGTTTTAAATATAAATTAAAGGTTATTATAAAATACATAATAATGAAGTGAAATTGTAAAGTTTAATTTAATAGATATAAAAAATTTAAATTTCAATTTCGAATCTTATTTATGAAATTTATACTTTTGAATTTAAAATTATTTTCTTAAATAATCGAGCTGAGGCCATTCTTTAGTCCTACACTCAAGGGAGTCGTGTCCACTAAGATAAAAAGAAAAACAGACAAGGTGGTAGGATTCATGCCACTAACATCTTAATTGGGGATGACATTTAGATTTCTAAACAAACGCATCATCCATTTTTTATCAATCAATATTTTGAAAAGAAAGAAAGAAGTGTAAAACTCCGACCAAAAAAATAATTATAATAAAATAAATAACAAATTATTTTTCATATGTGCGTAATATTTTACCAGCACGTGGTGGCAAAAAAGAGTAAAGAAAATAGAACCAGAACATTTCATTTTTTAATGTGCAAAACAACAAACAAAAATTACAGACAAAATATAATTTGATCTCAAAATTTTCAAGTCATAGACCAAGTGTAAACATGAAAGTGAATCCGCTTGCTAGATTAAGAATTTATTGGACTCATAATTTTTTTAAAAGTAAAGGTCTAAATAAAAAGAAAGCGGACCATACTCAGAATATTCCTATATTAGTGACAATCGATAAGTGCAATTCAGAGGTGGCCAACTGAATCCTACTCCCCTTGGAATATTCTTTAATCCTTCCTTTTACGTCCCTATTCCTTTTAGGTCCTAATCCAACAAGCCCTTGATTAGAAATGGAAATAATTAGCCAATTAATAAAGTTTTAAGAATTAGTGTAAATTAACTAGTGTAGATTAACTAGGATGAGATTGTTTTAATTTAACTAGAAGTTTCGGATTTAGATCCGAGTTTTTGGAAATATAACTATATTAAAACTCAATTGGGAGAGTTTTGTCTCCTATTATGGTCTTACTTAATTCGAATCTAAATTAGTTAACATTTAATGTACTATTTGGATATTGGATGATTATTATATCCAACAAAAAAAAATAAAGTAATAAAGTTTCACAAAGGCTTAAAATCATCTACTAGCTAGTAACAGTATATTGATATAATATTCAATTTAGATACTAAAAATCCACCAAGAAATATAAGTTTCAAATTCCTAGAACTAAGCTTGGACTGAATTCTCATGTATTTATTAGGTGGACAAATAAAGAACTATGTGACATAGTAGTTGGCAACCACATAGATACTATTGAGTACAAAATAATATACTAATTAAGCATATAAGGAACTTAAATGTGTAAATAAGATATTTCTATATGTAACCTACTAGATGACAGAATCAAGAGTGTTAATTTAAAAGATAGTAACTTTATCTTTTAAACTTTAATCCTTATGTTAATTAGTGAAATTAATAAGAGCTCTTCACAACTTGTGTCCATTTTATTATCTTAAGATATTAAAAAGCCAAACCTTATGTTTGCTTGATTATAACACATTTGTTTCTTACACTATCTATATACTAGTTTTCATGTTTAGTGGTTATGTAACTTTTGGATATGGTTAATGAGATCATGTGTTATTAGTGACTTTAAATTGATGATGATGAATGATAGTTTTTCAATAATTTTTCCATGGATGGTGCAAAATGCCTCCAATGTAATCCTCTACTAGCAACTATGATCAATTTGTATTTAAAATTACAAATTATAACCTTCTATTGTGTAATTTGTACATGTTATATAGTTATGGTTTGCCTACTTTTGAATAAAAAGAACTTTGTTGTTACATGTATTATGGTAATGAATAAGTGATGCTGATGATTATGGTGACTATAGTTGAGTTGTATCTTCTTGCCACTCTAAATATTAGAGTGTCTAAGCCTACATTATATATATTTTATAATTTTATTAAAGAAAGATCTTATACTAAACTCTTAAATCTTTAACTAATAATCTAAGAAAGTGATGCAGCATGCTTGGATAACTTTAGGATAAAAAGAGCTTACTTTTATAAGTTATGTGAAATGTTTAGGGATGTTGATAAGTTAAAAGGAAATAAGAAAACAAGTTCAAAGAAAATGATTGTTTTATTTCTATTCACACTTTTTTATGCACCAAAAATCTGATAACTCAATTATATTTTAAAAGAAGTGGTGAGATAGTATCTAGGTATTTTAATACAATTCTCCTTGCTATCTTTAGATGTTATCATATCTTACTAAAAAAGCTTGAGCTTGTGTCAAAAAATTACCAAAATGAGAAGTGGAAGTGATTTAAGGTAAGTTAAAGTTTTCAAGATGATTAGATGATTTTATTCATATTTATAGATATAGACAAGATATATTAACAAGTGATATATATATTTATACTTTTCATTTTTGTAGAATTGCTTAGGTGCTTTGGATAGAACACATTTTAAGGTTTATGTTAGGAATAAGTACAAAGCTAGGTTCAAAAATAGAAAAACAGAACAAATTACTAATGTATTGGCATTTTGCATGTAAGATTTGTAATTTATTTATATATCGAAAGTTCCATAAGGTAATAATATCAATGATTTTTCATAATGGTTATTATAAATGGAAGATCTTATTTGTAATAATTTTAATTGTAACTTTATTTAGTTGCTTCTTGGAAATTACTATTTATGTGATGTTAGATATATGAATTCTGAAAGATTTCTAATACCATTTAGGGGCCAAATGTATGATTTTAGTGTGTGAAAAAATGGTGCTTAAAAAGCATTAGTTGAAGAATATTTTAACATAAAACATTCTCAAGCAAAAAATATCATAAAGAGGAGTTTTGGATTATTGAAAATGAGATAGGGTATTCTAAATGCACTATTTGGTATCCTAGGAAAACTATGAGTAAAATTATCATGACATATGCATTGATACATAATTTCATTCAAACAACCATAAGTGTACACCCTATGGAGCTTTTGCTTGTAGATAGTGAGGAGGAAAAAATTGATTAACATGAAATTAGGATTATAGAGATTAGCATTGCATAGAGTAAATTTAAAAGGGATCTTGTAGATAAGATGTACAATGCATGGTTACAAATAAGGCATTATTGAATATAGTGCATAAACAACCAATTGATATTAAGTCTCACTTTGTATTTAATGAATTGATATTTGATACACATTTTAGTCTTGTACTAATGTTTGAAACCTGCTTGAATGTTTATGAAAAAACAATTTGATTAATCTTTGCATTCAGTGAATTTTTATTTTGGACATGTTTCAATAGAGTGCATTTATGATGTTAACTTCTGGATTTTGTTTAATCTTTGTTATATTTAATTTGTTTTATAAAACTTGAACTTCTTCCTTTTAATTGAGCATATTGTTAACTATCTTTTTTTTGTGTAGTGATGAGCTAATCTAAAGTCTAGAGACATGCCAACCAAGGTATTAAAGTTAGCAATAAAGTTTTACATGAGTTGGGCAACTTGTTTGACCCAATAAACTTAACTTGAAAAAAATATAGAGTTTAAACTCTTTTTTTATAGTTTGATAAGGTCATTAGGCTTTTTTTTCTATAGCTTAACTATTATTTAGGTTAGGCTTGGGCTATGATAATAAGAAATAGGCCAACTTGGTCCAACTTAATTATATTAATTTATTTTTAATAATATAATTATATCTAATTATTTTTTATATAAAAAAGTTTAATTTGATATAAGTAAATATTCTACATGTTTAAATATCTTATTATCTCTTTAAATATATATTTTTCATGTCAAAAAATTATTTTTTACTTAAAATAATAATAAAAATAAAAATAATTGAACTTTTGAACTAAACCTTGGGCCATCTATTAAATTATTTGAGTCGAGCAAGGTTAATTTTTTCTTTCAAAGTAAATAGGCTGAATTGGGCTCAAGCTTTGTTTTTCATATAATTATGTAAGAAAAAACTTAACTCGAAGCTCGAAAACTTGGCCCATGTACATGTATAGTTGGCAATTTTTTTAAAAGTTATATGAGATGGGGATGCACTGAGGATTGTGCACTTATTAGTGCAATGATGGATCTTGATGGTTGAAAATAGCTAAAGGTCAATTTAAGAATGGTGCATATACTAAGTTGAAAAATTTAATAGAGCAAAAGCTACCTAGTTGCAGTATAAAAGTTAAACTACATGTCAAGTCTAGAGTAAAGCTTTAAAGAAAATAATATGATGCCATTATAGAGATAATAAGTCTAGTTTTTGGTGAATTTGGATAGAATGATGATGAAAAGTTTATAACATGACCAAAAGTAATTTGGAATAAGTAGGTGAAGGTAATATTATATTTTAGGCTTTTTCATTGTTGTATATGTATGTATGTATGTATGTATATATATATATATATATATATATATATATATATATATATATATAATTCTTATATTTTCCTCTTTTTTATGCATGATAGAGTCACAAAAATGCAATAAGGTTAAGAAAAAAAGCCTTTCCCATTTTTTTGATGATTTGCCCAAAATCTTTAGAAAAGATAGAGTTATTAAAAATAAGATTAAAAATTGACAAAATGTGCTAAAGGGGATGGAAAATGAAGAAAAAGTTAGAGAAGAAGAAAAACATGTTTCTACTTTTTTTTTATCGATGACATAAGTTCAATGTCTCAATGTGGCTTAATGGAACTTTTTTCATTAACTACATCATCCAGCCAGAGGATAAAGAAGGCATAGACTGAAACTGTGGAATCTTTAAAAGAATTTTCCATAAAGTTTACAAAAATAGTTGATGTGATGGAAATTATAGGTAAACATATAGGCTATTTAGTTGATTATTTATAGCATGAGTCTAAGTTTGCAAAGAGAAGGATATAAGTGACTTTAGAGGTTATGAAGGCTGATGGGCTAATTCCTACCTAAGTTACAAATGTCACTAAGAAGATTACTCTCAATTTACTTGAAATTGATTTCTTTTTTAGCCTTTTTTAAGATTATAGATCTACTTAAGTGCATGGCTTACTACTTCTAGATCAGTGATATTTTATAATCTCTAATAGTCAAATATATGACACTCATTGGAATTATGTTAAATTTTTGAACTTTTGCATGATCTTTAGTTGTCATTTCCCTTTTTTAATTTCAATAATTGTGTTAATGGATTTAATGCTTTTGATATGATGCTTTTATTGTTATATTTCTAATGTAACCTTGAATCAGTTGAAACTCATACTCTATAACACATTGTCAAGTTAAAGCAATTTTGAATCATTTGACACTTTTATTTAGATTTGTTTTGTATATATTTTTTTAGGTCCAATAGCCTATTTTGATTGTTTAATTTATGTCTGAACCACCTTAAAATAGGTTTGAGATTAAACAAACTATATCAAAATCATGAATTATAAGCTTTAATTTAAGCTAATGTAGTTATTTTACCCTTGGTTAGTGTGGTTCCCATAGAGCTCTAGGAAAAGAAATATTAAACTAGGGCAAATTAAGGGGCCTACTACATGGTTTAGAATGTGTACTCACATATGAAGATAAAGATGGTGATTAGATGCTTGTAGGGATGTACTGTGGGACATATTCAGTCACTCATGCAATAGGTTAAAAATTATGAAGGGGTCTAATGCTATTAGCTTGGCTTTTAGGGCCATGGAGAAATCTAAGAGCTAGAGCTAGGTAAAATTGGTTAGAGACTTAATTGCTTTAAGCTTAATGCTAGAATTAACAGTAGATAGTGATAGCCAAGGATGTTATATACAACACAAGCCATTAGTTTTGATGGTCAATGGTGTTCAAATATTAACTTGTATATGTTATTACATTTCTAGAAAATTTCTCCTAATTTCTATTTAATGTTTGTCTTATATTTAAATAATGAAATATTTTTTTTTATGCAAGAGAGAGGGATAGGGGAGGGGGAAGGGTTTGAACCACTACCCTATCATGCCATTCTCTATGGTGTCAAAAGATTAACTAGTGCTAGACACTTGGTGGTGAAATCTAAGGGCACTAAACTTGATAATGGTAATTTAGGATTTTTTGTAAATTATATATGGATGGTAATACTTTTAGAAACCTAGCCAAAGTTGATTTTGGTGGTTTAATTAGGGTTATCTTTGCTAATACTATTTTTGTTAGGTTGTTGTTACCCTCTTTGTGGATCAAAAATAAATTCCTCCCCTAGTATATAAATTGATTGTGTTTATTGTCTATTAAATATAAAATTTTATTCTCTTCTTTTCAACATACAAATTAGAGTAAATCATATAAGTATAATAGTTTCTGTTATATTTAAAATAATTTTTTTAATTATGAAAATAAAAAATCACTTAATGCACACACATATTTCTCATTTGGAATGATGAAAAAAATAATTCAATTGGTCTTGCATGAGTGAATAATTTTACACATTAATAAAATTCAAAATGAATTGAATTATTATTTTATATTATTCCAAACAAAAAGGTAAGTGCTATGTTTGAATCACATGACAGAAAAAAAAATTTAAAGTAATATCGGATGTAATGACACAATTAAAAGTGTTAGCTAAAAATAATAAATTTTGGCAAAATATTAAATTAGCAATTATCTTGAAAGAAAATATTAGTTTGACTTGCTGTCACGTTAGAAGACATGTAAATCGCATAATTGACCCAATTTGTAAAGGAATTTTAAATTTGGTCCTCAACAACATGTGAGCTAAACACATTTTCCACTAATAATAATAATAATTAGTGACATGATATTTTGTGTAATATTTTCAAAATGGGATAGAAATTATTAACATGAACCCAATACAACTTAGTAGGCTTAAGGCGCCTTGTCCCCTAAATTTTCAGTGTTTTTTAATTATCATTGTAATTTTTAGTAAATATAAGAACTTGTCAATTTAGGCTCCTCTAAAAAATAAAACACATATGAAAAGTAGTATAATGATGAAGTATTGTTGTAATTTTTATTTGAGAAAAGAGAAAAAAAGAGTAACCAATTTAAAAAGATGTAGTGTGAAAACAAAGTACAATATCATGTTTTTGTAATTATTATTAAAATTTGAATTTAAATGTAATCCATCATTAAAAAATATAAAAATTATTTCATTATGTATAAAACTTTAATTATTATTTATTTTTTAATGATATATCCTTTTTTGTTAATGGATAATGTTAGATAATTTACTTTAATAATGAATTAAATTTAAATTTAAACTAAATTTAAATATAATTCCATGTTAGTATAAATTAATTTTACATTAAATTCAAATTTTAAACTCTTAAAAATAATCATTATATATATCAAATCTCATTGAATTTTAATTATTTCTTTGCAATAGTTAAATTCAAGTTTGAATTTTGCAAGTTTAATGAATTTGAGATTCAACTCAAATCCATTTATTTTTATTAAGTTTGAATTTGAATAAATAGGTATTTAGTTTGATTTAACTTATTTATAATTCTAATTTCTAATCTATCAGAAAAATTTTAAATGACTTTTGAGTCTATATAAGATAAATTTCACTCTCTGCCCCCGATCCGATTCAATAATAATTATTATTAAATTAAACAAATCAAAATGGATTATTATTTTATTAAGAAAATGACCATTGTGATGGGTTTATATACTAAGGTATAAAAATTATAATTAGACGGAGTTCCAGAGAATGGAAAACTGCTAAATTTGTTTATTTTTCTTTTATATTACAAGGTAATATTCCTTTGGAATCAAATCAAATGGATCCCTTTTTCATACAAGGCTTCAAACACGTTCACGCCTTCCATGAGTATAAATAACCCGTCTTCTCTGGTTGTTGAATCCACAGCAAAGCCTCAGGATTGATTTCCAGAGTACTGGGGCACACAAGAAGCGAACCCAATTCTTGAGGTTCCTAAACCAAAAGTTTTCTTAGGTTTCTTCATCGACGTCTTTGAGATTTCTAATTTCTGTATCAATGGCGGCGGGTATTGTGGTTGTTTTCGACTTCGACAAAACCATCGTCGACTCTGACAGTGATAATTGGGTTGTCGATGAGTTGGGCGAGACTGAGTTGTTCGATCAGCTTCTTCCCACCATGCCTTTCAATTCTCTCATGGTGCGCTTTTCAAATTCTTTTGTACATTTGATTCTCTCATCCTACGTTCTTTCAGCCTGTTTGTATTGATTTTATCTTCCAGACTGAACATTTCTAATGTTGTTCTGGATTTCAATTTTCTAACCAAAAGTTGGGATTTTTGGGTATCAATCTGTGTTTCTTCTATCCGTTAATGTTGATTTTTTCTTTTTCTTTTCAGTACTGAAATTTTTTATGTTGTTGTTCTGTTTTAACAGAATAGAAGTTGGGATTTTTATGCATCATTCTGGGTAAACTATTCCTGTTTTTATTTTATTGATGTTGTCTGTTTTAACGTTGTTTTGGCAACTGATTCTACAGGACAGAATGATGATGGAGCTTCATTCAAAGGGGAACACCATTAAAGACATTATAGAAGTTCAGCAGAGGATTCCTATACATCCCAGAGTTGTTCCTGCCATTAAAGCAGCCCATGCTTTAGGGTGGATATCTTCTGCCATTTTTTTCCCATATATAAACGAAAAGCATGAGAAACTTGAGTTGAATTCTCACTGAGTGACCGTAACATCTAATCACTCCCTTAATAAAGTGGTGAAATTTTTAAAATTTATAATTAGTATTAAATTTTATAACTAATATTATTAGTTTCTCATTTTTATTTTTATTATAATTATAATCCCATCTTAATAATATTAAATGCATATTTATTTTTTAATTATATATTTGATTTTCACTATTTATTTTAATGTTATGAGTGAAAAAAGTAACAAATAATTATAACAAAATTAGAATAAACTAATAGTACTAGTTATAAAAGAGATATAATAATCACAATTTTTATAAATAAATGAAGGACTAATTTTTTGAATAATGATAACAACATACTTAAACCCATATTCCCACAAATATCAAATTTCAAATCCTAAGGCTTGGCAGTAACTTCCTTAATGTCAAGTAACTGAGTGAGATAAATAACTTTCTAAATAGGAAACGGAAGAAGTGGTGTGTATGGTAGTGAGTACTGGATTATAATTGTCCCCACATTTCTCTTTTATCCGGGAAGAGTATTTAAATATATGGTGTATTTGATATTTTCAGGTGTGATTTGAGAATTGTGAGTGATGCAAATACACTTTTCATTGGAAAAATTTTGGAGCATTTAGGAATTAAGGATTGCTTCTCGGAGATAAACACAAACCCAAGTTATGTTAACGAAAAAGGAAGGCTAAGAATCCTTCCTTATCATGATTTCAACAAAGCTTCTCATGGCTGCACCCTCTGCCCTCCAAATATGTGCAAGGTACCACATTTTGTTATTCCTTATTATCATTAGAAAAAAAAAAGTTGTTTACTGCTGTTGTCCCACGCAGGAATTAGTTTCATATTAAAAAGTATGGAGATATCTTGATTAAAATGAAATTTGCTAATTCCATTGCTATATTATGGAACAACAATGAATCAAATTAAAAATGGATTTAAAATTCTAAAACCTTTTTTATTCCTTATTATTATTTTGTTTCTTATTGTATTATTTCTGAACTACAGGGTCAGATTATAGAAAGAATTCGAGATTCAATTCCTTTTGAGGAAAACAAGAGGTTCATCTATCTTGGTGATGGCAGTGGAGATTACTGCCCAAGCTTAAGGCTTAAAGAAAGAGATTTTATAATGCCAAGGAAGAACTTCCCGGTGTGGGACTTAATTTGCAAAGACCCTTTGCTTGTCAAAGCAGAGATCCATGAATGGAGTGATGGGGACGACATGGAGAGAATTTTGCTTAACCTGATCAACAGAATCATTTTGGAGAAAAATGCTCAGTTCATTTCAGCTGACTGCAAGCTTCAGACTTTAGATGTTTCTGCCCATGAGACTCTGTTTCAGGCCCTCTCAGTTCCGCATTGATAACATTATTAGAAGCCTAAAATAGTTAATTATTGCCTTTGATGATTTGACCGTGAGTCAAATTTAATGGATCTTTTAGAATCATTCTCCTATGAGTGCTTCAACATAAGAAAAAAAATGTGGCTCACTTAACAATAGCTAAGCACTTACTATTTTATTTAATTGTGAGCTAGTTATTAAAAAAAAAAAAAATTGTACATCTACATTTATCATTTGTTTATGTATTCTTATTTGAAGGTTTGGTGAATAATTGCAAAGCAGAGCATGCTAGTATTTCTAACTCATTGCGCGCGTATAGTTTTGGATTTATTTTATATTGTGTCTTATGATTCTTATCCAAACATTTTCATTTGAGGTCCTATGTATTGTACATAAATATCAAAAAGGATATTATCGATAGATAACCTTTGTGATACAGTAATCCTCCTTTGAAAATTTTCTTGCTTTAGTATTTCAAGTTCAAATTTCGGAATCTTATCTGAATATATTGAGTAATTTGTCACTCTTAAGTTTTACCATTGAAAATTTTTAATTTTATATTTTAAAACAAAGTGTTTATAAAAGTAAATTTTCATCTATAAATTTACCAGCATTTTGCTTTGGTAGCCCAAAGTGCTAAGGTAGAACTATTTATGTTTCCAAAGTAATATTATATCATCAAATGGAGGTGCACCTAACATCCTCAAGTGGCCAACCAAGATCACCACTACAATAAACCTACTTTAATTAAAGTTTCCAAGCACCAAGAACTTTTATACAGAAAGTTAGGATTTTTTAACTGAATTATGTTATATACAGAGTTTCTGCACAACATTTTCACAAAAATCACTTGTTATCCATTGATTATCTTATAAATTGAAATTCAATGATAAAAAGATTATATGTAAGAAAATTGTGTGAAAAAACGTGTGTTTGTGGGATTTTTCTTCTGCACTTTAGGTATTGGCAAGTAATTGTGTAATACTGAAAATTTTCCAAAACATGGAGAAAGGGACTGCACACAAAATGATGACGAAAGAGCAAAGAATTGCAAACAGAATCCAGTCCAATTTGAGGTTAAATTTGTCAGGCCACAGTCCAAGTGTGAGCAAGGGGTGCATCCACATCCTATATTAACAAATAATAACAAAAAGGAAGAGGATCAGAATTCTTTTATTCGGTGGAAAAATATTTTTTTATAATTTTTTTTATTCATAGCAAGGTATTTTTATATTTTTTTAATAAAAAACTAATCTTATTCGAGATGGGAATTCGGGACAGGAGTAATAAATAATAAATCCCTTACCTCAAAATTTATAATTAAGATTATAAAATATTTTATTTTTTATTATTACATAAAGATGGTGTGGCAAAAATAATATTTATTATTAAAAAAAGCTATTTCCCCTCATAATGTGATATCAGATTGGCTATTATTTATTTCTCTCATTTTTACATGAAAACAATACTCTCAAATGTATATAATTAAACGGTTGGTTTGAATAATATGCTGCAGGTCCTAGGTTGTAATTTCCTTACTGTTAATGTCCCCCCCCCCCCCCAACACACATATAGTGCAGCTATACATTGAGAGCTTTACCCTTTATTTGATTGCAAAGGAAGAAAAAAAAGGAAAATTAGAAGAATGAAAATAAGAGAAAAGAAAATAATAAGACAAGTACTTTCACTTTTTTTTGCTTGGATGCGAAGCAAATAAGAGGAAAGAAAAAGATAAAAACAAAATAAAGTATAATGACAAATTTGCCCTTTAAATTAATAAGTTAATTTTCAAATTAAATAAAATTAAGAATAAAGTTGTAATAAATTAGTTTTTCACTTATTTTCAGTCCATATGTGCCGAAAATTTTTTTTGGTAAGCCTTGCTCTTTTTCTTCTACTTTTTTTTTCTTTTCAATTCATTTTTTCGTTTTACAACTAAAGAAGGAAAAACATTATTTTTCTATTCTTTTTCTTTCTCTGAGAGGTAAAAGGTAAGGAAGAACAAAAGTAGTTAACTGAGTCGTGGGCGGCAATGCTTGAGCAAGAGAGTCAATCCGTGTTTTTTTTTTCTATCCATTTTTTATAGAAACATGCAAAGGGTTAGACTTTAGTCTGATTATATATATATATATATATACACACGCGCGCGTGTATATGTATAATGGGGTGGTAGTAGTGAGTTGGGATTATTAGATTTCATATGGAAGGATTAAGATTAAAAATATAAAGCCATGTAAATTTTCAAAATACTCATTTAATTTTTTAAGTTATTATGTGATTTTCAATTATCTTTTAACCCTATTAATTAAATGCAAAATCTAATGATCATAATTTTTTTTTCTTATCACATAAAACCATTTCTCTTAATTAATATGCCATATAATATAAATATTATTAGATCTTTTAATTAATGTAATTTAATTACTATTTTTTTATATCAAACTCTATAAAAGAAGCAATGTGTTCTCCTTTGTTTATATAAAAATAAATGAGTTTTTTTTTACTACAAAACAAACAAAAACTAATTACCTTTATCTGCTTCTGCTTATGAGACATTATGTTAGGCTCTCCTAAATCAACATTCATGATAATTAGAAATCTGAAATATATATTTGATTATTTCCTTGGATGATGTGTTATTATACACTCAAATTTAAGGCTCTCTTGATTTTTCTTCTATGATTGGCTTAAAATTAAAAAAAAAAAAAAACGTATGTCACACAACACTAGTAAAGTAGACTTTCTATTTAATTTTGGGTCATATATAGGAAAAAATGATTGTACATTCCACGTTACTTATTTGTATATATAGTATAGTTTATATTTTTGTTAAATACCTAATTATTATATATATTAATTAGGTTACCATACTCTCGCATGTTTCATTTTCAAGAATGGCCTTGGCATTATTAGTTGCCGCGCCCATGATGTACGTTTGATTTTTTTTTTTTTCATTTTATATATTCATTGAATAAAATAAGCGATGATCCAAAAATTTTGCCCTCCTTCTCTATCTATCCAGAGGATGGAAGGGCAGAAGACCCTAGTGGCCCTTCCAATCAAGAATTAGGGTCTCAAACAAAGCCAGATGAAGAAATGAAAAAAATCTAAGATGTAAAAGATTATAACATGAGCGATTCAACAGATTTAGATTCCTATATATCTACTCATGCTGTACTTCATTATACTTCATTATATGTGTACACACACAAGGGAAAACAAATACATGAAATATATACATACAAAATGGCAGACAAGGGAAACCAAACAAACGAAATATCCTCCCTTAACAAATCAATAACATCCCGTAGGATCTGCAAAGTCTAAAGATTAAGCTGCTACTATCTTCTTGTTGGCCAGAAAAATCAGTACACCTATCAACTTCATGTGGCAGAACACTAATTGGGGAAATTTTGACCATGGGGTCCTGCACTCAGAAAGCAAAGAGTTTGGAAAGATTATCATCATTCCCTCCATTTAGGAGTTGAATAACAATCAGGGCATTCATTTAAATATTAAGATTACTAATGTTTAGATTAACAACCAATCTCAAGCCCTCAATCATTGCCCATAATTCAGCTGCAACATCAGTTACAATACCAAATCCTTTTCAAAGGCCTATCAACCAGAAATTATTGCAATCTCTTGTTAAACCTCCAACACCAGTAGGCTCCGGCTTTCCCCTCACTAAGCTACTTGTGTTAAGAGTGTACCATTCCTCTTGGGGAAGCTACCATTTAACTAAATTCATGGCAACCCCTTCGGGAGAAGAAAATATTCTATGATTAAGAGAAGCAACAGGTTCAGTAGATCGGGCAATGATTTTATAATGCATACTAGCTAAAATAGCAGTTTTCTATTGCTCATTAGCACACTTCAAAGCAAATGAGTTCCTGCAAAGCCAAATACACCATAGAGCCATAGAAAAAACAACACTCCAAGGTATTGAAATTCTGCCAAGCTTTTCTTTTGAAAGGCAATTTGCCCGAAGCCAGTCTGCAAAGTCATTTGAATGCCATTAGACTTGTCTAGAAGCTTGCTCCACACGTCTTGCACTAATCTGCAATCCTGGAACAAATGAGATTGAGTTTCCTGATATTCCAGGCAAAAGAAACAAATAGCAGGAAACATTATACCCCTATGGCTTGGCATACTCCCAGTTTGAATTGTATTGTGCAGTAACAGCCACAAGAGCACTTGGTTTCTAGGATGAACGAGAAGTTTCCATATGCAACTAAAAAATCACAAGGTAATTGAGAACCATGACATAAGTACTTATAAATCATATCACAAGTTTGAAAGTATCAAATTTACCAACTTTGGAAGATCCCTAAATGAGCTGATCTTGACGTGAGTGTTGAGGATGCACAAGAATACCCTTAATTGTTAGAACAACTTCCTGATTGAAGAGGTCATTCAAAAGATCAAACTTCTACTCACCAGAGCCCTAAATAAGATCAGAGAGCAACCATAAATCTTCCTCTCTAGATAATGGGCCAATGAAACAACCTCTCAAAGGACCATAAACTAGTCCAGTTGTCCTCCCAGAACTTAATGGTTCTTCCATTAGTAGGCATCCACCTCATCCAAGTTTATTAAACAGGCCAACTTTCATCATGCCTTACTAAGTTGGAAAAACTAGCCTTCTGGGGTGAGTTCTATTGTGCATATATTTATTATATAAGCATCTCACCCATAATTTGTTTCTTTTCATCCGAAATCTCCAACTAAGATTAACAGGAAGATCCAAATTCTTGCAGTGAGTGGTCTGAAGCCCTAAAGAGGTTTAGTAACTATTCCCCATCCAACTAAATGTAGACGACTCTTTTCCACAATAGACCCCAATAAAAAATTCCTAATAATTGCATCAATTCTGTGACAAATATGTAAAGGAATAAAAGAACACTGCAAGTAGTAAATGGGAAGACTTTCAAGAATAGTTTTGATTACAACACATCTCCCTGCTAAATTCAAAAATCTACTTTTCCGTCCACTCAGCTTTGTGTTAAGCTTATCAATAATATAATTAAAAGAATTCCCCTTAGAAGTAGCAGGCCTTTTTGGAATGAAAGTTCCTTGGAAGGGAGAAACAAGATAATCAAGAAGAAGCCTTATTCTGTTGACAGTAATTTTGAACAAGATTTTATAAATAGTATTGCACATGCTAATAGGCTTTAGCTGTTTAACAGATTCAGGATTTCAAAACTTTAGAATTAAAACAAGCAGAGTCTTATTCAAGTAATGGGGAACAGAGCCTGAAATAAAAGTCTCCTGGATAGTTTTGATGGTATGAAATTTAGTGATAGACCAGAATTTTCGAAAGAACACTGGGTTTAGGCCATCAACTCATGGTGATTTATTGCCAGAGAAAAGACACTGCCTGATCTCAGATTCACAGGGAATAACAATTAAAGGCTGCAAGTGCTTAGATTGCAAAGTACAGGGCAAACAAAAGAATCGGGAGAATTAGGCTGCAAAAGATACTGACCAGAGGAGTATAGATTTTGAAAATAAGCCCTGATCATGTGCATCAAAGAAAGTTAATCATGCAACCAAATACCATCCTCGCCCATTAAACTAGAGATTATATTAGACTTCCTTCTGGCGAGAGTAGTTAAGTGGAAGAATCTTGTGTTTCTATCATTTCATGAACCAAAATTCCTCTTCTAACAGAAAAACTTCCTGATACTCCTTTCTAAACTCTCTTTGCAAGTTGACAGAAAATTATTAGGCCGAGCAGCAAGCTTTTTTTCAATACCCTGTAATCTAGCATGTAATCTTTTTTTTCCTTATAAAATATATTACCAAACACAACATAATTCTAATTATGAGCAAAAGTAGCAAATAAAGAACTAACTTGTGGAAGATTCGTATTGTGATCCCTCCAACAATCCTTGACTAATTTAGGAAATGCAAGGTGGCAGAATCATATTGATTCAAGTCTCAAATGTCTAGGAATATTGACATTAGTCCTGGGGTCAGTTTTCAGAATGAGCTTTTGGGATATGGTGAACAACAAAATATGGATAATAAAGAACCAATTAGGATTAGCATAGCATTTATGTAATCTACAATGACTGAGCGGGTCTCGGGAATTAGCCCGAGTAAAAGGGGGACCATGAAAACCAAGATCGAGCATGTTACATTCAAGACAATTTTTTAGAAGTTGAGCTCAATATCGATCAATAGGTCTACCACCAAGCCTTTCAGCACTATAACCAACATCATTGAAGTCCTTAGCAATGCACAAGGGGTAAATTATGCAATTTAACATAAGCTTTTCTCTAACACCCTATAATGATTAAGTTGGTGGGAAATTGAAATAAATTCATCCTTTCCACTCTGACCTGGGGGTTGTTCAAAGTTCTGGCAACCAGATAATCTGCTAAGGTTTGCGCTTGTAATTGAGTTGAGAACGGCCTCAATCCTAGGCGAGCGAGAGCTTAACTCTCCAGGTGAGCTTGAAGATCTGGTGCAAAGTTGGTTACATCCTCCATTGTCAGGACGGGAAAGTCCTCTCGCTTCGTGCCTGATGTGATTAGTATTGGATTCGACCATGCGCTTCTTAACTTGGGATCTGTCCAATGAGCATAGTTCATTGGATTCAACAAGTTGTTTCCAGTAGCCCAGTTTCTATCAGAATTAGTTACCCTAAATGCAAGATCCTTGAATTTTCTATTGGAGGTTAAGGGGGACTCAGTTTTACATTCGGAGCTCTGAAACTCTGACCCAATACTGACTGTTGAGCCATTCTCAATCCCCATTCCCTGCATTCTTGACTCAGTTAAGCCCTTTGTTCTGCATTCAAGTGAGCATTGTTGCTCCTCTTAGGATGATATGGAGCCATTTTGATCGATATTCATCTAGGATGTTCCAATTTTCGTCTAAAATGTCAGATGCTGATCCTGCGCTTGATTTAATAACATCCTGTCTCCTAGAGCTAGAAGGCTTTGGAACCCATATCTTCTGGTCTTTAAGAAGTCTATTACCTTTCAACTTAACTGGGTTATTTGGGTTCTTGTCAGAGCCTTTTAGATTTGAAGAATCTTTGTTGTACAGAGTATTTTTATTAAATTCCCTACTCCTTCTTAACTAAACAATAATCCAACCCTCCTCCAAAGATTGCTTCACGGTGCTATCGTTGACATTTTTTTTTTTTGGCCATATATCGTTGACATTTGGACTATTGGAAGTAACATTTACAAGAGAACAATCATCTTTAGAAGCATCCTTCACATAAGGACACTGTCCATCCATTTCCCTTATTTTGCTACAAAATTGGCAAAATGAGTTAAGACCCTCATAATTTATATAACCTGTTTAAGTCAGCCTAGACGTAGTCCTTAAGGCACATGTTTATCTAAATTTAACTGTACATAAAAGCGGGCATATCTATCTTTCTTTTCAGCTGCTGTATTAGCATCAATCCATAGAACTGGACCAATCTTGTTAGCAATCTCTTTTAAGACTAATGTATCGTAATACTCCACAGGCAGCCCTGGCAGACGAACTCACACAGGCACTGATTGGAGAATAGCTTTGGAAATCATAAAATCGGGGCTATATCTCTGAATTGTAAAAAAATGAGCAGCTACAAATCAGGGTCCTTCCTTCCTTTCAAATGTGCTGCAGATCACTTTCATCAAAGAATCTAGCAATAAAATACCTAGCTCAAAGATCAATAATTTTGAAACTCCTTTTTGGTTGCCAAAGAGATCGCAAATTCTAGTCCAAGTAACTAAAGCTCACTCCTCCCAAAAACCTTAACTGTAAGGGGGGTACACCATTTTTGCTTGATTTGATGCTCGGCTTACTTAGAAAGTTTACCCAACCTCATATTCTGTCATTTGATCCTCTCCTTCTTCATCTTCTAACAAAGATTCCAACTCCATCTTATCAATCCTAAAAAAGGCATATTTATAGGCACTAGTATTCGAATTTGCATTTATATTTTATATTCTAATTATCATGTATTTGTATTTATAATTTAATTTTTTTAATTATTATTATTTGAATAGGATTTATTCAATATTTGTAGGCCATGTATAAGTGACATCCTAAGGACACATACGTGATAAAAAAAAATTGTCCACAAGACTGCAACTAATTATAGTGATACAATGGACTAAGCAAGGAAAAGCCCACCAAAGAAACTCTAGTAAATGTCAAAGCACATTTTTTAGAATCTCCAGAAGAAATGAGTTGAAAATGCTGATTTCAAAAGAGAAACAAGAGGTCAACGAAAGAAACATGACAGTCACTACTGAAGGGAGTTTACACATTGGTAGTTCCATATACATTAGTAGTTCCATCTCCATTTCAAAATATAAGAAGAAGTAGTTCCATCTCCATTTCAAAATATAAGAAGAAGATAGTAAGTTTTAATTAGTTTTAGTTTAAAATGATAGTTTTAGCATAAGTACATTTATTGCAAACCCTAATTTTATTTTATTTTTCATGACATTTCAAGCAAAGAATTAGGCTAAATGCTTATTGATATAGAGGCGCTCTTCCACACCCACACTTATCTCATTTCGGAAGGTCACTACACAATTGTAGATGAAAGATTTGAGAGGACCTATGTAAGGTTTTATCTACGTTTATTATATACACCCACATTGTTAATTTTATCCATGAAAAATTATCCAACCTTCAAATTTTAATTTGTAGGTGAAGTACTTTAAGATGGTGGGGGTGTAATCTTTCCAAGTATTTGATGATAGCAATGAAATATCCCTAGTGCAGTTTGACAATACCTTGCACTTGGTGAAAACAACTGGTGGCCGAAATAAAAAAAAGTTGTATTTATGGCATGGGATTGGAGGCCTACAAGATTATTAGGTCTTTATCTATCATTGCTAAATTGAAGGAGTTGTAGAGCACCATCGAGCAATAAAGTAAGAGCTTAAAGTAGCATGTCAAATTGTTATAATAGTATAGCAACAGCTTCAAAATGCGATTAGTCTAATTAAGGTAAATAGGTGCTAATAGTAAATATGTTCTAAAAGGTGCAATAGGTGGTTTAATGCCTCTACCACCACTAACTAGGGGGATAACCACCAATTGTTGTAATAATTTGTAGATTTTTATATTTTTTAAAATTTCTACTTATATAAGATTTTTTTGATTTTTTTTACAAATATTGGATTCCATTTTTTTACATTATATAAATGAAATATTGACATTTAATTTTATTTTATAAATTTCAATTCAAAATTTTGATTTTTGGTTACATATTTGATTTTTAAAAAGCCAATATTTTTGCCAGCAAAATAGCCAGAATTTCAACAAATATTTCTCATATTATTAATAAAATTAGTGATGAATTTATAAATAGTAATGCTACTAATTTTGTAAAAATTTCCTAATTTAGCAACAAATACAAAAATTCAATCGCTAATTTTACCAAAAGAGACCCTTAGTTTTTATTTGTCATGGGGCCATAAAATTAGCAAGAAATAAAAAAAATTTGTTACTAATTAAATTACCAATAATATTTTTCTTGTAATGAAAGTCTTGACAAAATCATAATTGATATGTGTTAAATTTGAAATATAGTATTAGATGTCATGCAAATGATGACAAAATTTAGATAAATAAACTTAATTTTAATTTTCATATTTTATTAAAATTAAAAATTGTAATTAACACATTCAATTAGTACATTTTATGTTAAAATTTTAATGTATTTAAAATATTTTATAATAAAACAAAAAATTAGATTATATGTATATTTTTTAGCAATATAATCGCTTAAATTATAAATAATAGAAGTGAATATGAAAAGAGAAGAAAGAAAAATATAAAATTAAGCAATTAAAAATAAGAGAAACAATGTCCTAGTTGTAAAGTAATAAGGGTTAAAATAAAATATGTATTTAAATAATTCAATTAAATTTAAGTTATTTTAATATTTTTGTAATAAAAAGAAAATATATTATATCTACACTTTTCAATGATATTAGGATATTGGTGATTGAGCTATAATGAGAAAAAAAAAAAAAGAGAAGCGTCCAATAGAAGAATAGGTAAAAGAAAAAGAAACAGTGCATGAACTTTAAAATCGTGAAAAATTTTCATCACTTCAAAATTGCTATCATTGACAAAATTTAAATAAATAATTTGATTTTATATATTTTTTGTACTCTTTTGAAAAATTTGTAATTATTTAATTCAATCAATACTTATAGACTATATTAAAGTTATAACTTATTTAAGTATCTTTATAATAAATATAAATATATTGTTTGTCATCTATATTATTTAATGTTAATTATTGGCATATGAGTTATGAATAATAAAAGTGAAAAAAAAAACTGCAATGAAACCAGTAAAAAAAGAGTGTAACTTAGAAAGTAATAAGGGTTAAAAAAATAGGATTAATAAAAAAAATGTGCATGTGAAATGAAGAAGAAGAAGAAGAAGAAGAGAGTGATGCAGTAAAAAGAAGAAAAAAAAGATGCAGCATAGAAAGGCAATGACACGTTTTAATAGATAAAATAAATATTATTTAAATAAAAAAAAATTTTGGTACATGGTATTGGAATAAAAAATTAACTTAGGGTTTATTCAAAAAAAATTATTGCAACAGACACATAACTTGTAAGTCTTAAGGTTGCAAAGCAATAGTGGGAAAAGTGAATGCTACCAACTATATTTTATCTTCTTTTATTTATTTATTTATTTATTCTTTTTACAGGAAGGACAATCAAAGTTAAAAACTAAGGAAGTATTTAAGGGTAGAATTGAAAAGTAAAAGATAAGTAGTTATAGAGGGAAAATTTTTCTTATGGAAGTGACATGTGTCAAAGAAAAAACGGTTTGATGACGAAAAAGCCTCGGTTGTTAGACAGAATAGAATAGTGATAGAGAGAGAAAGATGGAGATTGAGATAAAGATTAAGGGAAAAAAATCTATAAGAAACCGTTTTCCAAAAAGAGTAAAATTTTATCAGGTTGGAATAGGAGTTAACTAAATTATAATGTAAAATCGTTAAAAAAAAAAAAAAAAACTTCTTTTGGGTATTGCTAGTAATATTGTTTTGGAAAGAATGGCACTGACGATCAGTTTTCACGTTACACGTTCAGCTCAATATCGAGTATAAGTAGTCTTGTTTTCTTTGGGCAATGGTACTGAATCAAAACCAAACCTACGGTCTGAGAGTACTAAGCACATACAAGAAGCCAGCCCTATATTCTTGGGATTCCAGAACTAATTATCTTCGTCTGCTTCATCCACATTCTTTTTCTTCATCAACTTTCTGTATCAATGGCTCATGTTGTCATTGTTTTCGACTTCGACAAAACTATTATCGACGGCGACAGCGACAATTGAGTTGTTGATGAGTTGGGTGCTACAGAGTTGTTCAATCAGCTTCTTCCTGCCATTGCTTTGAATTCTCTCATGGTAAGTTTTTCATATTTTGTAACAGCAGAAATTCAAAATATCCCAAAACAGAAGGCAAAGCAGAATAAGAGCAATTATGTATTGCTTCACGAGAGTTCCCAGAGTGGGAAAAACTTGTCGGAAGAAGAAAGACAACTTAGATACAGAATTGAATAATAGAAAAGGCCAGACTTAACACAATTCATACGTTCCCCTCCCCACTCAACAATGGGTAATCCTAAAGTCAAGGATCGTCAACCACGTGTCCAAATCTCAGACCTCATCACTAACAAATCCCTTCTTTCTCATTTTCTATTACAACGACAGTGTTTCATATTTTGTTTATTACATCACCCTCCCCTTGAAGGCTTCCTTGTCCCCAAGGAAGCTAGTGATCTCTGTTGCACGTTGTTGTTGTTGCTGTTGGTTTAGATTGAAGTGTGGAAATTGCTGAATGAACTTCTTATAAGGAAGTCAGGTAGCATCTTCAATTGAGGTATGAGCCCACTAAATTAACAATTCTGTCTCAGCATGATCTTTCTACTTGACCATATGCCTATCTAGCATTGCCAGAGGAATCATAGGCATGTCACCTTCATCTTTAAAGGGTGGAAAAGTTTGTTGGGGAATGGTCTTGCCATGGTGTCGTTTGAGCAAGGACACATGGAAGACATTGTGCACTTTACTCTCTGGGGGTAACTCCAGCTTGTATGCCACTTCTCCAATTTTCTCCAATACCTTATATGGTCCATAATAGATGGCAGCAAGTTCGTGGAAATGTCAGTTACTAATTGAAGCCTGCCTATATGGTTGAAGTTTAAGAAATACCCAATCACCAGGAGCAAATTGCCTTTCTGATCTGTCTTTATCTGCATAAAGCTTCATGCGCTCCTGGGCTTTAAGTAAATTCTATTTCAGCGAAGCAAGAATGTCATCCCGGGGACGAAGTGTGGTATCTACAGCTTGCACCATAGAAGAGCCAACCATATATGGATTGCCTAAATTTAGAGAATACCCATATAAAGCTTCAAAAGGAGTCATCTGAATTAAGGCTTGGTACTTCGTATTGTACTAGAATTTAGCTAGAGCTAACCAATTCAACCATTTACTGGGAATGCTGCTAACAAAACACCTAAGATAACACTCCAACACCTTGTTAAGAACCTCTGTCTAACCATCCATTTGTGGATGATAGGATGTAGATTTTAGTAGTTTTACTCTTTGTACTGTAAATAGCTCTGTCCAGAAAGAACTTATGAAGATGGAATCTTTGTCTGAAACAATAGAAATAGGCCAGCCATGAAGCTTTACTATATTGTCTAAGAAAATTTGTGCAACTTCTTTTGCAGTGAATAGGTGCTTGAGGCCAAAGAAATGACTATACTTTGTCAACCTGTCCACTACCACCAATATTACTGTACGCCCAAAAGAGTTTAGAAGTTGCACAATAAAATCCGTAGAAAGCGATTGCCATGCTCCATTAGGAATTGGTAAAGATTGCAAGAGCCCAGGATACTTAGAAAGATCATGCTTACAGCGGAGGCAAATGTCACACTTTTGAATGAACTTTTTGACATCAGTCTACATACCCTTCCAATAAAAAATAGCTTTTAACCTTTAATAGGTACCAGCAAACCCAAAGTGTCCTCCCCATGGTGAGGAATGAAAAAACTGTAAAATTTCCTTCCTTAATGCAGTATCATGCCCCACAACTATCTTCCTTTTTCGTTTTAAGACATCATAATACCACTGGTATTTCCCTCCAATCTCAGGTTGTGCTATTAATTGAGTAATTTTTTTCTGTAACTTCTTGTCAATCACCCAACTAGACTTAATCTTTTCTAACAATCCTGTACCAACTGTTGAAATGGACATAAGAATAGCCTCTTCTCTCCTTAACAGGGCATCAGCTGTTGTATTATCTCGCCCCATTTTGTATTGAATTTCATACTCATATCTTATCAATTTTTCTAGCCATTTATGTTGTATAAGAGTAGAAAGATTCTATTCTAATAGGTGTTTGAGTGCTTGTTGATCTGTTCGTATAACGAAATGCCTCCCAATCAAGTATTGACTCAATTTCTTCACCGCATAAACAATACCAAATAGCTCTCTTTCATAGGTGGAGAGTGTATTGAATGAGGCCCCCATTGCCTTACTAAGATAAGCTATTGGTTTACTTGATTGCATTAGTACTGCCCCAATTCGTTCCTTAGAAGCATCTACTTCAATGACAAAACTTTTATTAAAATCCAAAAGTTGTAAAACAGGGGTAGATGTGATAGTTTCCTTTAACATATGAAAAGCAATTTCTGCCTCGGCATTCCACTTTAAGTTTCTTTTCTTTAATAGATTAGTGAGAGGCTTTGCTAAGTCACCATACCCCTTAATAAATCTTCTATAATACCCTGTGAGGCCAAGGAATCCCTTTACTTACTTAACTGGCTTAGGGGTTGGCCAATTCATCACTACTTCAATTTTTTTGAAATCCATTGAGACCCCATTCCTACCAATGATATGACCCAGATATTCAATTGAATTATGTCCGAATGCACATTTAGATTTCTTGAAGTATAATTTATGCTTTTGCAGTAGCTCAAAAGTGTGACAAATATGTGAAAGATGATCTTCCTAACTGTTGCTATATATCAAAATATCATCAAAGAAAACAAGGATAAAGTGCCTTAAAAATTCTTTAAAAACATCATTCATGAGAGCTTGAAAAGTTGCTGGAGCATTTGAGAGGCCAAAAGGCATAACTAGCCACTTATAGTGTCCTGAATGTGTCTTGAAAGCTGTCTTGTGTATGTCCTTAAGATGCATCTAAACTTGATGATACCCTGAATGAAGATCAAACTTTGAAAAATAACAAGCTCTATACAATTCATCTATAAGCTCCTCAACCACAGGAATAGGGAACTTATTTTTTACTGTTACTGCATTCAGCTTTCAATAATCTACATAAAACCTCCAAATATTATCTTTTTTTCTCACCAAGACAACAGGAGCAGCAAAGGCAGAAATGCTGGGTTGTATAACTCCATTGTGAAGCATCTCCTCTACTAAATTCTTAATAACATTTTTCTGTACGTGTGGATACCTATAAAGCCTCAAGGAAATTGTCAAGTCTTCCCTTATTAGTGGTATTTGATGATCATGATTTCTGGAAGGAGGGAGTCTAGTAGGAGTTTGGAATAAATCTTCATACCTGCATAGTATCTCTTCCAATTCTTGCTACTGCCTACTGGATAGGGATTATCCAGAGGTAGGCTTTAGATTCTCATGTATCCCTTTGTTTTCTTCGACAACTTGTAGTCTGAGTATGAATCCTTCTTCTGTTGTTACAATCTTAAAATAATCACCAGCTTCTTCAAAGAGTTGTAAGGATGGTTTGCTGCCCTATAAACAAACAGTTTCCTTATTGAACTTGAATTGCAATGTATGATTGATATAATCCCACTTAACCTTTCCTAATTGCCCCAGCCACTGCCACCCTAAAATGGCTTTTATGCCTTGTGTTGGAATTATAAGGAAATCAGATTGGAAGTGTTGTCCCTGCATAGTCCACTCCACCTCTGGAACTTTAGAGGTGATGGTCATTACTTGATCATTGGTAACTCGCATCGTTAGTCTCCCTACATATTGACCCTTGAGACCCAACATTTTCACCAATTTTTCTGAGAGAACATTATGGGTGCTCCCTATGTCTACAAGGAAGGATACCATCTATTTCTTAACTTGGCCCTTCAACAGCATGGACTTATTCTGTACTTCACCCATTATAGCTTGTAAGGAAATATGAATATCTTCAAGATCAACCCTCACATCATTTACCTGAGGGAAACCTTCCAGCTCACAACTCTCTTCCTCCCTTTTATCTTCCTCTTCATCCACCAATAAGCTAAAAATACGAAGGCGTTTACACTCTTGTAGGTGTTGGGGTGTCCAATTCTCACCACACACCCAACATAATCCTCGGGATCTCCTTTCTTCTGCCAAATTCAAACCTTTAGAGCTCCTAGAAGATTGTTTATGGGGTGGACTGTAAGCTTGCTTAGAAGAGGAATTGGAACTTGTGGAAGTCTGAGGGGTATTTCGAATTATGGAATTTCCTGGACTTTGAGTGGTAGTATATTTAGTTTGGTTTGAAGAGTTGGCCTTTGAATTGAAGGGGGCTCTTTGGATTGATAATTGAGTGACTATTTGGGTTGGGTTAAAAAAAGCTTTAGGTTGGGAGGGTTTTGAATAGGTGAAGGATTGGCCCGTAATAGTTAGCAGCAAACTCTCCTACCATTTTGCAATCTGCATTGCCTCTACTACATTTTTAGGTTGCTGTATCCTCACAGCCTTCTCTAAGGGTTCACTTAATCCTCCCAAAACACAACTTAATGTCATTTTATCATCCAAACCAATTTTAGCAGCTAAATCATCAAAATCAATTAAGAAATCTTCTAGCTTTCTTACTTGTTTCAATTGCATCAGTTTAGCCATAGGGTCATCAAAAGTTCTAGCATCAAATCTCATTGCTAGATCAAACATGAGCTCTTGCCAGGTCATAGAATTTTTACTAGGAAGTTGCATATGTTGCTTAAACCACGAATAGGCCTTCCCCTCTAATGCTAGCATAATCATCTTCAATCTACGATCCTCAAGTACTTCCTCCAAGAAGAAAAACTGCTCGCACTTCCTATGCCAAGATCTAAAGTTAGTTCCGTTGAAAGTTGGCAATACCAAACGTTGATAATCGTTGGTACAGAGGACATTCAGTGGCTTATCCATATCCCTTGTGCTTCGATTTCGCTCAAAATCCCTAATGTCTTCATGAACAAAGGAAGCATTTAGCCCTTTTCCAAACCCCTCAACATTTAGAAGGGAGTCTACACTGTTTTTCAAACCCTCCATCATTGTAAACATCATCGCAAACTTCTTATCAATCTCCTCTCAAAATTTCCCGTGATTCGTTGATTGTTCCTCCAGCTTCCGCTCTACTTCCCTCATTCGACTATCAACCTCTTGATTCGTCACCATTTCCACTGGCCGAGGATGATTTGGCTCTGATACCTTTGTAATAGCAGAAATTCAAAATATCCTAAAACAAAAGGCAAAGCAGAATAAGAGCAATTATGTATTGCTTCACGAGAGTTCCCAGAGTGGGAAAAACTTCTCGAAAGAAGAAAGACAACTTAGATACAAAACTAAATAATAGAAAAAGCCAGACTCAACACAATTCATACGTTCCCCTCCCCACTCAACAACGGCTAATCCTAAAGTTAAGGATCGTCAACCACGTGTCCAAATCTCAGACCTCATCATTAACTGATCCTTTCTTTCTCATTTTGTATTACAATGACAGCGTTTCATATTTTGTTTATTACATATTTAAATTTGATTCCATCGATATTTGTTCTCTCCATCTGTTTGAAGATTTTATCATCCTACCATGCCTTTGAATTCCTTGATTCCCTCGTTCTATGTTGTCTCCATCTGTTTGTTATCATGCATCATTCTATATCTGTATTTTTTATTTCACATTCCAAGCCTGATTATCTCAAGAACACTGCAAAACCTCGTTCATTAACTCAAGAAATTAATTTGAATTGATTAAATAGTTAAACTTGACATCTTGTATATCATACTCAAATATCATATCTAACGTACGGGGGGCTTTATCCTCTGTGTGTTTGCATTCATTTTATTTCCAATAGAGAAATTTTCTGTTTTGGTTTGAATCTGGAAAGAAAAAGTTGGGTTTATATTTTATCATCCAGTGCCTTTTCCACCGTTTTTTTCCTTCAAAACTGCATCTTGACGTTGTTGTTTTACAGAAATCATTCTTAGTAAAGACATTGGTGTTTTAGTTTTACAGAGATCATTCTTAGTAAACTATTGCTGTTTGTTTAATTTGGATAACGGTTTCACAGGACATAATGATGAGGGTGCTTCATTCGAAAGGGAAAACCATTGAAGACATATTACAAGTTCAGCAAAGGATTCCTATACATCCTAGAGTTGTCCCTGCCATTAGAGCTGCACATGCTTTAGGGTTGGTATCCCATGCCTTGTCCTTTTTGTCCTATTTTTTTAATTATTATTATTAGGTTGATCTCCTATCTTTATGTGTAATAACTTCTTAAAATTAGGAAGTTAGTTAAATTATTCTGCTACCATCACAGTTTCAATCAATTTCGAATTAAATACTTATAATTTAAATTTTTTGAATTAAATTTTTATAATTCTTTATTTACTTCCAATTATTTTCTTATCAAATTTTGTTAGCAATTGCTCCAATACAATTTTGTTTTTGTATTTAAATAACAAATGACTCAGAAAAAATTAATACCTTTCATGAAATTATGTAAGGTTTGGAGGTTATTTAGTGCTCACTCCATAAATCATTAATAGATTATTATCTACGTGGATTAATCACTAATAAAATCACACAATAAAATAATAAAAAGTATCCAATTAAAAATAAAAATAAGTGTCAAAATCCAATTTAAAACTTTTAACCTATATACAGGGGATCAGATATTAAGTCAAGATACTAGAGCTTAGGGTTTATCCTAAAAAGTTTATTTAAGTGAATTTAGGTTAAAAGGTTTATATCTTGTTTGATCTATTTTTAAATGAAAATTAAGTGAATTCAAGAACTAATTTTTATTTAATATTTTTCCCATCAAATCTTTTCTCTCCTTTAATTGTACAATTTATATATTAAAACTTGATTCAAAACTTATCTCTAATTAAGAATTACTAATACTTGTTATAAAATTTGTCAGCATCCTTATAAGTAATGAATAATGGACTAAACATTGTATTTATTTTTTTTATTTTAATCAAGAGACCAAACTTGATGAATTGATAAACAACCTATTTTATGATTTTCTATTCCTTTATTACTTTCTTTCTTTTCTATCCAGATATATGATTGGTATTTAATATTTAGAGGTGTGATTTGAGGATTGTGAGTGATGCAAATACACTATTCATTGAAAATTTTTTGGAGCACTTAGGAATTAGGGATTGCTTCTCAGGGATAAACACCAACCCATGTTATGTTTAATGAAGAAGGAAGGCTTAGAATCCTTTCTTACCATGATTTCAACAAAGCTTCCCATGACTGCTCTCTTTGGCCGCCAAATATGTGCAAGGTATATATATTTTTCATCCACTCCTTTATTTCTTTTCATGTTTGAAAAAAAATAACTAGAAAATTGTTAGGATCAAACTTACTTCGTTTGAGTTATTCTCAATATGATTTTCTGAATTTAATTTTTTTTTTGTTGTAATAAATAACAAAACAAGTTTTTTTTTCCAGAAATTATTGGCTTGAGAAATTGCTTACATATTCTAGTTATAACACACGTTTTTATACTTCCCAATACAAAAAAGTGTATTGTTAATTTTGTGGAACCCGTAGACATTAAAAATTTTATTTTACAATTTTAATTCAATGCATTTAAAAATTGTAATTGACTTCCTTTTATTGACTAAACTAAGGTTGACATGTATTTTAGTTGCAATATACAAAAAAAATCCCTCAAATATTTTTAAAATTTTCACTATTTTTGAAAATTTTTTTGAAAAATCTTTAATTTTGGGAAGTCATGAAAATAATTTTAATTTAAACAATTGTAAGAGAGTTTTATAAAGATGTTTACACTCAAGATATGATAACTCAAAGAATTAGTACAAATTAACTTATTCAACTATCTATAGACAAATCATTAAGAAATAAATTCAAAAAAATTCAATGAAGAGGTTTATATACAATATATAACAATTCAATGCACTTGTGCAAAGTAACTCTTTCAACTATACACAAATAAAGAATAAAAAAATTAATGCATAGATGAATTTCTTTTTCAACTATTCTATCATTTAAGGATCAAGATCAATATTAAAGCACAATATATTTAATAATTTCATTAATTATATATAGACAAATCATCAAGAGGCACATGGATAGATATACACCTCTTTTAAGCATTTAATTATTCAAATATTAATATAAGCATTCAAACACAATATGTTCAATAGATAACAATAACAAAATAAAGCTTGTAAAGCAATAAAAATAGAGTATAATGCAGAGAAATAATAGAGTAAAGATATCAAACACAAGAATTTATAGTAGTTTCCACCTTGAATATCCTCTCCAAAGTGTACACTCACTTTTTATGCTTTCCAAGTTTGTGTTTTAATTCATTATTTCTTCAAGTTTAAATCAAGCACTTGAAGAAATCTCTTTATAAATCTTTGCTCTTCCTTTAGAAAAATCTCTCTTTACAAGGAATATCTCACCTTCTCAAAGAATTTTCAAAGGATATCTTACTCTTTACAATTAGAAAATGATACATGATAAATAACAACTCAAACAAACTCTCTCATAGAGTGAATGAAACTCTTAGAATAGAGAAATTTCAAATAAAGAGTTTAATTCATGATTTAGTTGAGAGAAAGAGTAAAATGATATTAAAAGATGAAATTCAAGCTTTTTCTTAATTGTATTTGATATTTCTTAACTTATATAGAAAGCCTATGGAGTATTATAACTGTTTAAGGTAGTTAGGGATGAAAACTAGCCATTTATAGCAATTATAAGTGCATTAAAATAGTTCAAATTGATTGGTTAATCAATTTTGATAAAATTTTCATCTCTACTTATCCAAAATCAATTAGTCAATTGATTCACAAGGATAGAATTATAAACTTAATTTTTTTTATTTTAAATCCGTTTTGAGCAAATAACAAATCATTGAAAAACTATTTGAGTTTACTTTCAAATAGAATTAGTTTCATACTTATATCTAATGTAATTTTTGAGATATGTTTAAAATAATAAGCAAAAGTTAGAGAAAGTGGATTTTAAAATTTTAATTTTGAGAGTCAACTTGTAAAATTTATAACTCTCTTATATCTTGATCATTTTAAATAAATGACCTGTCCATAGAAATATATTTGAGTATATTTTTATATAAAAATAATTTCATACTCATATCATTTGTAATTTTTAAAATATGATAAAAAATGAGCAAAGATTAAAAAACACTAGAATGCAGAAAACTAATTTCTAGACTCAATTTGTAAAAAATCATAATTATTTCATATATTACTCATTTTAAGCAAATGATATGTCCATAGAAAGATTTTTTAGTCTATTTTCATATAAAAAAAGTTTTACAATAAAATCATAAGTATTTTGTGAGATATGATTAAAAGAGTGACTAAAGATTAAAATTGAAAAGATAAAAAACCTTATATCTCATTAGTTTTTGAAGCGTCTCCATAAACCATCTTGTAAAAACATAATTGTGGGCTATCTTTTTAAAATATTCTAATCAAACTAAAATTATAAAAATATATTTGAGTTTTATATCATGAAAAACTCTATTTTATAATAAAGTCTAAATCTAAAATGAAAAACTATACTAATCAAGGTCTTGAGCTTTTCTTAATGCTTCCAAACTTTTAAAAACTTTAATTTTCTCATCTTTTAATACTTGGATCACATTTTCTTCCTTACATTTCTTCCTTGTTCATTCTTGAGTTGAGCATGATAAAATCTTTAATTACTTTACTTTAATACTCACTCTTTTTCATTTTAGATTTTCTTATATAATAGACATAAATTTTGCAAACCATCTTTATGTTAATCTAATCTAATATATCAAGCTAGTAATATGCATGAGTCATATATATATAACAAATTAACACAAGAACATACATAATTATCATATCATATATCTTGATCAATTATATACTTAATCATACTTATATAAGGTATAACTCTTTTAGCATAAGACATAGAATACTATTGCAACCACAATATAGTATGTCTATTGAAGATTTTATAATACTTTTGTATGAAAACATGTAATGCTATTATAATATTCATTTGTTATCATCAAAACTCATTATATAAAACTTGAGGTTAACATAAGATGCATCCATAATAGGCATTGGCAACTATGTGGAAGCTACTTACTGATTTGGTTATTAGAAATGCTTAAGAAAAATCAGGCTTTACAACCTTAGAATTTTAGATTAATTACCACTTTCTTTTCTAACCGTTAAGAAAAAAACATTCCTTATCCAATCACATAACTATAAAACATTAGATAATTAAATAATCAAACTAGTATAATAACATAGAAGTAATTTAACATAGACTTTAAAGTTTATGGGAAAAAAAGGCAACACCTCTAAATACAAGTAATTTTTCTAGACTTGTATATTCAGATAATCTTAATCCTTTAATATTAAATTTGATTGCCATAATTCATTCTTCTCATTTTTCTCACTTTCACATAAAAACCCTTCCACTCTATATCATAATCACTCTTACAATTCTTACCATTTTTTATAAAAAAAATTCCATAAAAAACTAAGGATTTTGGGTTGGAAATCCTAATTTTTAATGGATTTCCAACAAAAATTAATTAAAGGGATTGAAATTGGTTTTTCACCAAAATTATTATTGAAAATACCAACTACCAAGTCTTTTTTTAATAGAAATAAAATATTAAATAATTAAATAGTGATATGTTTTAAAATAATAAGGCACATAAATATAAAATATATAGATTATAAAATTTAATATTCAATTACAACATGTATAATAGAAATACATATACACGATAAAAAAAGATCAATTAAAGCCCATGTACTCAAAATCATTAGTAACAATGTCTTTGTTATCTTAATAATGCCACTTTGGGGGAATCTAAGGGCAGAAGGGTTATTCTAACCATCCACCAAGTGCTTATTAAGCATATATAGGTCGTGGCTGCACTAATGAAGGTGGTGGCATATAACCATAATAACCATAAAGTGGAGAGTGAGGCTATTACATCTATGTGGCTTTAATCTTTGTAACCTTATGCCTCATAGAGAAATCTTTTCCACCAAGCAGGACACTTGAGTTGCAAAGATGAAATCATTGTATGCTGCAACAATGGAAGCTACTATCCCTATATTAGTTGCATAAAAAAAATTAATGGACTAAATAGTGTGCAAAAATTTCACAAAAATTATATATGGAAGTCCAATATACAAAAATATAATAGTAAAATTTTTAGTGCAAAATAATATTAGTTAGCTATTCAAATTAAATTGGCAAAAATAATTAAAATATTTTTAATTCTAGAAAAATTTTAAAAAATGTCTAAAAATTCCACTCGAAGAGTGGAGCTTGGAGAAATTTTCACTATTACTAAATGACGTTAACACATTGGCACATGGTGCACACGTGCTATCATTATGTGTGGGTATCGCCTAGTATGGCTTTGTTCACTATCTTCTTCCCTAAATCAAGTTTGTAGCCTAGGTTAGATGACTTAGTTGCAAACCTATGCATAACCTAGCTCATTTTATGCATTTTTTTATGTTTTTAATGCATTTTTTTTTACATAAAATCTTCCTTTAATGCATTTAATGCTAAGATTTTTACAAAAGTTGCATCTAAAAATCATTTGAATGATTGAAATTTTTTTTGGAATTTCTACCATGGAGTTTTAATGGCTTTCCTCTTTTAAAACTTGAATTTAAAAGCTTATAAATGCTAAAATGCATTTTCCTTAAATTATAAAATACTAAAATAGAAATTATTTCTAAATTGATTGCAAAAATTTTGAAATTTTATAATTTTTAGGAATGGCAGAAAAAAATTTCAAATTTTTTAATGTTGAAACACCATTGCAAATTTTATTGTGAATGAATTAAAAAATTCTCAAAATCTAAAATAATTCTATGATATACAATTACTAAACTAAAAAATCCTCAAAACCAGTACTATACACAATTCCAAAGCTGATCCTTTTTCTTTTTTTTTTTTGAAAAATCTAGAATTTTTTAATTAAAAATAAAATTGATGAATTTATAATTTTTTTGGATAAAAATTTTAATCAAAAAAATACATATGCCATATGATTGCATCATAGTTTGCCAATGAAATACATATTTGCATATAAATATTTCACAACTAAGCAAATTCATCCAAAACACATATAGAAGCTAATCATAGATGAAACATATATATAAATTTTCTCATATATAATATGTATAACATTCATAAAGAATAAAATAATACATATAATAGAAAAATAAATATGTATGAAGAGTTATGATATATTTTGATATTTATAGTGAAATTGCATCTAGAATACATTAATCACATAATATAAAACTATTAAAAATAAACTTTTATTCCTAAATCCATATAAAAATATATTCAATCTACATGATTTGAGGGCTTTAATACCAATTGATGAAATCAAAGTTTTATAAAATAATAATCCCTAAACTGAGAAAAAGATAATATTAAATGTAGATAAAATGATTTATTATTACCTAGTGCATCTGTTTGTGATGAATGTTGAATTAGAATTTGTTTGCAATCCATAAACTATTCACATCAGTTCTGATCACAAACTCTAATAAGAATTCACCACTCTTATCAACTCTAGATAAAAACTTAATTAGGTAGGTTTTTTAACATCAATGGAGAATGTTCGGAATCAATCTTGAAGTTAGGAGTAGCGATCCTTATTTATATTGATAATATTAGTTAATCGATCTATCATCAAGAACCACCACTATCTCATTATTGGGTTAAAATACTATTGGATCCAAATTATTCAACCACTTAATATTAAGCTAAATCCTTTTATAATTTATTTTATTATTGAATTAATAAGTCTATAATAGAAAATCTAACACAATACATTTTAAAAGATAAAGTGAATTATCATAATAGTTGATAAGAAAATTAAAGATATGATCATTATAAATTAAAAAATTACTTTTTAGTGGTTTGTTATTTATCCAATTCTCATCTTTTAATTTTCTTATCAATAGTTATGATTATTTACTTTATTCTCTAAAGTGTGTGTCACAACTTTAGAGGGGCTAAATTCCAAGAAAAAATATATGAATATGCATATATGTATATATACATATATATTATTTTTTGGAAAATAATGTTAGGTGAAGTAAATAACATATGACAAAAAATTTTAAAACATATGATTCATATGTAGTAGAAATTCTTTATAGTGGGATGAATTTGTCCCACTAACATATATATACATATATACACATAGAGTTGTCAAATCGATTGAAACTCATAGATTAAATTGCATTTACAAATTTGAGCTAATCGAATTATTTAAAATCTAATCCATTTTAATTTTGGATATATACAAATGAATCAGTGTGGATCGAAATTCACCTAGATTTAGTTAAGTCCAAATTGATTTGCATACTTTACGGTTAAAGTTCACAAATCCATGGAATAAACCGTGGATTAGTCTAAACCAAACTATTCAAAATCCGACCTATTTTTAGTATGGACTTATATGGATTAGTTTGCATAAACTAGGTTCAATTTGAACTAATCCATTCATTTCACAACCCCATTCCCCAATATATATACCTTAATTATAATTAAAAAATATTGTATTAGTATTATAATAGCAGAGAAAAATTACTTTCCATATGAAATAGAAAATATTACTTTTCTACTTACATTTGATATTAAACAAATGAATTTTTTTTAGTATGTTAATATTTTATAATCATAAATATAAATAAGATTATTAATAGACTACAAAGTAGATACAATGATCAATTTTTTTTGTAACAGTAGGATTGGTTAAACTATTATACACACATGCAAGATTTCAAGATCAAATTTAAGATTCAAAGAAAGGTAAAGACCTTAAAAAGTATTACATGCCATTTGAATCAAATGTTTTGCACTATATTCCACTTGTGTGATTTTGATATTAAGTAGATATTGGTAAGTTGAAATAATTTGGGTTTTGCCCTTTATTTGTAACAAACCATTTAATATGCCTTTATTTGTAATAGCTCATTTAACACTCTCATTTATTTCATTGTTTGTGAGGAATTGAATGTCATTAACTTTATTAAAACTATTAGCAAAATACAAAGGAAAAGAAAGTGAATGTACTAAACAATTTAGAGAATTATGTGAAATATGATAAGGATTACTCTCTTTCCCCCTCTCTAAACTTCCTTCTAGTCTCTTTCCTTTCTTTAAATTATTGTTATTCTCACTAGTGTTTATTAAGTGGTATCGACTCCATTTTCTTGGCCAATTCTTCCATGGTCACTTTTCTTGAAGGTCATGCTACTTGAAATCAAAATCAACTAGCTCAAGATCAAAAAGATATTAAATTATTAGATGTCAAACTTAGTGCCATCACCTCTCATCTTGAGTCCAAATTACAATCCATTTACACTGACTTTGTTTCAAAATTTCAATCTCTTTCTATTGATCTTGATTTCAAATTTCACATTTTTATTGAAATGATTAAATATTTTGAAGTCCAGTTCCTTTTCCACTTCTCCATCTCCCCTTCCCCTACCTCTTCCTTATCAATACGATGTTAATTGTAATTCTTATTGGCATTAAAAGCATTCTAAAGATGATTATCCATGATTTGACAGTATTGATTTTGATGGCTAGTTTTTGAAATTAGATTAGTATTTCATTATTAAAGGCATCCAAGATTCTAAAAAGGTTCATGAAGTTCTACTTCATTTGGATGGTAGGACACACATTCCAGTGACATCAACATTTTATACATGAATGTGGCAATTTGGAACATGCTCAACCATATCTCTAAAGTCTGATTTAGTAACCCTCAAACACATTACCACTATTGATGAATAGTTTGCTGCATTTGAGGGATTATTGAATATGCAACACTTATCTGAGGAGAATGCCTAGGTTTTTTTTTAAGTAATTTGAAAGAAGACATTTCTCAACTTATCAATACGATGTTAATTGTAATTTTTATTAGCTTTAGAAGCATTCTAAAGATGATTATCCCTGATTTGATGGTATTGATTTTGATGGCTAGTTTTTGAAATTAGATTGGTATTTCATTGTTAAAGGCATCCAAGATTCTAAAAAAGTTCATGAAGTTCTACTTCATCTAGATGGTAGGACACATATTCCAGTGACATCAACATTTTATACATGATTATGGCAATTTGGGACATGCTCAACCATATCTCTAAAGTCTGATTTAGTAACCCTCAAACACATTACCACTATTGATGAATATTTTGGTGCTTTTAAGGGATTGTTGAATATGCCAAACTTATTTGAGGAGAATACTCTAGGTATTTTTTTAAGTAATTTGAAAGACAACATTTCTCAACTTATGCATCTACTTCACCCCTATTCCCTTAAAAATAACGTTCAATATAGCCAAACAAGTGGAGTATATGTTGTACAATACTCCAAAGAAACCTTTTCTTCCTTACAAAAATTCTTTTTCTCCTTATAATACTTATCCAAATTATTTTCCAACAAAATGTCTATCCAAACAGTTATCCTCCTCATCAACAATGTTCCACACCCCTATTTTAATGCCCTCAAAACTGAACTCATATTGTACAACACCAAAAAACCAAACCTCTACCACCTTTGCTTCCTACTCCTAAAATTCCACCTCCTTCCTACAACCTCAGTTCTAAACCTACACGTTCAACCAAACATCATGCTCAAGGCCTCAAACCATCTACCACTTCACTTCCATGAAATTTAAACATTTTGTCTCTAGTAGAAAAAGAGGACATGAGGGGGAAAAAAAGGGTCTTTGTTTTTTCATGTAGGTGCAACTATTCATCTAACTACAGATGTATCAAATCCTAGCTTTAGCAACTACCATTCGACGAAGAATACCCTTGATCAAAACTTTTTTTTTTTTTATTGCCATGAATCCCCTACAGACATGCCTTTTACCCTTTCCCAATCATCAAACCCTGTTAATTTCTCTTTAAGTGTTGATCCAATAATCCAATTCCTTATCTAAGGATGCTACCTGAGAAATTCTACATGATTTACAATAGCAGTTTGAGGGTAAGAATTGTTTGCATGGGGAGCATTTGATATAGGTTTGATATCAATAGGTTGAAATAATGTGGGCATTGCCCTTTATTTGCAACAGCTCATTTAATGCTCTCATCTATTTCATTTTCTATGAGGAAGTGAATGTCATTAACTTTATTAGAACTATAAGTAGAATATAAGGGAGAAGAACGTGCCTGTACTAATTGATTTAGAGAATTATGTGAAATCTGATGAGACTCTTCCTCCCTCTCTAGACTTCTTTCTGCTCTCCTTTTTCTCTTTCGAAATTTTTGTCATATTCTCACCGGTGCTTTAACAGAATTCCTTGGTGCAAGACTGCTCTCCGACTTGCTTACCAATTTGAAATCTTGAACTCATAAAATTGAAATACTCCAATACTTTAATGATTGTCCACCAATTGGATATCTCGTTTCCATCCCTTCAAGACGATTGTTTATCAGCAAAGTTTTACCCGCAACCTCCGTATCAAGAGCCAACAGACCATCAGCGCGGAGTACGTAAAATGGGTTATGTGTTTCGTTTTTCATTTGTAAATAAATTTTCCTTAAACCAAAAGGCAAAGAATATCACATCATAGTCTCTCAAAACAAGAGCCAGTTATGAATAATGGTAATCTCTCATTTTTTTGGAAAAAAAATTATGGCAAACTGCTTATTTAAATGTATTTCAGTTTAATTTTTTAAAGAAAAAAAATCGTAAAAAGACTTCTCTTGATTTAAATGGAAGAATGCACAGGACCTGTTACATTATTCAGGAAAATGCAACCAACTTTATTATCCTAGGGTAAAAGAATATACTTTTTTTCCTTTATAAATTTGTAAAGAAAAACGAATATCGTTGGTGGCGCAATAGTATGCATGACATTTTTTAGAAATTTTCCCTTTTAATGTGCTAATTTCAATTCATTAGTGACTTGTTATTCTTTTTATTAAAAATGCAAATAAATAAATTAGCGCAAAAATTATTAGAATCAAAAGCGGATATTCCCCGTAGAGCAACAACATAAGGACGCTTACGACATCTTTAATCTAACTTAGAAACGCTTGGATAAAAAGGAAAAAAAGTTACAATGAAAAATAAAAGGGAAAAAGTAGCTTCCTTCCTCTAAATTAACTCTCGCCAACGTACCTTTATTTTGTAATATTCTTTGGAATCTACATGCCCCAGCTTTCATCCTTACGTGCAAAACTATCACCTTCTTTTCCTATAAATACTTGCACCATTTCTCCTATCATCACAAGCATTAGCACACAAAACCATCACCATCATTTAAGCAATCCCCAAACGAAGTCTTGATTTTGTATATTTGTGCATCCAAAATGGCGCAAGTTGTGGTGATTTTCGACTTTGATTCAACAATAATTGAGTGTGATAGTGATAATTGGCTTCTTGACAATTTTGGGTTGACAGAAATGTTCTATCAAATTCTTCCTCGCATGCCATGGAATCCTCTCATGGTTTTCTTTTCTCTTCTTCTCATCTTGCTTCAAACACAGTGATTTCAAATATTGTAATTTCTTTTCCATTTTGGGAAATGATTTTCTTTGTGTTCTTAAACTTTGCAGGATAGGATGATGAATGAACTTCACTCACAAGGAAAAACCAATGAAGATGTTGTGGAAGTTCTGAAAAGAATTCCAATCCACCCCCATATTGTCCCTGCTATCAAGGCAGCCTCTTCTCTTGGGTAGTCAACTTATTGTCTTTTCACTGTCTTCGCTTTATTTAGAGTGATATTAATTATATAATTACATAACTTACAATTGACTCAGAATCAAACACAAATGTGAAGTGAAACATTGAGACATATTTATAATTGTGTTTGAAATTAATTGATTGTGAGAAGTAGAAATGTATACAATTGACTTTTCTCATCTAAATATATTATGAGGGAGAAACTTCGATTGCACTACTAAATCTGATCATTAAATTTCATTTATTCTGTGTAGTACAGTGTAGATAAATGAAATTCTCGATGCACTACTAAATCTGATCATTAAATTTTATTTATTTTGTGTAGTACAATGTAAATAAATGAAATCTAATAATTTAAATTAATAGAACATTATACTCATTGGCATATGATTACTGTGAGTGTACGTGTAGAAATTACTTGTGGTTCAAGGCATTAATATGTGAGATGGGATTGTGTCAGGTGTGACTTAAAGATTGTGAGTGATGCAAATATCTTCT
Source organism: Sindora glabra (assembly GCA_020226215.1). Lineage (NCBI taxonomy): Eukaryota > Viridiplantae > Streptophyta > Magnoliopsida > Fabales > Fabaceae > Sindora > Sindora glabra. The sequence goes on along the minus strand of CM035235.1, from coordinate 65,463,019 downwards.
TCATTGAGACAATTTTGAAGCATCATGGGGTGTGGGAATGTTTCTCAGAGATCACTGCAAACCCAAGCCATGTCAATGAAGAAGGGACGCTCAGGATTTTCCCATACCATGATTATCATAAAGCCTCTCATGGATGCAATCTGTGCCCACCAAACATGTGCAAGGCAATCACATTCATTATCTACCTTATTCTATTTATGCATATAAATTAATTATTTCACTGCTATTCATTATCTACCTAATTCTATTTATGCATATAAATTAATTATTTCATGCTTTTTCTTGCACGTGTATATCTAACAATATTTAGATTGAATAATTTCTCAAAAGGACAAAGTGAGAAGAAAGCTCTTACTGAAATATAATTTATTAACCACTTTAATCAAAAATTTTAAAATTTGGAGGGTTATATATAAATTTTTTCTTTAAAAACTCAAAATGGAAGGAAATTTTTTAAAATTTTTTTAACTTTGGAGTAACCAATATGCATGTAAAGGGTAACAATTGTGCAAAATAAAATCATCTCACCTTTATCAATAATGCTTTTACTTTTGTTGTCTAGTTGTCTTTGAATTTGACACTGTCTTTGAATTTGCCCTCAAATGAGACTCCGCTTTATTTGGCTTTCTGATATTTTTAATGTCCTAATCAAAAACATCCTAATCAAATAATAATATCATCAGTATGTTTCATGAACAATGAATCTGGATCAGCCAAAGAAAAAAAAGTGTTATATTCTCAATTATTAATTCTTTTACCTTTTCTCTTTCTTATTATTATTCTCCCCTGACTTTTTAGGGTTTAGTAATAGAGAGACTGCAAAGCTCTCTTGCAGCACAAGGAATGACGAAGCTGATTTACGTTGGAGATGGAAATGGAGATTTCTGCCCAAGTTTAAAGCTCAAAGATTGTGACCTTTTTGATGCCCAGGAAGAACTTCCCATTGTGGGATTTAGTTTCCAAAAATTCCAATCAGATTAAGCCAGAAGTTCACGGATGGAATGATGGGCAGGAGCTTGAAAACATTCTTCTCAATATTATCAAGAAAATTAACAGTGTAGAAAACAAAAGTGAGAATTCTACTAATAAGCTAGCACCCGTTGATTGCAAGTTTGGACCAATTCCAATGGATACTGCTCATAATGTTTTGCCTAAAGCTCTCCGGGTTCCTCAATAATTTACTGGTACCTAAATTGGAGAGGTGGAATGTTGATATTGAAGCTATCTTTATAACCTGTTGTATTATCGTAGTTTTTAATGTTGCGGTTCTGGTCTGGTGGTTGATGATGATATAATGTATTATGTTGAACAAAAGTAGAAGCATTGTTTTAGTTTGTGGAGGCTTTCAATGAACCTTCTGCCTGAGAAATCTTAGATTGTAAGGTGAAGGTTTAGTTATGGATTTAAACTTCTGTTCAACGTGTCATTTTCTTTTAATTTATATTTATATAAAACTACATCCTAGTAAGGCAGGGGAAAACAATTCTGATAATATCTTACATCAGTAAAAAGTCATAATTATTTGTCTAGATATGAATAAACAATCATATATTCAAATATTCGCTAACCAATCAGTAACAAAATTACTTATTCAATCTCATGATTAATTCATTAACAGTTTCTCATAATGAATCAAAAGTGCATAAGAATGACTTTTGAGATATTCATACCTCAGCATACCACTGCTGCCTTTAAATTCCCTTTAATTCAAACTTTTTTAAATTCCAAGTTGTAAACCTATTAAAAATTTGCTTCTTGTATTGTCATGAAAGAGTCATGTTACTTTGACAAAATCAAATTTAATATTTTTTTTATTTTTTCCGATTTATATTAGTTTTTTACGTGATATAAGGAGAGCTAAGGCTATTGAAAAAGGGGGAATGAGAAAATGGGGTTTATAAAAATTAAATTAATCTTCAAGTTCATTAGGCACGCCCTTTGATAGGGAGCCGACCCCAAAGACGTGTCCTAATATTTTTATTTTAAGACCAGTCTTTGTGTCATTTGAACTAAATGATTTTAATTAATGTATTTTAATTTCAATCCAACACCTCCTTTCTTTTTCTCTTTTTCCAAAAATGGTTATAAACTTTCACAAGTCCTACTTTGTGGAACTTTTTCTTTCTAAAAGATTCCACCTTGACTTTAAACAAAAATTACAAGCTAGCCAAATTAGTCTATATATATTATACAATATAAATATAAATAATATAATCAGTGGTACTAGATGTGCAGGATTCTTAGGATGAATTTTGTGCCTTTGAAATTTTATTTGTTGATTTTTCAAATTTATTAAGTACTATTTGTGATTTATATGTATATTGTTTTGTTTTATTAAGAGTTGTTGAATTACTTTATTTGAGTTTTTAATGAACCGTAAATAAGCAGTAGCATAATGAATACTTGCATTTAATGCAATCAATTACAATTCAAAGTTGGTCAACAATTGGCTATAGTTTTTTTTTTCCTTAAAATGATAAAATTCAAAGTCTTTTTTTTAGTTTTCCTATTTGACTTATAGTTTTTTTTTTAATGACTGTTATAGTAGTGAGCTATAATTTTATAAAATCTTTATTTTGTATCAAGGCATGTCCCTATGTTTTACCTCATTTCCACTTTACAATGGTTTTGAGTTTTATGATGTGTTATTTTCCTAGGTGATAAACTCTTGATAGTTGACAATAGTTGTGTGACTTGTTACAAACTCTCACTTATAAAATATGCACATCTAATATAGGTTGCTCTATTCTTCATATTTAGATTTAATGATAGCAAAAAAAAATAGGATGTTATTTTCTATAAAACTAATACAAACCCTTATATCTCTAGTTCATCATGATGTTTTGTATTTTTTTAATTATTTGCTTTAATAAATGAGTTGGTTTGTAACTTGTGAATATTGTTATGGGTTTTCATGATATATTAGTTTAGTCATCCATAGATTTAATTATATTCCTTTCCTTATCTCAATTTCCATGTCCATTTAAGCCAAAAATACAATTATCATTGGAATTTTGTTGTATTGTTATTGATTTTGAACTACCTGCCATTGTGAATTTTGAATTCTATCTTCTATTTAATTTCTATACTTTGTTGTAGTAGATGTGGAAGATTTAGGATTTATTTGAATTTATTATAATTTACTAAGTTCAATTTTCTAAGATAAGGCATACGACAAATTCTCTATTAGCATTAATTTCGTATTCTATCTACATTTAGTTTCTATTTCAGTTCATTCACTACAAATAAAGTGAATCTGAAGGTATGATTAGATATAAAGAATCTATACTTCAATAATGGTTTGCTGATAATAATCTTAAGAATAAAAATTGTTGTCATATACAAGAAAGCAAAGAATTATTTCAAGAACACTGTAGTGTAGGAAAATTTTCATTATTATTCATTTCCTCCATTATAAGGTTACTTTTGAATACCTAGTTCTTTTGCACCATTTCTTCAAAACCATGAGACTCACATTAAGCCTCTTGGTTGCTTATGTTATAGACATGTAAAAGAGCACCATCCTTCCATAGTTGGAAAATCATTAAATAATCATAATAAAGCAATTTAAAATACTAGGCTAATGATTTATAACTTACATATGATGTAAAAGATTTTTGACTTATGAAAGTATCAATTTCTTTCTCTCTTTTTTTTTTTCAATTTGAATGTACTCCTTCACATCAAGCAATGAGCGACCTCCTTTAACATTACTTTCTCGCTATTTCTCTTCTATTAAAAGAAGTTATCTTAACCAAAACTTAACATTTTCATATCTAGCGACGCAAATGAAGAAGACACAATTTTGTGATTAAAAAATGGAGAGATTTCGGTACACCAGTTATATGATGTATCAGTCTTTTTTAAAGATACAAATTTTTTGAACTGTGCAGATTGAATGAAATCTAATAATTTTCAGATACTGGTATACCATACATCCAGTGCGTCTTAGTCTTTTCCATTGAAAAAACATGACTTTATTCATCAAAAGAGATGGCATTTCATATTAAAAACACTTAAATTTTTATTTTAAAATACATAATGAATCATTAAAAAAAACATATCTGTATCAACTATTACATTTCAAACAACACAACTTTTAATTTATATTTGAAAATAATGCTTAAATTTTGGCCAACTAATCATGCATAAATTGCAATGTCAGATTCAACTATGATTTTAATACAAGGGTTGATTGAAAAATAGATTTGGTCCGTACAAGCAACCAATTTTTACAATTGAAAGAAAAACAAAGAGACATCTCAAAATTCAAAAAGCAGAGCAATTTCAAGATTACAGTCAATCTTCAATTAAAAAAATCAAATTATCTCTACTTTCATCTGACACCATGACTCCTCCATTATCCTTAGTCTGGCATCTTCTTTGCATTCCATGGAAATTATTGGGCTTTGTTTGGCTTTCTTGCTCCTTTTAGATCAAATCGAATATTTAGGAAAAGCAAATTGCCTCGTGCATTAGTCAGCCTCCTTTTATTATTTACGTAGTGTGTCATGCACTTAACCATCTTTTTTTTTCCCCCTCTTTGCTTTGCTTCCATTGTACAAAGTTGAGTCTCCCTTGAGAAAAAGAAAGGGAAGAAGGGAAAAAAAAAATTATAAGTTCAATGTGTTAATAATTCGTCACTGATATGATTTCCGGAAACAATATAATTATTTAATTGTTAGATTATGTTAACTTACGGTGGCAATATTGCCGCAAATGATAACTTTCAGTTATAAGTAACATTTATATATTGTTACAGAAATTTAGATTATGTTTATTTTATTGAAAATTATTTTATAAGAAAATATTAACTATATTATTACTTTATTGAAAAGCATTTTCTATAAGAAAATATCAATTATATATATTAATGAAGGAATGACATGTCACATATATTTATGATTAAAAATGATACATAAAATCATAATAATGGAAAAAAAAGCAAATTCTTCTTTCAAAAAGAGAAAATTACTTTCCTCAAATTTTATATATTTAATATTAAATAAATAAAATAATTTTTAATATTTTATAATTATATTTTACAAAAAAAAAATTCTTCTAAACAAACGAATTCTTAGTAAACAAAGATATTTGAGTGAAGAATGAGCGCATTACTGATAACATTTTATGTTGAAATACTAATATTTTAAGTAACGACTTTTAAAATTAAAAATAATTTTTCTTGTAGTGTTTGGGACGATATTGGTCCACATATATTTATTTAAGTGGACTAATTAACAGATGAATAGAAATTTTGGTTTTTGTATAACTTCTCATTAAATTTGATTTTGTAATAAAATAAGATTATAGTTTTTTTTTACACCCAAATACTTCCATGTATTTTTTATATATAATCTATTTAGGATAAGAATACTAAACAATTAGCACTCCCAATAATAGCATAACTCAAAATCCTTTAAATTTAAAATGTCTTAAAATTCAACTTGCTATTAAGTCAACCATGGTAATTAGATTATGATCTGAACCAACGTACGTTGGTTTTAAAAAAACACAAAAAATTACTGTATTATAGCATAATTTGGCAAGTGAAGTAATATATTTGGCAAGAAACCACTTGTATTATCAGGAAGTGCTAAGCCATTTTTTGTCCATATTTTTATAAACACTTTGCTCTTCCTTTTCTGACAAACATTCCACTTGAGCTTCAATGATTAATTAAAGTCCTTCAATTATATTCAAGAAATTGAGTCAAAAGTTTAGATTCATAGAAGCTTTTTAGCAGGATATTTTATTGCCAAAATTTTTATGTTAGAGCTGGCACCCTTAGTGCATCAACTTTTAAAATTAGGAGAGAAAAATTACGGAAAAAAAAATCCATCAACTATGATCATTGGATTTGGTCTATATTAACTTTAAAATTTTAAAATTAAAATCAATCTTACTTATTGAACCGAATGTATAAGTGAAGAAAAAAACCAGGATAATTACTGCACAATCTGAAAGTATTTGTCATTTCTAAGAAAATATGGGGATAGTGCACGTAAGCACTAACTTTTGCGGTGGTACGATCTACAGAATTTTGCCCCTGGGTCTTCCAAAATATAAAAGATGTTTTATATGGTAAAATAAAATATTATAATTTTTTATAAAAATATTAAAGATTCAGAATTTAATGAATAGTAATTAATTAAAAATAATTTTTAAATTTATAATTATTTACTCTTCTAATTTTTTTATCAAAAATTATGATACATATCTCGCTTTATTTTTTAAAATATATCTTATATTTTAAAAAAATATGGCCATAAAGTCCTACTCTTTATAAAATAAGGATTGATGTTCAAGACACTTTTTAATAAATACTATTAAAATACTTTTTCTTATATAAAATGAATACATAATATCTTGTTAAAATTCATCCACGTAAGAGGAAGTGTCCCTAGGAGTATGTAATGAGAATTTTACCATTTTCCTATGAAGTGTGGCATGTGAAAGGGATTAGAGCTATCAAACATGTAATACGTGGGAGGGATTAGAGCTATGTAATACCGATTAGATACAGATCGATCCACATAAATTTCAATTTCTACATATCGGTTTATATTACTCATAAAAAAATAGATTGAATTTGATGAGATTTGCTTTGTTTAAGTGATTTACATCCGTCCCGATTTGCACAAACTAATTTATATTATTTGTGAAAAAATAAATCCAATTTTAAAATTTTGAATCGATCAAATTCCAAGACTAAAGTTTTTTTTCCAACCTTAGAGGGATTAGGAAGAGGATAACATTTGATTGTGCTTTATTTTGGATCAAATATCAGAATTTGTGGACACAACATTGCCAATGGAATGTACTTCTCAAATCAGAATTTAGCAGACAATTACCTTTAATTTTGACAAGGAAGATGATAATCACTCAATCAGGCAAACGATAAAAAAAAAAAAGGGTGCCCCAGCAGGTCCATGATTGGGTCCATGTATTTCAAGTGTTTCAGAAAAGTAAGTAGTTGGTGACACAAACTTTTAGATTTAGGTACTTTCTTAAACCACTGTTTTACAACTAATTACAAAAATTTGGAAACTTATTTTTTTTTAATTTGTTATCAATTTTTTTCATAAAGTTCTTAAATATTTTTGTATTGTAATCATGATCATTCATATCACTAGATTAATAAGAAAAAGTAATAAAATCTTATAAAAAAATTATAATATTTATATAGAAAAAGAACCTCATATTTTATATATTTGTTTAATTTTATAAAAAAACTATAAGCTTCATATAAAAAATTACAAATTTCATTAAAAATTTTATAAAATCACGTAACGTTCTTGAAGTTGTATTGAAACAAAGTAATTAAACTTATTCACTAATTGACCAATGTCTACATCTCAGCCTTTTTTTATTTACTGTATTCAATAAGCAAAGATTAAAAGTTTTTATAATTTTTAATATTTCAAAAATTAAAAGATGTATTTTTATTTTTCTTTTTAGAAACTATTTTCAAGAATTATTTTTAGATATAAGGAAAATAAAAAGTATAGGGTGTTTGAACGATTAAATAAAAATATTTTTTAATTATAAAATTAACATCAAGAACAAAAATATAAATTAAAAAATAAATTTTATTTTTATTCTTCTATTTTTAATTGTTACACCTTTGGAGTTATATTTAAAAAGATAGATTATGTAAATAGTTACTAAACACGAACTTTTATTTTGAAAAAATATTAAAAATTATTTTTAAAAATAATAAATAAATACTGAGAACTTTTAATTTAAGTAGCATATAATATTATTCAAAAATCTTAGCTTTCTTCACATTTTAGGTTAAATCGTAAAACTTTATCTATATACATTTAATGATTTAATTATTTTTATTATTATAAAAAATAATAAATAAGCAAACCCATAATTTTTTATACATGTAAATCTCATAAAATTGATAAATAAATGATAAAAGTAATAATTAATTTCATTCATTGAGCAAGAACAAGGAGGCGTGCTATAACTATAACGAAAGATCTTTCTCCCCCTCCTTTTAAGTTGCCTGTGTGCGTACACTTCTCTTCATGATTGAAGGATGAATCTTGAGTAGCAGAACATGCCTACCCAAATTCAACAAGCAACTCAGTTCCTCTATATTAATTTATTTAAGAATTTGGTTAATTATATTATTGTAACGCTTTAAAAAAGATTTAAATAATTAACAATTTAATTCAATGGTGTTTGCTTTAGGAAAGTTTGCAATGCTTTATCGGTTAGATTTTTTAATTGACATATGCATTATATATATGTGTGTAAATAACAATAATAATTGTATTATTGACTATTATGAGATTTGATCCAAATTAAAATGATGTAATAAAGTTAAAATTAAATAAATCTAAATTATTTTATTAAGTATGAACTTTTATGTATAGAAATTTTAAAAAAATTATTTCTTACTTATCATGGATAAATTAAGAATAAAAAAGGTTAAGAAATAAATAAATGATTATAATTCTCAATTTAAATGTAAAGATTTTATTTTTTAATATTTCATTATCTGAAATAAAGAAAAATTCTTTTTTCTAAAAAAAATGGATATGGATTAATTTGAAAGATAAAAAATCGCAACATCACAACATCATTTATTCTTACAAATTCAAGTACACTTCCAAATCTTATATATTCTTCTCAATTCAAATTTTAATAATAAATTTTTATCTTATCATAATTAAAATTTTCTTTGCATTATCCCTTTTGCAAATGCGGCCTAGCCTACTCGATTTCCTATATAACAAAAGTTGAGCATTACGTACCTAGAAAGGTGGATGGCACTGATAATTTTTTTCTCCAAGAAAAATTTTAATTTGCATCGGCAATGAGTCAACATAGAGTACTCTTGTCCTACCAATAGAAAAAATGACCCCAAATTGGAAGAAATACTGACGTGGTTATAAAAGTAAAGTCCATATATGCTTTAGAGTTTTTATCTTTTTTTAGTGGAGCAAAAATCTCGTTTATAAACGGAATGTATTAAATTTTTTTCTAACTTTTTTATTAAAATAGTGTTATTTTGACTCCTTTAAATTCACTCTTTACTTATTTTTTCTTACAGATTTTATGATTCACATTTTCGTTAATTTTATTATCTATAAAAGAAAATATCTGATATGCTTCCCAAGAGCACTTTCCCTTCTATTTAAAAAAAAAATTGGCAAAAGAGGATACATATATACATTTATATTCAATTATTGTTGCTTTTTATGACAAAAATAAGTGGTATAAACAAATGGATTCAAGTTAAATATCTATATATTTAAATTTAAAATTGTAAAAAAATAATAAATAAACTTAAACTCAAGTCATATATTATTAAAATTGAATAATTCAAAGTTAAATTCAAACTTGAAGTTGACTAGAATATAAATTCAAATTAATTTTTATAAGTTTATTCGAGTAGAATGTCATTAAATCTCAATTTCTCATCAAAGTTAAAATATTTGAATTGGAGTTCAGTCTTATAATAAATATGAATTTAAATACATTTATACAATTTTAATTGAATAGTTTGTTACTTTCTTAAATTAAATATATAAAATCTTATTTTTCACAAATAAACTTAATACCATATTTTTTGTCGCATTTTATTTATTAATATACATTTTTACAATCATCAAATTTATTAAAAATAGTTATACAATCATCATATAATATTGATAATTACACTTAGTAAAAAATAATATATATTTAAAAGCTAATTATTTCAATCAAAATATAATACTTTTCCATACAATTTTAATATTTATTAATGTGATTGATTTTTTTATATATTATGTTATCCATATATTATATAAAAAAAAGAATATTTTTCATTATCAAATTCATTTAACTTTGGGAACAAATCAAATCAAATAATTAATATGTAACTCAAATTTAGTTTGTATATTAATTGAGATCGATTCATTTAAAATTGAATTCAAATTAAATCTTTTACGAATTAATTTCAAATTACTCACAAATAACTTAACACATTGCAACCTAATAAAAATTATTAGCACTATTTTATTGTACCATTAGAAATATCAAATCTTTATTTTACATTTTAATAAATTCCACCATCTTTTTGGTGAAGTAAATCAAAATGAAAAGGCAAAATTTTATAATACTTGTAACACCATTTTCTACAAGTTAGTCTTACCTTTTATATGAAACATTTTTACGTACTTCACAAAATGAAAGTTTGTATTAATTTTGTCATCGAAGATATTTTATTATTAATTAAATTTTTTATTAATCTAAAATTACTCTGAAATATTTCCTTCTTACATCTCAAGAGTTAGATGATCCATTCTGACGTCAAAATGATTAGTTTAGAGTATGTTTACATTATTGATTACTGAGAGATATTGATATTAAAATTCTCGTGAGAACAAAATTGATAAAAGCACCGTTATTCAATAATGAAAAGATGCGAAAATTTTGGATCGAGACTCTCTCTCTCTCACTCTCTCTCTCTCTTTCTTATTTCAATCTGATCTCACCCTGTGAGCGATTTTTTATTGCTTGCGGAATGAGATTTAAATTTTTGTGATTTCTTTTTGTTTTTGCTCTTTTACAGTTGTGTTTTGTTGGATTAATTTTTATCTAAATTCAAATTATTATTAATTAATAATTTTCTATTATAAGTTATCATCTTATTTAAATTAGGCTTTTGTATTGAAGCAATATTGATATTTCTTTTCAAATAAATATTTTTAGATTATAAATATTTATTTTGACTATAAAGATTTGAAATATGAAAAAAAATGTAATATAAGCATCTATAGAATTATGTGAAAATCCTTATAAAAGATATTGGTTAAGAAATTGTGAAGTTATAATTGAAAACATTTGTATATATTATCATGTAATCTTAATTATTATAATAAACATTTTCTCATTCATAGTTTTTTTTTCCTTGAGTTGAAATTTTTTCACATTAAATTTGTTTGTGTTATTGCACTACTCTAATTAATTTAATTGTCTAAAGCTTGTATCTTTAGAGAGAGAATATTTTTCTTAACAACTAATATAAAAGAAGATTCAATCTTGTAGAAAAATAGTAATCCAAGAGAAAGAATTTCATTCAATTTTGTGTACAAAATGAAGATGATAGATAAAGTTAATAGAGATGGTGATAATGATGATTTGCGAAGATTATGATAACTCATAAAAGTATTTACAAGATTTGGTGTTCCCACAAATAAAGTGGTTATGTATAGACTCCAATAAAACTTGTGATGCTTGATTAAGATAAAGTCATTTGATATGAAGATGGTTGTTACAATTTGAAAAAAAATTATAATGATAAAAAACTTTAATGGTTGACCCCATGAATAATTTTATTTGGCAATAGATAAAATATGAAAATCGACTAGGATGATGAAATTTGTATTAAGATAGAGATTATTGGATTTGACTCAAATTCAAATTGTTACCAATTAATAATTATTTCTTATTATGTGTTATTTTTGTATTAAAATTAGACTTTTGTATTGAAGTAAGATTAAGATTCTTTGTCAATTAATTATTGACTAAGGGTTTAAAATATAAGAGATATGTGATATGATGTAAATGCTTACGAAAATTATGTAGAAATCTTCATAGAGATTTATAAGAAATATAGAATAACGGTTAAGAAACTATAGAGTTATAATTAAAAATATTCACACATATTATCATGTAATCTTGATTATTATAATAAATCTTTTTCCATCCATAGCTTTTTCCTTGAGTTTTGGATTTTTTCATGTTAAATTTATTTGTGTTATTGTGCTACTCTGGTTAATTTAATTGTATAATATTTACGATTTTAGAGAGGGAATATTTTTTCCAACCTGTTGTTCCTTTAAAATGGAGTTTATTATGATATTTTGTACTCAAGCCAATAAATCTTTCTTTACAAAAGTTTTTGCTAGTATAGATTAATTCCTCTAAGTTGATCTTCTGAGTTCATTTGCAAGATTTTAAATTGGTTTAGTAAAGAAGATTGGATTTATTCAACTGAAGCGATCTTCTTAGTGATTCTTGGTGCATTTGTTAGAATTTTTTTTGGTTAGTTAATTCGATCATGCGTTAAGTAAAATTTAATATATATATATATATATATATGTATATATGTATATGTGTGCGCCCGCGGGCATGCCCACATGCCCGCGCGCGTGTGAATTAATTTTATTGATTTTATTGAAAAGTTGTGAGTTGTTAGGTTGAATCTTTTTGTTCCAAAAAAAATGTAAAACTCAATCTAAACTATTAGATTTTATATATTAGAAAAATTCAATGTAAGGATGAATTCAATGTGATTCCATGCATTTAGTTTACGTATGATCATAATCTTTGGTCGAGGAATTTAACATTTAATTCTATGTATATTCCTATAAACTAATGCAGTTCTTTTTGACAAAAAAAAAATTATATCCACGTTTTACTCAACAAAATATATATTCATTATTTTTTTTTTCTAACAATAGTATTTTCACTCTCTTATTCTCACTTTTCACCCACGTACTCTCAAAAAAATGAAAAACAAAATTTGAAAAATGCTTGACACCCGCTTTTTGAAAATGTGACTTGTATTCTTCTCTAATAGATAGTAGATTCAGAGAACTGTGAACTCTATGATCTATAAAAAAAAATTGGCATGAAGTGAAAATAACATTACAACTCTGTTTTTCTTGAAAATATTTTTTATAGAAAAAATCTCATTTATTTTTTTTATAAACAAACAAGTGATATATTATCTTTATACCTTATTATAAAAAAATTATATTTAAGTAATGAAGGAAGGAAACTTTCTATATTTAACATTAAATATATAAATTATTTTTTACCATCCTATTAATTTATAATTATATTTTATAAAAAATATTTTCTATCAGTGTCCACTTCCCTACTTTGACCCCAAACCCTCTAATATTTTTATTAGAGGATACGGCAAACCCACGACCAAATTGAATAATAAATTTAACTATTTTATTTTTTATAACCTTTTAATTCAGAAATTATTTTGCCTCGCAATGGATCCAATTGTGGATTTTGACACATAATTTTAGACGTCAAATTTTCTCGAGGAATTCAATTAATTTGCAGAAAAAATTTAAAAATTTTATATGATTATATAATATTAATATATAATTTTAAAATTTTCAAAATATCAAGTTTATACGCTCTTTCCAAGCTTCGGAACCAATATTAAGGTAATTTGGCTTTCCATAAGCTGTTGAAATATTTGGTGGAGTCCGTAAAAACCCTGGCAGGACCTCCCTCCCCTCCTTGAAATTCGCCAATTTACGTCTTTCCGATTTCTTTTGTTAATTTATCACATTTCTTCTACTTCCCTTGCAACCAAATAAATTTTTACTTCAGCAAGGACATGTTTAGTACCCAACCCCTAATTCTAGTCCCACGCCCAAAAAAGAAAAAATCTTACAGACAGTTGCCCCTAAAATATCTTTGGTGAAAATAATTTTCTTTATTTATTTATAGTTATAGTTATAAAAATTGAGTCATAAGATTTACTGCTCCAAAAAAGGTTATTTTTTCATTATATTATTATGTATTATTTTATTAATTACAAGATATAAAAGTAGTATAAATTTTTTTTATTTATATAAAAATATATAAGAATTTTTTTTTGAAAAATATTTTATGACGAAACAAAACATAACTTGCGGCTTATCTTCTCATGAATTTCATTCAGACAAATCTTGCAGGCTTTTGATGACAGCCCGAGCTGACAAGGAGAAATAGACACGCAATATCCATTCTCAAAAGAAAAAATGAAAGGGAACAACCTACCTATCATAAAGTAGCATCAAATCAAATTTCATCTTAAAATTTACTAGTACTTTAAGGTGGAGATAATCACTAAGTTCGGAAAGCTGTCCAATCTAAGGTCATCTTTTCCTTTTTTCTATCATCTTCTTGTCGTATTAAAAGAAATATTTTTAAGCTGAAATTTTAATAGTGTAATAATATTTTATATTATTTAAAAATATTTATTTCTCGTCGCATTTAGAATTCAAATTCAGAATTATTAAATAAATTAACATTCTTATCATTATAATATATAAAAAAAAGTAAATTATTTACTTTAACTTTGAAGTAGTTTAATTTTATCTCTAAACTTAGAAATTATTCTCCTAAACTTAAGTCAATATTTATCATACACTTAATTAATTATTTTATTAAATTATTTATTTTTTATAATTTTTTAAAAAATTATAATATTATTATAGAATAATAAAATTTTTAGTTTTTTTAAATATATAATTTTTATTTTATATAATTAATATAAATTAAATTATATATAAAGAATTTTAATTAAATAATATAAATAAAGCATGAAATTATATGCAAAAAATAATAAATAGATTGATATTTTATAATATTTTAATTCTTAGTTTAAAAATTTAATAAAAAATTATATAATTAATTAAGTGAAAATAATTAATTAAGTGGATGATAGATATTAATTTCAAATTTTATAAATTTTAAAAGAGTAATTTTCAAGTTTTAAAAGTTAAATGGGGTAAAATTTAACATTTCAAAGTTGAAAGGAATATTTTATATTTTTTTAATATATATATATATATATAATTTTTTGCAAATCCATTTATACAATAAAAAAATTCAAGAATTGAATATAAAAATTTTGTATTTATATCTTTTATTGTATAACAGAAAAATGGGGAAAAAAAATTCAAATTCAAACCATTTTTGTTGGACTCGATAGTACAGCCATAGGCTTAAACCAAAACCCAACGTCATAAATTCAAGCGCTGTTTATGGTGTCTCTGGGGTACTCTCGGTTTAGGAACTTGTATAAGTGTCAAAATTATATTGGGCCACGTGTTACAGATGTAAGAAAATTGTTTAATAATTAATAATTTGGAGAAATTTTGAAAGATGACCCATCTTTTCAACACCAGGAAGTATTGGCATAGGATTGAAATTTTCAAAAAAATTTAAAAATATATTTTAACTACTGGTTTTTGCTCTTCCTCTTTTCTTTGGAGTAAATGTTAATTTTCACAATTTTTTTTATATCTTTTTCTAAGTTAGTAGAAACTAGCTTCAAGAAGCTAAATCCTTAAATCTAATAAATTAACGAAGAGTAGAATAAATCGGCAAGTAACTAAAATCAATCCTTTGAGATGATTTTCATACAATGCTCAACAAAAGTAAAAATTGAGGGAGGGAAATTTTGATGCTACGATGGTTCATTACTTGGGTAATTGGCAGTCAAATCAAGTCTACCATGGATAAGGGAATCGATCTTCATGGAAAGGAACCTTAAGATGTTCATTGTCATATTTGTAAACGTAAGCAACACCACACTAAACTATTATCTTTTAGTGCCAATTTATAATTTTTATAATTTGTCATATTTCTTAATTTTTTCTCACTCGTCAAATATTAATTATCAAACTGAATTATTTTGATCAGGAGTGTTTAAGAAACTTAATAGATAAAATTAAGCCAAAACATGTAAGGATTCGATTCGTTAAAATTTATATTTTAATTAAGTTCATTTTAATTGGTCCAATCTATATTGTGAGTCTACGAGTTAACCTATTTTGCCTTAAAAAATATAGTTAACTCAAAATTAGCTTGCAATCCATGCAAATTAGGCTTTTTTAGATTCACTTTTTTGCAAGCTTATTTTTAGTAAATTTGATCTATAAAAAACATGCAAACTAATCTATCAAGCCTGTGAGTCCAAGGTCTATTAAGTGTCCTAACTATGATAAATTCAAAACAATCCAATAATTATCTTTTTGTTAAATCACCCTTAATTCTATAACTTTCAGCGTACCTTAAAATTCGCCTTAACTTCATTAATTAAGTTAAGCGTATATAATTTTTGGGCTAAATCCAAGATTGATCTTCAATCCATTCACAAAAACTTATCCCCTTATTTAGCATAACTAAAAATTAAATTTTATTATATTTTCAAATGAATTTATTTTTTGAAATGGTGTTTGACTTTAAGTATAAAGTGATTTTATTTCATTTCATTATAACTTTTATTTTTTGTAGGCTTATTTTTAGTAAGTTCAACTTATAAAAAACTCGCAAACTAATCTGTCAAGCCTGTGAGTCCAAGACCTATTAAGTACCTTAGTTATAATCAATTCAGAATAATTCAATAATTATTATTTTGTTCAGTCACCATCTGTTCCAAAACTCCTAGCATGCCTTAGAATTCGCCTTAAGTTCACCAATTAAGTTAAGCATATATAATTTTTGGGCTAAATCCAAGATTGATCTTCAATCCATTCACAAAAACTTATCCCTTTATTTAGTACAACTAAAAATTAAATTTTATTTTATTTTTAAAATGGTGTTTGACTTTAAGTATAAAGTGATTTTATTTTATTTTATTTATAATTTTTATTTTAATTATATTTGTACCATTATAAAATTTATCTAATTTATAAGGATTTTATTATAATTTATCTTATTTGGCCTAAAAAATATATTACATAAAACATTTACATTCTCTCAAATATTGTATTTACCATCATACTATCAAATCTACTTTTTAATTAAATTTCATATATTTTTTAATATATTCCCAACAAAATAATTTATTTACAAAAAAATTAAAATTATTATTTTCAATAAAGTTGTCAAATGATAAAATTTATTTGTAAATGAATTGAAATTACTTCTATTAAAATAAATTTTAGAAAAATTGCATACCGAACGAACTCTATGTCTTCTAAATTTTTATTCGCCCAATTTTTATTATCTAAGATTGTCAGCCATAATGATCATATTATATTGACATGAATATATTTTGGCATAGGTGGAAGGAAAAAAACAGTAAGTTTTAAATTTTGGATACATGGGTTCAGGCCTAGGCTTTAATCTATAGGTTTGGATATAAACCCAAACTTAACGATGAGCCAACTTAGACAATACATATACATATATATATATATATATATATATATATATATATATATATGATGAGCTTAGGCCCAATCCTAACCCATCTCAACCCATAAATATATATATATATATATATGATGAACTTAGGCCCAATCCTAACCCATCTCAACCCATAGTTGCTTACCCTGCACGCCTAGTTGCCAACAAGGAAAAATCGAATCCCATAGGTCCCCATTCATCCGTATTTCTGTAGACTTTATAAATAAGGGCTTCAAATAACTATGCTCACACCCTTTTTTCTACTCTTTCATCTACACTCTCTCATATGCAGATGGGACCCACAATTCTAGATCCAACCTACATATCCATAAATATCTCTGGATTTCTTGAGTAAAGCAATGAAAGTGAAAAATAATTCAAACTAGTTCTATGAATATGTGGGAATACTGTAGTAATTCGGAGGTTTTAAATTTGGAGTGACGTGGTACCCTAGAAGAAGCTGTCGAATGAAATTTTATTATTTCATCCGATGATTCAAAACGTGCCACGTCACCCTAAATTTAAAATCTCCCGGAGTGCCGTAAAATTTTCCTAATTATGTAAACCAACTTACGGTATCTCGTCCATTTTAACATATAATATTTGCTGGTTTTGTTTTTTTCAAACAAACAGTATAAATTTTAGTACAAGAGGTTATCCCTATACCAAAAGATGTAGTTGTTAGTTATATTATAGCTATGTTTTCTTATGGGGTTGTTTGATAAACAAGTTTTTAAAATAATTTTTAACTGTTTGATTAAATAATGGCTAATTAATCTGTTAAATAAGTATTTTAAGTTTTTGATAATCAGTTTATTTGATAAGTCGATTGCTTTCCAATTGGCTGTTTACAAAAGGCTAGAAGATCCAGCATTTGGTTTTGGTTGTTTTCAGAAAAGATGATTTTATCCTTAATTAATCTCGTTATTTTCCATTTTGTCCTTCCAGCTGTCCAATTTTCAGATAATTTGGTTCTGCCTCTCGTGAACATGGGTCGCCATAAAGTTTGGACTGTTTTTTATTTTTTTAATCAATTTAATATAATTTGAAAATCTTTTGCCCCAGCGAGTTTTCCGGGCATTTGATCAGGTAGCTTACGTCTGGGTAAATTTTCATAAACTTTGTTTAAAATAATTTAGTTTGAAAAATTAGTTTAAAATGGATTATTTTACATGGTTGACCTTTATGTTATACAATTTGTTAAAAAGTTTTATATAAGAATTTTTTATGTTATAAAAGAAAAACTTTAGATGATAAATTACTAAAAAAATTATATAATTTTGCACATTATTTTATCAATTACAAAATACATAAAAATTTAAATTTGATCAAATGTCAATATTAATCAATTTTATAATATCACCCATCTATATATTACCATCTTAATAAAAAAATGTTAAAATTTATTTTTTACATTTAAAAATAAAAAAATATTTAAATAACTTATAAAATATATTCATACTCTTATATATTATTTTATATATAAATAATTAATTATAAATAATTAAATTTATTAAATATTTTTATTTAAATAATTAATATAATTAATTGAATTAATTAACCGTGAACATTATTAACTAATTATCATAGCCTATATTTGCAACACACACCCTAATTCCTATACATGTCGCATTCAAGTACGAAATACTTCACAAGGCACCAAGTGTGCCTTGTAAGTTAGGCTGTCAAGCATTGTAGCCAAAAAAAAAAAAAAAAAGTTAGGCGGTCAAGCAAGTATCAGTATTGCATTCATACACAATAGCAAATTTTAAAGCACAATCATTAATTTCTCATTTGACCAATAGAAAACATAGGAAAAAAATTTTCTTTGGGATCTTTAACTTGATGAAATTGAGTCATTTGCAGCATTACTTTATCTTACAAAGTTATCACAATAATAGCTATAGTTAAGCCACATGTAAAACAAGGTTAACTTACTAATAGTTATTAAGAAATTTGTTATCTTTTTTTCAAAGTCATAGATTCAATTTTAGTGTGAGTTTATAACTCACTAAATTTATTTATTCTAAATAGTCACTATAAGACACATTCTAGTTTCGAATTGAGTGATAGAAAATATAAAACACAAGTTAGTTGTATTTTTATTCATTTATAATTCTTCATACAATTATACACGATACAATATAAATTAAATTGATCATACTTATTTTAAAATAATTAGGGTCGATTTAATTTAAACTTTTTGTCGTAATTGTAAATGGAAAAAGTGAAAATAGTACTACTCCTGCTTCATTTTTATATACAAACTAATCTTCAGAAGAGTAAACCGGCATCACAGTAAGTAGGACTGCTGGGAACATTGCCTTGAAGTTGCTTCTATATAAAGTTATGGGCTTCAAGTTCCTGGAATTGAACATACCAAAAGAATCCAAGACTGCTGGAATAAACCTGATTGTTGCCTTTAGGTAACATTCTCCTCTAAAGCGTGTACAAATGAAAGTTCCTCTAAACTGTATTTAGTATAAACTCATGTGCAGAATAATGAGATTCTTAGTAAATTTGTAATCAAATTTACAGCTTGCAGCAATTATCGTTTACCTATTATCAAAGCAGAGCAATAGAAGCCAGAGGCGGATAAAAATTTAGCTAAGTTTATATAAATATTAAGATGTTTTTGTGAGCAATCTGAATTATTTTCATACTTTTTATGCTTAAGTCTAGCCCTTTTCAAAATAGAGATGTCCAAGCCTGAATGATTTTGGCTCATTTTTAAAATTTTAATATATATAATTTAATTAAATTCATAAACATATAAAATATATTTATATTTATATATATTATATTTAATATATAATAAAGAAAAAATCAATGAGAAGACCATCATAAACATACACTAATTTTTTATGATTGAAATTTTTATCACATATAATATATAATATATAAATATAAAATAAAGTTAAATCTAGACCAACCTGATTTTTAATCTTATTTTAAATATAGAAGCTTAAACTCAATTCATTTATAAAGGAAAGTCTAAAATTTTGTTTAAACTTAACTTTTGTTCCTAATTTCTCAATTCAAATCCTATTTATTCAAAGTTAGATCCAAATCAAAAATCGGGTCAGGCTACATTTGCCTACCCCTATCGGAGGGTCCATGTTGGTCCAAACACTAACCTCAGAGAGTTGGCTTGTGAGGTATGACCCTTAGCTCCATTCTCAAATCCTCTAGCACCATGGATCATATGTTAAGGCTATCTAATTGTTGCATAATGGAAAGACAAAGACGAGGCTTCCATATATAACAAGAAACTGTATTCCACTCATAAGAAACGCCTTTTAAGGATGGGGGGTTTCTTGAAGAAGAGCCTTTCATGGTGGAATAGAAAGCACAATCTGCCATACGTAGAACTTAAAGGAAACACATGGTATGCATTTGTCACGGTTTCTTGCATAAAGGAATCCTCACATGCAAATTCAAATATTTACTATGTAATGACGGGTTTTTTTCCGTTATGTTACTTTTTGAAAAAGAAATTATCGATATCTTGCGCTGCAAAAACATATTACCAAAATACTTAAAATAATTCTTTTTTAAATTAACCTTGGTCACGATGATAAGTTGGGCGTGATTAGACTCTGATCACACAATCTGACGCAACGTGATCAGACTTGATCACGTTGGGTCAAGCCGCATGATCAGAGCCTGATCACGTTCAGCCCATTCCTGTAAACTACCAGCACACCTCAACCTACCGTGTGTCCAAAGCCTCCCCCGAGCTGCCAAGTGTCAGAGGACATGTTCCCCCATGACCAGCCAAGCACCCCCCGCTACCATATGTCACACCATTATTCTTCTGTGACCATGTGCGCTCTTTACAAAAACCCCTCCCTAGCAGACATTCACACTCTCACACAGTAAAAAATCTTCCTCCCAAACAGTACTCCTGTAAAACATCTTCTCTCTAGCAATAACTCCTTTTCATTAATAACTCAAAATCAGATCTTCAACAAAGTTGCATTATTTGAAAAGTTTGTTATACAAGTAAAATTATTTAGGAAAATAGAATCTATTAGTTTAAGTATTATTTAATATTTTTAGGTCATATGAAAGTATAATATATGTTTAGTATAATATTTTTTTACAAATATTCCCTCATTATAATTGGCATTATTAGTAGGCATTGTAGCTAGGTTGTTATTATTTCATTTGATTATGTATTTTACGACTATATTTGAATTAATTAACGTGAACAACATGTAATGGTATTTATATTATTTTAATTTTCTTTTATTATTATGCTTGTGTATACTATTTTAATGTGCTTATATTATTTAAATTTTATTATTATTTTTATATCTGAGTATATTATTATGCTGCTAGTTTAACTAGATTATGCATCTTATAGGAATCATTATGATTTTAATTATTATGATTGTGGATTGGGCATTATTAAAAATAAATAAAAAACTCAAATACTTATAGATTTTTAAAAAAATAGTAAGATTAGTTAATAATAAATTGTTATTAAAAAGTATTAGTTGAAGGTAGAATGTTATACTTTGAGATTTTTAAAATATTTTTACAAATCATAAATCTTAATCTAATCAAGAATAGATATTGAAATATATATAATTTTTTTTATTAATATTAAGAATAAATAATTATATAATTAAGATAAATATTGCACACATAAGTCAAGGTAATATAGAAGTAAGTGATATAATGTAGGTGTTCATCTAAAAGTAAGGAAGAAAATACTAAAAATATAAAATATTATCCTTAACTTATTGACCTTTAAAATAATATTATAAAATAAAAAATTTTGAAGGAGTTGTTATTTTAATATGCTTATATTATTTAAATTTTATTATTATTATAATATCTGAGTATATTGTTAATTTTTATTTATAATAAAATTAAGTTTTATAAAATTCTTTTGATTAAGAATAAATAATTATATAATTAAGACAAATATTATATAGATAAGTTAAGGTAATCTAGAAATAATTGAAATAATATAGGGTTTAGGCTAAAAGTAAGGAAGAAAATATTAAAAGTGTATAATATTAACCTTAACTTATTGACATTTAAAATAATATAGTAAAATAAAAAATACTGAAGGAATTATTGTTTTAATATATTTATATTATTTAAAAAATTTTATTATTATGATATCTGAGTATATTATAAATTTTTATTTATAATAAAATTAACTTTTATATCTGAGTAAATTAAAACAATATAAATAAAATTTAACTTATAATTGTTATTATAATAGTTACTATATTATGTGTCTTAGTAATTTAATTTTTTTAGTAATAGCATAATTTTTATAATTGTTTAATAGTAATCACTATTATGTCATTGATATTTAAATTAAATTAATGTATTTAATTTATAATAATATTTACTTTGATATTAATATTTTAATGCTATATGTCAAAGTAAGTATGAATTAATTAATATATTTATCAAAGTTTTGATACCTTCTGCTAATATTTTAATTTTTTATTTATTCTTTTTAATTATATTATTATTAACCCAAACATTGAAAGTGTGTAATATTATCATTAACCTATTGGCATTGGAAAATATTACAATACATATAATGTTGTTTAAATAATATTTCAAACTAAACATTAAAAAAATGAACCATAATAATCGTAAATAAATTATTAATTTTACTAAATATTAACAAATTGATAATATTATAAAATTAAAAATAATAAATATTTAAATCAATATAAAGTTATTAATATAATAAAATATTTTTGTGATATTTAACATATATTTAATATCAAATAATATTCAAACGTATTATCTATCTATTAAATAAATATTAATAGTATTATTAAGATATAATTTACTATTTTTGTAGTATTTAAATATTAATTAACTATATTATAATAATTGCATTAAAAATGAAAAAAAATTATCTAATTATTATTAATTGTATTTTTTCTATTGATTTTATAATAATAAAATTTTTGATAAGTTTTTTATTAATATAAATAAGTTTTTTTATTTTATTAAACATTGTATATTTGCTAACATTATTAATTTAATTATCAAATTTATTTTCTAATAATTTTGTACTATTATTATTTAAATTTTGTTTAAATAATAATTTTGTTATCTTTTGTAACAATGATAGTTAGAATTCTATTATGAATATTTACTAAACCCTTTATAGTGGTCAAATATTTGATTTTATAAATAAAATTTTTAAAGTAATAAGTTATTAATTAATTTATTGTATTAATTATGATACTTATCACTTGATTATTTGTTTTGATGTAATCACCTTTATTGTAAGCTATTTTTGTTAAGTGTGTTCTTTTTTACTTATAGAAATATTCTATAATAAGAAATCATTATTACTATTACTAACATAAAATAGAAAAATACGAACTAAAAATTCATAATTATCTATAATCAGGTATGTTTAAAACTATCTCTTTCTAAAACTTAAAAATAATTAAATTTTCTACTGCATAAAAAAATTATGAAAGTGAAGAAATTCAAAGGTCTTCAGGGGTTCTTAAATCCACACATGTGTTTGAATATAGTATTTTAGGAGATTAATCAAATGTTGAACTACAAAATTTAAATGTATAGAAGTAATATATGTGTAGGTAAATAGATAGGATTGACATGTGAAATAATTTCCAAGTGTATTATGAGTAATTACGCAGTAATAGTTAACTATAATTATTTTTGTAATTATGATACATATTTCAATAATTATTAAATTTATCTCTGAAGATAACTCTTGAACCTGACTATGGTAGGAGTCAAAATGAGTTCTAGGGATGAAAATATTTGTATTTATGCAAATGAAAAAATTTATGATTCGAATCAAGGCAATATATTTAGGTGCCACAGGATTAAAGTAATAAGAATCAAATCAGACATAACCTTGGATGCATTAAAAAACATAGTTGGGCAAAAGTTACGACTTAATGAAAATTAAGTCGTAATCGAGTTGATATACAAACATTTACTCTCATTGAATCTGACATGGTATAAGATGTGTGAGTTAGAAGACGATGACATTCAAAGGATATGGGAAGTGAATGCGAGATTTCCTACTCAACTGTCCTATCCAGAAGTGTATGCACATATCTCAACAGTAGGATTTAATTTGAACATAGCAAGTCAACCAGTTGATGCAAGTACTACATACATGCTACCATCCACTAGCTAACTTAATGGCACTAATGAAGGGCCCTCATGTTATAACTCGTATTTAGTCAGCGTAGAACCAATAAACAGGTAAATTGACTATGGTTAGTAATTTCATAGTCCTATTATTGATTATGCTCTAGAGCCATATTTTTCTCAATACAACTATGACTTATCTCACTCCCTCTTCTCCCCAGAGGAAACAGAGGATATCATGGATGAATTTGAAGAGGAAGATGTACATGATGACATTCCTGAAAGGTTTGGTGGTGGTGATGACAGTAACAATGATGGTGATGATGGAAAAGACGTCACCAATACATTCTCAATAACACCTAAAAGCCGGTATATGGAATCAACTACTGCCTTTTTTTCACTCTTGAATATAGAAGCTTCTATTAGCCATGATTACCCTAAAGTGGGAGATAACATAAATTTAAATGATAATCAGGAGCCATTTGTGGGTTTGTAATATATGAACCAGAAGGCATTTCGCTGCGTAATGAAGATATACTTAGTTTGGACTCACCACACATTTTGTGTGCACTACTCCTCGGTCAAGTATGAAGAATATCGGTGTTCTCACTACAGTGTACAGTGCAAGTGGAAAGTTAAAGCATGCCATAAGCCGAGAGAGAATCACTAGTAGATTTCAAAATACAATAGGCCTCACACATGTATATCTGTGTCCCTTTCCCGAGATCATCTAAAATTAGACAGAGATGTTATTTTATCCTACATTATGGCCATGGTGATCGAAAATTCAAGTGTATCCATCCGAGAAGTCATTGAGCGAATCCACAATATTTTTGAATACTTAGTATCCAATAGTAAGGTGTGGAAGGGCAAATACCAAGCCATTGCTCTTGCATTTGAGAATTGGGAGAAGTCATTCTCTATATTACTTAGGTGGTTGGCAACAATGTGTCACTTTAATCCTGGGTCTTACTTTGAGTTTGTTACCAGGAAATGTCTGCCAAACAGTTCTGGAAATGAGCCGGTTGCATTGTTCCACCGAGTGTTTTAGACTTTTAAGCTATACATCGAGTCATTTACCCATTTGAAATCGATAACCCAAGTAGATGGCACTTTTTTGTATGAAAAGTACAAAGGAGTTTCACTTACGATGACGTCATAGGATGACAATAGAAAAGTTGTCCCTCTTGCATTTGCTGTGGTAGAAGGAGAAAGTTATGAGACATAAGCCTAATTCTTATCAAATGTTCGACGGCATGTTATTAAAGATAGATGAGATATTCGTTTGATATCAGATAGGTATCCTAGAATACTAGTTGTCATTGCAAACCCACGCGTAGGGTGGTAGCCCTCTTATGATTATCATGTATTATGCCTTCGACATATCGCTAGCAATCTTAACTCAACTTTTAGAATTACGTGGCTGAAGAAAATGTTCACCAGCATTGGTATGTATTATTTACACTAATATTCTTAATTATTATTACCTATCATAATTATTATTTACTTAATGATAGTGATGTCTAGTACAGGTTATCAATATGAGCGACATGTTATAGATTTCAGCTTGGATGAACTGTGCCAATTACAGCCAAGAGCTGCTAATTGGATCAACAATATCCCAAATAGTCAATAAAGTCATGCTTTTGATAAAGGAGGGCAACGATGGAGGCACATGACAACTAACCTGACTGAGTGTATCAATAGCATATTTAAAAAGGTTAAATTTTTACTGATTATAAGGTTAGTTAAAGTTATATTGTATCAAATAAATGTATACTTTGTAAACAGAGCAAAGACCATCGTAGTTCAATTATAGGCAAGAAAGGTGTTCAACGAAGACATACGAAAAAATATTCATGAGTGCATTCGAAAAGCATCTGCCTATCAAACTGCCTAAGGTCAACTTTCGAGGTGGAAGAGTCGTATGACTCGACATGGAAACAGTTTGATCGAACATGCAAGCTTAGCCTGGGCCAACGAACAAATGATTATGCTGAATTCCAAGTAGAACATTGGCCTTACTAACATGTGTTTGCAGTATGTGCGAAAGTCATATTGGATTCATTATAGTTTGTCAATTCTATATTCCGACTAGAGGTAATGCTGAAGGATTATAACTATAAGCTTCCGACCAATCAGTAGTATGGATCATTAACCACCATTAAATGGACTAATACTTGTACCGGATCTTGCATAGATGCATCCCGGTGGTCGTCCCCGCTCTACACATATAAGAAATGAAATGGATTAGAGGAAAAGTCCATTAGAACCTCAAAGGCGTGGGTTATGCCAACAAACTGTACACAATCACGCAACTTGTCTGTCCATCCAATGAGATGTCAGGTAACACCCTAACCCTAAAAATTGTAACAGAAAGCCTTTCCTCCAAATTACTACTGTACATTGCTCTAGACTATGAAAATAGTTTGATCAAACATGTAAGGTTAGCTTGAGCCAGCGAACATATGATTGTAACGAATTCCAAGTAGAACATTGGCCTTGTTAACATATGTTTGCAGCATGTGCAAAAGTCGTATTAGATCCATTATAGTTTGTCGATTCTATATTCCGACTAGAGACAATACTGAAGGCTTATAACTATGAGTTTTGACCAATCGGCAGTATTGAGCATTGACTACCATTAAATGGATCAATACTTGTACTAAATCTTACATAGATGCGTCTCGGTGGTCATCCCCACTCCACACATGTAAGAAATGAAATGAATTAAAGGGAAAGTCCATTAGAACCTCAAAGGTGTAAGTTATGCTGACAAACTGGGTACAATCAAGCAACTTGTCCATCCATCTAACGAAATATCGGGTGACACTCCTAACCCCAAAAATTACAACGAAAAGCCTTTCCTCCAGATTACTATTATACATTGCTTTGGACTATGTTTAATTTGTTACATATTGGTAAAAGTTAGATAACATGTTGTATCTAAACAATATATTGTGCTTATTATGTTGTATTAAGTTAAATTTTTTCTTGCTCCATTATGGAAGACTTGCATAAATTTAAGATTATGCAATTGATTGAATTCATGCAATTCGATTTAGTTCATAGATCTTGACTGTAATGGTTAATCAGCATTGTGTTATAACCTCTGGGCCCAATGATAAATCTCTATTACACTTGTAATATAGACATATTTTATAAGTTGTGTGGCAAGGCTAGGTAATTCCACTTCCTTAATAGAAATTACTTAATTGTAAACATTCTAACTATTTTCTTTGTCAATGGTAAAAGGAGGATCGAATCCTGAAGTTAAAATGTGTCACACATAGGAGCTGACTATTTGATCCACCAATTGCAATTGTGTCTTATCTACAACAAGTAAGCTTCTACGACGCCAACTGACTTGGTCACTTTGATTTCAATACAATTATGGTGTCCGCTCTAGTTGAACGATGGCATCCCGAGACACACACTTTCCACACCACCATCAGAAAGTGCACCATTATGTTACAGGATGTCTCCATCCAATTAGGTTTACCTTGTAAAGGCGTCCCTGTATTTAGTATAACCAAACTTAACTAGCCAGGGGAGTGCAAACATTTACTTGGGGTGAGACCACCCGATGAATGTTTGCAATGTCAGCACTTGAGTATTACTTAGTTAGCAGCTAACTTTGGACACTTACAAGATTATCCCGATGATGAACAAATGCGGTGCTTTGCATATGCCTATATCTTGTAACTCATTGGCGATTACCTTATGCTTGATACTTCAGGTCACAGAGTGCTATTGATGTATCTGCCATTGTTAGAAAACTTTATAGATGCAGGTCAGTATAGTTAGGGATTGACGGTCCTGGCATGCTTGTATAGAGAGTTGTGTAACGATATAAAATACGATGAGATTAATATTGGTGGATGTCTACACCTATTATATTTATGGGCGTGCGATCAATTCTCCACTTTAGTGTCGACAAGACAACCGTATCCCAATCTTTGATTAGACATTTTCTCCTTACTTCTACCATTAGATTTCAAGTGTAAATTATATATGATTTTCATATCGTATCTATTAGAACAACTCAAAGTATTCGAACAATTAATCCATAATATGTATTTCTTGCAGGTGGAAGAACACTAACCTACCCCCTCGACCGTAATTAACGACTCTATACCAATACAAAGCGTTGCTTGATCAGATAAGGGCCGATGAGGTTGGAAGCAGTGCTTATTATGTCTAATTATGTCAAGTTCAGATCTAGTAATATATTTATTTATATTATACTTCTTTGTAAATCAAATTATTTAGCCCCCTTATGACATTCCTAGTATACAATAGCTTATACTAAGGTATTGTTTGACCTCGCTTGACATATGGCTGGCATCAGTTCCCATCATTTGCTTCCATATTGTGGAATGGCACCATATAGATCGTGTGCTCTGACAATTTGGAAGGAGACAACCAATCCCACAAGAGCTATTTGACCTCGATTCTTATCATACCTTACAGCTTAAGGGCAAAACATCAAGAAACCAGCAGCATAAGCATTTTATATTCATTAGTGCTTGGAATGTATAGTGCAATACATTTTTGTTGATCGAGATGGAGACAGATACTCTTCACCATGACTTGGGCTACATGACATGGTACTGAAAACGTACCAAACGATGAATCCATCTAGCTAGCGATGGTCCAAGATTTGTGGTAACCAATGATGTTTGCACATTTCTTTATGATTTCTTCAAGATATAATATGTATTAACCATATCAAATGTACTTCCTTGTAGGTTGATATAGCTGAAAGACTACATAAGCTTAGTGTCGAGGATTTCCCTTCTCAGTCGTACAGTCAATTTAGGGAGACCATGGATCGAAAATGTTGCCTCTTGCTATACGTATTAGGAGAGCATCGAGACATAACTGCTACCCAGCTTGCTTACCCTGTTGATGAATTATTGAGATCACCCATTCCTAAACTTAGGCATGGTAGAAAAATCCACGGTTTCATGTTTTTTAGGGATCTTGTTTTTCCTAAGGAAGGGGATGATAATGAAAGTATGTCTTATGCTCATCCATCAACGACGCAAGCAGGTGTTCTTAACCCTTTCACCCCTCCATTGATGCATGCTGATATAGGAGTTGTGGGACCATCAACTTATACCCCATCATCGCATTCTTTGTAGATAGATATGCTGGCCCATCTCACAGCATGACATTACCCCCATAACACCCCTATGATACTCCACAGTCATCGTTATTTACCCTATCGCCATTAAAATTAGTTCAGCAAGTCCCTGGTTCTCTAATAAAGTTATTTGATGACCCATTTACATTTACTACTGAGTACGCTGGCAGATTCGTGGAGCAACAACATCAAGGGTTTTTCACATCAGAAACCCTATTCCACCATTTCAATCCTCTCCTTGGGACTTGAACTCTCCACCCTCTAAGGGTTAGACCCTGCCTAACTCACGTAGATGCTGATGAGGATAGCGCTTGGAGGCATCAATCCTTAACTCAACTGACCGCAACTGAACAAGGCAATACCCTCGATGTGAGACTGGAAGCCATTATTTTGGTGATTGAGTATTTCATTATTGTAATATAGTATTTTATCCTAATTTTTTTATTTAATTGATTCATAACCTTTTTTACTTTAGATTTAGTACTTTCTCATATTTTATTAATCATATTATCCACTTTTGAAGATAAATAGTATAACTTGACAATTATATATTTCACTCTTATTCATTAATTCAAATCACATTATTGAATTCATTCTATTCATAAAATTGGTGCATAGAAATTTCTCTTAATATGATATAATGAAGAAAAATATTAGTACAATGATATGAATCACAATTAAAAGAAATTAACAAAAATATTTTAACATAAGTTTTAATAAAGAATCATTCTGTGCATTCACTGAAATGATTAGAATTACTTAAAAATCTGTATATATCTACGTAACGTATAAAATAATGATGTATAATGATTAAATAGTCAATTGAGCTGTACAAATATACATAGGATGATTAAACTTAACATTAAATTAAATCTAAATAAATAACAATGCTAGAAATATGGTATAAATGTTCAAATGTTTATTTATGTCAAGAAAAAATTTTGCATGGCCTCCATGAAACTTGAATTCAATGTAACTTATTTTATAATGAAGTTATGCCCTCTTTTCCATTATTCATGTATATAATCATATGTTTCGTAATATAATTTGGTTACCTTAAGTGTAAAATACAATTTAAGAGTTAAAGTAAATTATTATGGGATAAAAAATTATAACTTTTGGAGTTAATAACTAATAAGGCATTTAAAGTGTAATTAATTTTTAAAGTAGTATTATTATTTTGTTTAATTTTTTATTATTTTACTTTTTAAAATATATTTTACACTCTAATTTTAAGAATATATAATTGATTGAAAAAAATACCTAAGGATTTATATATGTATATACATGGCGTTATGATAAAATATTGTATGAAAATATAATTTTTACAACTTAAATCTTCTAACTTATACATTTATAGGAGAATAGGAAAATTTTTATATTCATTAAAATTTTAATTATTCAAAGGATTTTATGATATTTACTAATTTTATTATACTATATATAGCACATTATTATGAGAGTTAATAATTTGATTTCATCTTAAAATATCAAATAATTAGTGTTTAAGTAACATTAAATATGTAAAAAAATTAAATCAAATACAAATTAAATTAAAATTAGAATTAAAAATCAAAAGAGTAAAAAAAAGTTCAAATTAAAGTAGCTAAATTTAAGCTCAAAATCTATTCTCTCTATAAATATAACTCATCTAATAAGCTAAAATTATTTTTTTTTTAAAAAAAATCTAGTTAATTTCTTTAAAAAAAGTCTGGTAATGGACAAATTAATTTTTTTAAAAAAATCTAGTTAATTTAAAAAAAAGTCTGGTAATGGGAAAATTAATTTTTTAAAAAATTTTGGTTAATTTTTTTATAAAAAAGTCTTTTAACAGGTAAATTAATTTTTTTTTAAACAAAGTCTAGTTAATTTTTTTAAAACAAAAAGTCTAGTAACGAGGTGATTGTACTGGTCACGGATTCTCCCTTTTCGTGACCAAGGTTAATTTTTTTAAAAAAATTATTTTAAGCATTTTGATAATATGTTTTTGTAGCGCAAAGTTTCAATCATTTCTTTTTCAAAAAGCAGTATAACGGTAAAAAAGCCCTACAAAGTTTGTAAGTTGCAACTATGTAGAAGCAAAAGCATGTAGTATATTAAGCTACATGTGTTGCCTTGAATGGTAAGAGATTTTGGTTCCATTTGTTTATTATTTTTAAAAAATAGTATCTTATTTTTTGTTCTTAAAAGTTAAAATTTTATATTTGATAACTATTTCTTATGCTTTTTTTTCAAAATTATAGCATCAAACATGTAACTTAAAAAAGTAAAATAGAAATGAATTTTAATATTTTTAATTTTTTTTCTTCATGTCAATTTTATAATCAAATGAAATATTTTCTTATTTACAATATTGACCACTTTCTATTTTTATTTTTTTAATCTAACAATAATTTTTAAAAAAAAAAATAATTTTTAAAAATAATTTTTGAGAATCATTTCTAAAAATAAAAATATATTTAAATGTATTTATGTATCTCTTTATTGTCTTAAGTAAAAGTGCAAATAAGTTAAATTATTCATAAGTAATTTGAAATTGATTCATAAAAAATTTGATTTGGATTCAATTTTAAATGAGCCAAACTTAGATAAGTTCAATTCAATTAATATACAAATTGAGCTTGAACTTTATGGTTTCGTTTGGCAGACAGCGTTTTCACCAGCGTTTGGCGTTTGGCGTTTTTTACTAAAAAATAGCGGTTTGACTCATGCCAAACCGCTATTTTAAAACGCTAGCAAAAGTAGTGTTTTTCGGTCAAACAGCTGTTTGACCGAAAAACGCTGGCTGCCAAACGAAGGCTGTATTATGCTACTCAAACTATTCACAAGTCAAAATGAGTTTAATAATAAAAAATATTTTTTTTAATTCTACATATAAATAACATAGTACCTAAATTCACTCACATATGTGTAATTGTTGAAGTTAGATAAAGAAGTATGATATTTTAGTTAAAATAATTAATTTTCTCTAAGTATAATTATTGGTATTATACGATAATTGTATAGATATTTTAATAAATTTAATTATTATAAAAATTTTATGTTGATATGTAAAATGAAATAAAAAATTTATTTGTTAAGGATTAACAAATCTAGATGAAACAATAAATTATTTAAGCAAGATTATATCAACTTATTTAAGTTTATATCCATCAAAAGTTTGAATTTAAATTCAAATATTCTAAATTTAATGAGATATTAAGCTTTAATAATATACTAATCAAACAAACTAATGTAAACTCATTGGAACTTATATTCAAGTTAAGTTTGAACTCCAATTTGAATTATTCAAATTTAGTGATATTTAATTCAAAATCAAACCCATTTAATATTTGTGAATTTAAACTTGAGTTCGGTTCTATTGACTCACACTCCATATCGTGAGCTTGAAACTAGTGAAAGGCCGCAGGATTACCATGTTCTTGTGAACTAGCTAGGACCAACATAGATTAGCCTGTTTGGACCAGCCCAGGAGAACACTATTAGTAAAGTCAGATGAAAAATCTAGTGCACTGAACATGCGGAAAGGAGACAAGAGGATGAAAAGCCGAATAATGATCGGGGCTCATGGAGGCCCACCTGGAGGAATTTGGACCCACTTCGGCTCTGACATCACTGTACACTCTCCAACATCTCCATTTCAATATGAGGTCAAAAAGAAGAAACCCTAACTTGTTGCAGGCCCAACTGTTTCAAGTGTCATGATTTAGAAGGTAAATTTCATAATATTTAAATTTAATTTATTATCAATTTAAATTAATTTTATATTATTATTTATTTATATATTATTATATCAACAAAAAATTGTTGACAAAAGTTATTAATTTTTTAATCACGTGTCATTTTCTTATTTATTAATAGTATAACAAATTTTATAATAATAATAGATTAAATTTAAATCCAATTTTTTAACTGTTTCAAAATCAAATTTTAATTCCAGCAGTTTCATAGAAACAGGAAACAACACTGTTCCACACAGCCCAAAACAGCATCTGTGAAAAGAGTTTAAGGTGAAAAAAGAAAGCCACTTGAATTGGACTTAAGGACAAAAGTCAGGCTGTATGATGTGTTTGTGTCTGTTGAGAGTAAAAAGTTTGTCTTACTAGCAGAGGGATCAATAGTACAGAATAGTATGATGATGTCCAAAATATTGAATTTGATGTTACAATGCATTGGAGTCAGTCAGAACATTTTTATAATCAGAATAACCAGACAAAGCCTTTTAGGTTTTTTTGGGTTTTCACTTTCACGAGTCTGTCTGGCCAATTTCTTGGAAGGAAGGGCCATGCCTGCAATTATTACATGGGTCTTCTCATTTTGCATGGATCAATAAAATCAAGACTATTGATAATTACTGGCCTGTTAATCATATATTACTATTAATAATTAATAATTTCTGGCTTGTTAATCATACATTACACAAAACACATATGATTGATTATAATTAATATACAAACTTATAGTTAATTTTATTTAATATGGGAACACAACATCTATATAACATTGGCAATTAAATGTGATTTTGTGGTAAAAATTGAATTTAGAGTCTCTCATTTTTATATTTAGTTATATTCTTGTTATATTTGAGAGAGATATAAAATTTTTGTGTACAATAACACTTAGAATTCCTTTTATATATATTGGGATTCATAAAACTTTTTAACATGATAAGAATATGTTAAAAAATTTGATAGAATTCAAACACTTATCTTAGTGATTATTATTCATACTTTTAAATTTTTAAAAATATCTCTTAAAATTTCATCAAACGTGATAATTTAGTGAATATTTCATTCCATTATGAAGATTCGCATTTTTTTCTACATGTGATATACAATGTGTATGACCCTACTTTAAAAAAGATTAACTTTCTAATTTTTGAGATTGTCCATTTATAAAATCCCACAATATCCCTCTCGCGTGGTAGCTTGGCCGACTCCCTTTATATATTTTTTGAGCTAATTCAGCTATTATATTTCCAACTAATCTAGATAGTTTGAATTCATCTACGATCAGATAAAAGATTGGAATCTTTTGGAATCCCATATATTAGACAAGTCAGACTTCAGAAGGCTATCCAATAAAATTTGGTTAAGATTTAGGTTACTCTACACATAGAAATAGATTTAAAGATGTTTGGTAATTTGAAACTTCACCACAGAGAATTCAAGCAAACAATTAAAAAAAAAAAAATTGTGTGCAAAAAACCCTTAAATGGTCTCCAATCATATCTTCTCCTACACTATCTACCATTTATCGGTTAAGTTCTTTATTCAAGACTTCTACAAGTCAAGATTAATCACCAAGTATCTTAGGATATTTCTGACATTTTACATAAGGTATTTGTTTATGTTGTTTGCATTTGTCGCTATGGTTCTTTCAGTTTGCTTTATTACATCCTACTTTATAGATAAGGTTTGTTCCTTTTTCCTATACAGTTTATTGTGTAAAAGAAGAGGTCCTTCACCTCTTATTGTCTTAATTTGGAGGTCACATGCAACATGTATGTTTGCAATGTAGGTCTTGATGAAGGTGAGCAAGCCTTCTCCCAATGTGAGAAAACGAGGTGAAACATTTGAATGTTCCACAGGTATATCTTTTATTGACAATGAATTTTTCCGCAAATCAAATTTATTTATATATTAAATATTTAATAATTTATATCAAATTTTATTTTTAATAAAAATATTTAATTTAATAATTCATAATTTATTAATAAAAATTGATTCATTTATACATTAAATTTTATTTAATGCAAAATAGAATTAACCTTTACCTATGTAAATTTCACGTCGACACAAATTCTGAATGGCCCGCTCACGAGGGTTTGCATTATTGAGTTTGTGAGGGGCTTGTACGAACCATGAGTGAGACATTTTTCTTTTTAAAAAGGAGACAGAGATGGTAATGGCAAATTTTTGAGCTGGCTAGAACAGTTGTAGGACCTTTGCATGTTGCCCAGACACAAATGAACTATGGATGAGGGAAGTTCCTCCCATCTTTGCCATCTTCCCATCAAAATCATTGGCCAATCCAAAAATATTGTTCAATCATATATATTTTTTTCGCAAGAACATTTCAAGTTAATGTGATAATTGGATTAATGTACATTATATTGTAAGCAGATTGTCATGCAATATATGTCCGTGTAATGAAGTATACAAAATATGTGATATGAATAAAAAAGTAAAACAAATTTAATTTAAATTATGGCATGTGTGTGCACTAAAATAATAATTTATAAAATTAGAAAATTGTATAGCAATGTTATTTTACAAATCTAATCAAACATCAATTGACAATGTGAGAAGCAATTTTAAATATAGTTTATGTGCCATGTTATAATTTATTGATATAGTAGTGTATTAATGCATAATCAAATTTAATTATATACTAAATTTTTTAAAAAATTAAATATAATATATTTATGATAATATACTTATAATTAAACTTATTGAGTTTGTGAGGGGCTTGTATATTTATTATTAATATACTTATATATTTATATTAATAATAAATAATATATGATATTTATTTTCTTATGTACAACTATGAGTCGTGCAAATTTGCACGCAAAACTCTTACAACTGCACGAGGGGAAAGGACATGTGGTCTGCAGTGTAAATGAAAATGACCCTTGGAATGTTGGGCTGTTAGCACATTCACTACCTTCCTACTAGCTTACCTGTGCTGTCCCCTACAACAACAGGTCCTCACTTTTCATCAAATATCTACTTGCCTGCAAACCCTAGAATGCATTACCGGGGAATGTTTGGACAGATGATTTCAAGCGTGTAATTCATTTTAAATAAAATTTCAAATTCCATTTTTTTTTGTGAAAATTTTAAATTCCAATTTCGAAACACTAGTTCGGTTAACAACTTGCAAAATTTTCAAGGTGCTGTAGAATTTTTATGAGATAAGCTTCAACTTTCAACATTTCAAATAGAGCGTTCTTTTATTTAAAGTTTTATTTGTTGCATCAGAAAATATTTTTTTATAAAAAATATTATTTATATATGTATTAATAAAAAATAATATATTACTTGTATTCTTATTAAAAATTAATATATAGAATCATAAAAAAAATAAATTTTGCTTAAAAAAATCAGTACTTACTTTTTTTTCAATTTTTTTATATTTATTATTAATTAAGTAAATAAGATATTTTTCTACTGACACAATTAAAGCCTAAATAATCATGTTTTTATCCTGCGTATCTCCTTCATTATTACCTTGAAGATGTTTTTGTTGAAGGATATGCTGGTTATGTAAGAAATAGAACACAAACAAATGTATCACCAATTTCAAATAGAGTACACAATAAATACAAGGATTTATGGAAAAGGAGTTAGTTCAATAAAAAGTACGATGATTTTAAATGAATTTTATTTATTAATACATATGATTTTAAATTTAAAAAAATAATTTTTGTAGAAGGAAAGAAATATATTAATACTTTAATTCTTAAAATAAATTTTCCATTCAACGATTCACTAAAAAAATATATCAGGATTTGAATCCATGATAATTAAAATAATAGAAACTGGACTTCTCGGCATTTATCAATGGATCCATATCAAAACAAAACCGTCAGAATTTTTCAGGTAGATTTTTGGATTAGACTTTCAGATTGTAAAACCCAAATTAACCATTCAATGCCAATGATAAAGACCCATGTGCCTCTAATTAATTTGTGTCTAAATTAAAAAATCATTTTAAGTGGAAATTTATATCAATTTTACAATCACTGTCACACATGATTTATATGATTCGTACCTAATCAATATAGGGACCCTACACCACTAAGTATGTTTTTCATCATCAGGTCTGTAATTAATATGTACCACAAAAGGGAGAACAGAAAATGTTAAGGTTTTCATTCAGTTTGGATCCAAGGAATCAAGTACATGAAATATGGTTTGCTTGCTATAGTTAGGAGTGAATTCATCTTCATCATGATTATGATAATTGATTTTAAAAGAACTAAATATAATGAAATATAAGGTTTTTTTTTACTAAAAAAATATTTATTTATCAACAACATGAACAAATAACCCGCAAAGAATGGAACTTTCTAGAGAATATGAGAATGTTTGCTTATTATTTTTAAAAATAATTTTTTACTTTTTATTTTTAAAAATAAAAAATTCTATTTAATAATAAATTATTTTCAAAATCTATTTTTAAAAATTATTTTTAAAATTTTCGTCTTAAAAACAAAAAAGAACAAGTTTTAAATATTTTCTAAATTTATTTTTTAATTCTTAATGGTAATTTTATAATTAAATAAAGCTTTTGTTTATTTACTTTATCAAATATCATCTATTTATTATCTTTTAAATTTAAAAATAATTTTTGAAAATAAAAAAAATATTTTTTTATGAGAATTAACTTCATCAGAAATCTATATAATTAATTTTGAAGAATCATCTATAACATAAAAATCACCATTAGTACAAAAGTTACTGTATTTATTTTTTATTTAACGGTGACTTTGAAGAAGTTTAAAAATTAGTTTGATCAAATATGCTAAAATTATATATAATTAAGGAATTTGCTTTAGTAGTTATCTGAAAATGAAGTATATATTGGCAGAACGTCATACAGAATTTTCATAAAAGTTTGTAACTTTTGCATCGAATTTCTAAATATTAGTATTATGTTACAAGTATGATTGTTCGAATTGCAAAATTTTATAAAAAAATTGTATTCTATATTTTAAACAACTGCAAAATTTTATGAAAGACTTGTAAATTTTATTAAAAAAATTTGCATATTTTATACTCTTTCGCTTTTTTATTCTCTATTACAATTAACTAATTTTATAGATATTATAAAAATAATTTAATTTTTTATTTTTAGTAAACTTTTTGAGACTATCTTTGATGCATAAAGTTTAAAATAATTAAAAAGAAAAAGAAAAATATGATGAAATAAAAGTAAATAGATTAAAAGTGTAGAATTTATTAATGTAAAGTAATGATAAAATTGAAAAAAAATGTAGTGCTTCATTACGATTTCAAAGAAATAGATAAAAAGAAATAATTTTTTTGAAATGTAAAAGATAAAAATGAAGAGAGTAAAAAATAAATAAAAAAAGATTACCAACCGCTTTATAAAATTCACGCAACTTTTTCCAAAATCCTACCAAACAAAGCCCCGTAATTAATTATGATCCCTAAAATTGATTTAAGATAATCAAAAAGCCACATGAAGTAAGGAGGGGGGCGGGAACCACAGTTTCAAGCAATTTAGGAAATGGTAAGTGGCGATCAACTTCAGCGGAGGAAAGAAAAGTAAGAGGTGCTCACAAATTAATGCAACAAGCTCCCAGACCGTGCTTACATGAGATGCCGGATCCGAGTAGCAATTGGTCCTGTCTCCTTTGCGGTCATACCATTTAATGAACTCTGCTATTCAAAGACATTCAGGCTTTGTTTGGTTGGAAGAAAAAATAAGGAAGAAAAAAAATAAAATAAAAATTATTTTTTTTAAATTTGTTTGATTATAAGAGAAAATAGGACAGAAAGAAAATAAAAAAAAATAAAAAAATTATTGAGATTGAGATGTAACTTTTCTAAAAGTTTTTTTGTTTTTAATGCATGATTTTTCTCCATTTCTTCCCAAATCAGTGGAGAAATTTTTCTGGTGGATCCCACCCTTTATTTTCTATGTTGTTTTCTTTTCTTCTGTATTTTCTCTGCTTTCTAAACAAGAGAAAACTCATTTTTAAAGATATTTTCTCCTACCAATTTTCTTTCGCTCCTCTTTTCTACTCAACTAAATAGAACGTGAAACTCATTTGATGCTATTTCCTCTTTCTTTTTAATCTCTCGGCTAGATAATCCAATTAAATATCTTCAAATTTTTTAATATTTTTAAAAATTTAATTTTTGCAAATATGATATTTTTATATTTTAATTATTTTAAATATATTCAATAATATTATTTGATTGTAAAAAAATATTCTAATTAAAAATTAAATAATTACTATTGATATGTGGTGGTCAACAAAAGTAGATAATAATAATGGATTATATTTATTAATAGTGAATAATGGTCGGCAATAATTACTAATGATAGATAGATGGTCACCGAAAATAAACAATAATAATTAAAAATATATATTGATAGGTAATGATTGCCAATAATAAATGATAACCAACAATAATCACTGATAATAAGTAATGGTTCATGATAATAATTAGTAATAGGTGGTGGTCAGTGATGATTATTAACAATAAGTATTAGCTAATTATGGTCTTCAACAATAAATGATAATAAATAGCAATAATTAATAATGGATAATGGTAAGCAATAATTGTTGTGATGGATAATAGCTAGTAATGATTATTGATAATGAGTAATGATCATCAGCAATTAGTAATAGTAAATGATGGTCACTAGTAGTAAATAGTAATAAATAATTATCATCGATAGTAAGTAATGATCGATAATGATCATTAAAAATAGATGATAATTGGTGGTAATCACTAACGATAGATAATAATAAATAGTAATTATCAACAACAACTAATGATAAGTAATAACACATATTGCAACATATACATATATCAAACTTTGGGTGATAATTGCATCATTTGAACTAACTTATTTATTAAACATATTATCCATTTAACGTATTTAATATTTTTAATTAATGAATTTTATATTATATAATTATTTATTAAATTTAATTATTTATTATTTTTAAAATATTTAAATTATTAATGAATTACTATTTTGATTTTTATTATCATTTTATTAAAATAATATTTTTTATTTTATATATTCATTTATAATTTAATTATTAATTATTTTTAAATATTATTCTTAAAATTTTAATATAAATTCTTGAATGAATTAATATCATATATATGCTAAATTTTCATATCATGTCGAAAATTATCACTCAACTCACACTCTTGACAAAGTTATAGATGTTACTCTAATGCAAGCTCTCTTGCATCTTGAAAGATATTCCTTGTACCTAAATTTTATTATTATTAATTATTTTATTTTAGCGAATTAATATTTTAATATCATAATAAAATGGGCACAAAGATTGAAAAAATAATTCTTGATTTATCAAAATGTAAAAAATGATTATATTAAAATTCTCAGTATTATAATAAAACTAAAAATATTTCATGCCAAACAATAAATTCTCTTCTTTTTAGTATCTAATTCGTTGTAGACTTATGAGTAACTATGAACAGACTTTGCCCTTATTTTTCAAAATAAAACCATATATATGAATTTTTTTTTGTACAAACCTTATTTATTGTGTATATAAAAAGAGAGATAAGTATAATAATTTAGTTTCATATATGTATCTAAATAAATTTCACAAAATATAAATTTCACCATATATATATATATATATATATATTTTCCTCATATCCACTATGAATTCGCTTCATGAAAATATTTCTCCATTTATATATTCTGAGATAAGATTTCGTTCAAGTATCAAAATCCTCACCATGACTTGTTATCGATCTCACGCAAGAATTCAAAGACAAATGTACATTTTTATTATAATACATTATTTTATTTTCATTCCACAAAAAGAAATTATTCATAGTTTTTAATGTCATATACAAAAAATTGAAAAGCGTTTTTTTTTTTTTAATTCACTCGAATTATACAAAATTGAAATATGACGTTATGAACAACAAAAAATCAACACTGGATTTTTTTATTAGATAAAAGTAAGATCATGCATTATAATTTACTTTTTCTCTTTTTTTTAATTATAATTTTGGAAAAATATTTTGATGTGTCATTTTAGTAATCCAACGGAGCATTAATTCTCTTAAAAAATGTTAAATATCCTTTTAAATTTTTGGGTAGTGTCACGGGCCGGCGGCTCTCCAGCCGAAACCGTGCGGTGCATGCTCGCCACTCTTGGCCAACATGCCAGCCTTCCAACATTAAACCCTCGTTTGGCACGCTTGGGTAAAGATAGCAGGACATCAAGACTTATCGCCCATACAACAAGTCCATGTTATCGCCCATACAACAAGTCCATGTGCAACATGTCCGCACGCCAATATCGTATGTCGCTGAAGCGCCCGCGCATACCGGACCGCAGGATCTTTCCACACAGGAAGCCTCCGTGCACTACGGACCGGAAGGGACAAATGAATAGGGAGAGGGACACTCCGTTCGCTTGGTTTATGCCTCATTACATAGCTTTGAGTGTGCAAGGGGATGGCCACAAGCCAACACACTCCGTCCCCAGCTCAGTGTCCCGGCGCCCCGCAGGCCCGTAGAGCACTCCACCCCCTTAAAGAGCATTTTGAACAAAAGCCCTCCCGTGGGAAGATGACATACTTTTTTCGAGTTGTCATAAGCCCTTTTCGCCATGCTCCGGGTGTCCGATTGTCACGAAAACCTACCGACACGAAGATAATAATGCGAGGATTCCAAATATGGTCTCGTTGAACCCCGCCGGATTCACGAACCTTTCGAAATGATCAAAATACCCCCAAACTTGGGAAAATCGGGAAAAATCGTACGCAAGCCGGATTGATCTCAAATTTCAGCCACAGGACCCTCATAACATGTTGGATTTTTCCACCAAGTCTCGTCTTAATCCAAATATGTTTGCCTGTCGAACTGTCACAACTACCAGCTTGTGACATTCTCCCCCACTTCATATGTCAATGCCCTCATTGACGCCTCAATCTGACACGGCTCCGGTCTTCAGCCTACTCCGCTAAGTTACTCCCTTGACCGTCTCCAAGCCTGTCTCTTTGAGCGCTATGAAATGTTTCCCCCATCTCGAAGTTGGGCTGTCTGTTACCTCTGTAACATAGGTACTTGGCAAAATGCATCCTCCGCAAAGTCACTCGAAGGGCTACCTCTGTAGTCACCTTGCAAGTGTCCCGACACTCTCTCTAGTGCCGCTATCCCACATAGCTCTCCCGAACTCGTTACCTCCGTAACTTGTTCGACGGGTAGTTGCCTCTGCAACTGGCGCTCACTGCCTCCGCAGATTGCACAATACGCCACCTCCGCGGCTTAAGTGTGTGCCAACTCTATGGCTCATGACAAATGCTAGTGCTTTGAATCACCTACTAACAGGTATCTTGCACTAAGTTTCCCATGCACCCGTACAAGAGACAAGACTTACACTGGATCGACGCAGAGAGGGCGAACCTCGCTCCCCAGCCGCTCGTTTGCATTTCGGTCGATTCATTGCACTAAGCAATGCCAATTGCACACCCGATCGGATCCTTTGATCCTCTCTGGATCAATGCCCTCTGGCATATCACCGGCCATCACAGCCTACCCTCGGAGTTTGATGCCCACTAGCATCGCAGTCCTCACGACCACTCCTTAGCGTGCGTCCTCTGACGACTTCATTTGAGCGCATCCTCTGATGGCTCCCCCACTTCAACTCGTAGAAGGGGGTTGAGCATAGAGCACAATCCACTCTAGCTCACACAGCATTGATTCCTCTGAATCTTTGCCAAGCCCTCCGGCTAAAAAGCTCCACTGAGCACTCGGATGATCCCTCCGGACCTCCTTGACATGATTTTAGACCATTCCCTCTGGAACGATCCGCTCATGCCCTACAACTGTGGTCACGCCCACTGGCACGACCTAGGCTTCACCCTCTGGTTCCACCGATCCCTCAGGCAGTCAAGCCCTCTGGCAAGACTAAGGCTGCTCCCACCGGATTAGCCGTCAATTCTCTCGTCCCACTGGACAGTGGTTTGCATCCCTCGATGCCATTACTATGAATGAGCGCATAACCAATGTCCCACGCACAACCGACAAGCAAGATAGCCCACTTGGCACAAATGCTTGGGCCCTTCGTACAAATCCTCGATCACCAGTATGTACCATTCCCTGGTCACTGGCTTCTCGGGACGATCCAATCTCTTGCACCATATGGTCAAGTCTTTGGCAACGACACCACCGAGTTTGAGAGAATGATAGCTTCGCACATACCGAATATTAAGGGACAAGCCGCATCTAAACCAATTGTGCCTACTCGATCTTGGCCCTCTGGCGCAAACCGAGCTTTGATACCAACTGTCACGGGCCGGCGGCTCTCCAGCCGAAACCGTGCGGCGCATGCTCGCCACTCTTGGCCAACATGCCAGCCTTCCAACATTAAACCCTCGTTTGGCACGCTTGGGTAAAGATAGCGGGACATCAAGACTTATCGCCCATACAACAAGTCCATGTGCAACATGTCCGCACGCCAATATCGTATGTCGCCGAAGCGCCCGCGCATACCGGACCGCAGGATCTTTCCACACAGGAAGCCTCCGTGCACTACGGACCGGAAGGGACAAATGAATAGGGAGAGGGACACTCCGTTCGCTTGGTTTATGCCTCATTACATAGCTTTGAGTGTGCAAGGGGATGGCCACAAGCCAACACACTCCGTCCCCAGCTCAGTGTCCCGGCGCCCCGCAGGCCCGTAGAGCACTCCACCCCCTTAAAGAGCATTTTGAACAAAAGCCCTCCCGTGGGAAGATGACATACTTTTTCCGAGTTGTCATAAGCCCTTTTCGCCATGCTCCGGGTGTCCGATTGTCACGAAAACCTACCAACACGAAGATAAAAATGCGAGGATTCCAAATATGGTCTCGTTGAACCCCGCCGGATTCACGAACCTTTCGAAATGATCAAAATACCCCCAAACTTGGGAAAATCGGGAAAAATCGTACGCAAGCCGGATTGATCTCAAATTTCAGCCACAGGACCCTCATAACATGTTGGATTTTTCCACCAAGTCTCGTCTTAATCCAAACATGTTTGCCTGTCGAACTGTCACAACTACTAGCTTGTGACAGTAGCCAGGTTTTGTCTCTTTCTATTCTAAAAACTTAAAAATTACTTTCTTAAATTATATAAAATTTAAAATTAACACTCATTGTTAATTTAATTATTCATTTTATTAAATTGTATAATTTTTAATGAAGTTAACAAGAATCATAATATTAGTATATTGGTTTATAATTTTGTAACTCATTTTTTATTATTTAATTAAAATCCTATATATCTAATTTAATTTTTATTAATTATATATCATAAAAAACATTTATGAAAAAATAACAAGAAAAACTAACATATTATATATAATATATATATTTTTAAAATAAAAAATATATTATTTAATAAAATGATAAATTAAGTTAACAATAAATTTTGATTATAAATTTTGTATAATTTAAAAGGATGATTTTTAAGTTTCAAAAATAGAAAAGGGTAAAATTTGACCACTATAAAATTAAAGAAATTTTTTTATATTTTCTATCTTATTTTACAATTCCACCCCATCTTAAATGGGAGAGGTACTAGCAGCTAAATAAGAAGGAATAATTGGGAGATAACAAAATAGAAAATATTAATGAAGAGAAATATAAAAGATAATTTTGAAAAATACGAATATTTTTTATGCAATCGAGGCTATTTTAACAATTTTGTTAATCCTTAATTTATCAAAATAAAAATTACTTTTCAATAATAATAGGAATGATAATTTATTTTATGCACATAAATAAAATATTGAATTCAAATCTTAAATATAAAGAAAAATAAAGTTCTTAAAATAACAATGAGATACCA
This sequence comes from Sindora glabra, assembly GCA_020226215.1. Lineage (NCBI taxonomy): Eukaryota > Viridiplantae > Streptophyta > Magnoliopsida > Fabales > Fabaceae > Sindora > Sindora glabra. The sequence continues at coordinate 65,418,213 of CM035235.1, read as the reverse complement.
CAGCATCGCTAAAATGTTAACCCCCAAAAAAATTAATAATCCTTATGCAGTAACATTTAAATAACATATATTAAGTAATTCCCAAGTACTTTTCCTAGAATTCATGGTTATGGCTTTTGAAAACATTTATTAATATTTGTTAATTAATGCATAAATTATTTTCTAGATTTAAAAAAATATAAAAATACTAAAATTATTAATATATATATATATATATATATATATATATATATATATATATATATATATATATATATTATGACTCAAACTGTAAATGTAATAAAAGATATAAAAATTTTAAAGAATATTTAAACCTCAGGCTCCTGGTCCCTGTCGTGGCTGGTTAATGTAACAGACCAACAGTAAGTCAAGTATGTCCAAAAATCTTACTGCACTTGGCTCTATAAAGATGAAACAATAACAGTACCAACATTAAGATTGTGACCGTCCTTTTGTTTTGTTTGTTTCGGAAACGTTTCAGCATGAAAAACAAACAAAATAAAAATAAGAGTATCGAAAAAACGATGAAATATATTTCTTCATTTTAAGAAGAAACTTAAAGAGAAAAATCCCACTTTTTCAATGAACATAACTCTTTTCATAATATTACTTGCACTTTTGTTTATTTACATGCAATTTTTATCAGAGCACATATACATAATTAAAATTGAGTTAAATAATCTAATATCTTATTTCAAATTATATATTAATGTAAGTTAAACTAAAGGAAAAATATAAATTATCCCATTCAATTTTGGAGTAGTTGAATTTTATTACCTTTAATTTTGAGAACTTAAAAAAATCACCTTTTTAAACTTTACAAAACTTAAAACTAATACTCTTCTTTCACTTAATCAATCATTTTATCAAATTATATATTTTTTAAATTTTAAATATTATCGTATGTTGACTTTTTCATTTATTTTTTCTTACATAATTTTTATATTATATAATTAATATAAATTAAATAATATATAAAAATTTTAAGTTAAATACTTATATATAAAGTGTGAAATTAATATCTAAAATTGCAAAATAAATTAATATTTTATAATATTTTGATTCTAATTTAAATTTTTTATAAAAATATATAATTTAATAAAATAATTAATTAAGTGAAAGAGAAATGTTATTTTCAATTTTTATAAAGTTTATAAAAGTAATTTCTAATTGAAAGGGCAATCTACATCTTTCATTAAATTAAATTAGTCTCACAATTTAATGTACATTATTTCTTGCTTCATTTATCAATCTCAATTAATTTTCAAATATCATAGCATATGCATATTGGAATATTTTTATGGGAGGCTTCGAAACTCACACTTGATTGGAATAATTAATTACTTTGCTTAGGATATAAATCTAATAATTAAAGAAAAGTCATTCATGAAATTGAGGCATTTTGTCGTATTGAGTGCTTGTTTTTGTTTAATCAATCCAAGAATTGAGTGCTCGTATTGAGTGCATCCTTGACGTGCATGCATGATGCATGGACCCTCTCTCTCTCTCTCTCTCTCTCTCTCTCTCTCTCTCTCTCGTTAAAGGAAGGTTAATGGTAGATTTTGTTTCATTACAAAAAAATTATAATACATTATTAATATATTATTATATAATATATAAAATTTGATGTAAAAATTAAATTTGATATATGATTAGTTTTAATAATACATTAATAATATATCAACCTCCCTTCAATATATTAAATAGCTGTCAGGTAAATCAATCCATCTTTTTCTATGTTTATGCAAACGTTAATCAAGAGTAAGGAAAACGAAAATTAATTTGTAAACATTTGAATTCCAAATATTCTAAGAGATAATTATAATAAATTATTGATGTAATTATATATTAATATATTATCAAATTTAATTATTAATATATTATACAGTAATATGTTAGATATAATTTTTAAAAATATAAATTTAATAATATGCAATATATTATCATATCATTGATATATTATAATTTCTCTCTAAGAAATAACTTGTAAATATGTATAATGTTAAATATAATATTTTAATAATGAAAAATTTTAAAAAATTAATTCATATTAAATTATCTCACATCAATTATTTTCTATTAATTTATAAATTAATATTTAATTCCTTTTATAATGGATGTGATTAACCTAACATGTAAATATATAACTTTTAGATGACACATTATAATATTCCCTTTTAGTCCAAAAGAAAATATGAAACGTTAATAACAACTATGAGTTAGGTGAACTATAAGTATTTAATCATTACAGAAGTTGATGACATATCTTTCTCTTAAAAAAATATAAACATAGTATTTAATAATTATTTATAAAAATGATAATTATTATATGTCTTAAAATTTATAAATAATATTTTGTTATAATTATTTATTTTTCTCTCTATACATAACATTAAAATAAATAATAAAAATAAAAAATAATAAAACTGAATATATATTTGACATTTTGAAATGAAATTTAACAATTAATAAAAATCTAAATGAATAATTATAACATAAATAATAAAAGATTAATAGTGTTAATTATAATTTTTTTGATAATTTACTAATTATGAATTTTGAGAAATATAATAACTATCCCTTTTATAAATGAAAGATGAAATATTGTGTTTATTACAAAAAAATAATCTATCATATTTTATATATTTATAAGATAATTACATGAACAATTGCACAATTGAAACGAAACTTGAATGATACCAGTGGGAAAGCCAATTTCTGTCTCTAGGACCGATTTACAGGTGCTTTGGTAAATTGATCCTTTTTCCAATTTAATTTAAAAGTCAAATTTTGTAATTATCATAAATTCTTTTCCAAAGAAAATCATCATAAATTTAAACCTTCAAATTGCGGCTTATTACATTTGGTAATTATTGTAAATTTTCGGGATCATGGCATGCTATTAGTATTGATAAAGTTCACTACCTCAATACTTACAAATTTACAGATTCCTAAAGATCCCTGGCAGTAAAATTTGAATTTAAAATATAAGTAGTTAAAAATAATAAATCTTACCAATTAAGCAATTCAAAAAGTTGATAGTTAAATTGACAAGAGTAATTTTATTTCATGATTTTAGCTTAAAAATATTATGAGTAGATGCGTAAATTCATTTTTAAAAAACTAAATTGATATTAAATTAGTCATAATTTTGTTATCACATTAATTTAGTTTATATTCATTTAATTTGACATTAAGTTAGTCCTACCATTAGTATTATCATTAAATTGATATCAAATTAGTTCTGAAAAATTATGTTAACATCAAATTAATTTTAACTTTTATTTTGACATTAAATTAATCCTAGTGTTAAGTATTTTCATTAACAAACTGAAGTTAAAGTTAAATATGTCAAAATTAATTACAAACCAATTAAAAATATAAAATATTAAGTTGAGTTAGAAAATTAATTTTAAAGTAAAGCATTATGTTTTACTTTCAAAGAACAAATCAAACTTTAAACAACTAATAATAATACTTGAAAAAATTAACTAACTGAACCAAACATTGAACAAATTCATCAAAAAGCAAAATAAATATCTAATCAAAGTAAGTTAGGTTTTAAGTTCTTATATTATAATAAACAAATCTAAAATTTGAATTTATAAGCAAAATGCCTTAAATCTTGATAGTAATAACAAAAAAATTAACTCAAAAAATAACAATACTAAATGTTAAAATGGATTGCAATCCAAACAGTCAAATCAATGTCCAAATTGGAAAGTTACCAACTAAACAATAAAAAATTTTAAAGTTTTCATTATTTATAAATGAAAAATACAAGAAATGAGAATTTTTTAAGTGAAATTTTAAAAAAGTCTCATCGAAACTAAAAGTGAAAAATAACCTCTACTAATTGACCTATACAACAATAAATTACTAAACATCTCATTATTTAAATTGGTGCTTCATACCTTGAAACCACATAACCACGTCGTCAAGAGCAATAGATGCATATAAAAAGTTTTTAGTATCTTTGCAAGGTTTTACCCTTATTAAAATGTAATTAAGACGGCAATGGATTAAAGATGTCACTTTAGGAGGATTTTCTTCTATGTCTAATAATAGGAGTTAGGAATTTTATTTTAGATAGAAGTTTTTATCAAGGATTTTATTTTATATAGAAATTTTTTATTTTGAATAATGCTTATAAGAAGCTTTGTTTCTCAAGAGGTTAAGTGTTTCCACCTTCATATTATCTTTAATATATTGATGTTTGCATTTTTAATTTTAATTTATGTATTTTAAGATTCAAAAAAGATAATTTAATGGTCAAAATACTCAATCTCTTAGGAGGTTAAGCTCTCCATAGTATTTATCTTTATATTTTTAAAATGTTTTAGATGAGATTTTATATTCTCTAAAGCAACTTTTATTGTTGCTTTTATTTTTAAATGAGAATTTTATTTTCATATAAGCAAATATACATAGGAACAAGTTAGACTGCCCAATTAAAATGAGATTGAATAAATTTCACTTGGAAAAACAAATGATAATATTAATAGTACGACTAATTTGATATTAAAATTAAGAGAACTAAACTAAATTATTGTCATAACAAAAATAAAAAATATTTTGATGTCAATCTTATTTTCTAGGGAATGAATTCATCCATTTATTCAAAAATTATTCATCCAATGAATAATTAACTATAGGGGATACAGACAACTTTGCCCTTGAAAAATAAACATAGCATGAAACTGTTCCTAAACTTTGTACTAACATCAATTTTGTCTAATTCCGTTAAAATAAATGGAAGAATTAAAATGATGTTGATATACAAAGTTTAGGACTTATTTAATGTCATACTTTCAAGAATGAATTTATCCATTATGCTTGACTTTCCTTTGCAAGCTTCATGAGTATGACAATGGGACATCTCTATCTTTTTTAACAAAATTACTATAAAAATATTTTTAACAACAAAAGATAAAAAAAAAACCAAGACATGGGACAAGAAAAATTTTCAGTATCAATTAATTGATTTCTACTTTGTTATGGGTTAACTTTTCCCCATGAACTGTATTATTCTGGACATTGATGTGTATGTAGAACAATGTGAGCTTTATGACTTTATTATTATTTGTATGAGAATTGAATGGCATGGAAAGTTACAAGAGAATGAAATTTTAGAATAATATTATTCTCTGCAAAATCTCATCCCTTCTCACACAAATTGAGAAAATACTTTTTGGATTTGACTCATATTTTCATCATTCTATTTTTCCATTTGATCATTTGAATAGTAAAAATATTTTTGCACTTTTATTTTCACTCATCAAAGGCTCAATTCATTTTCCAAATCAATATTAAAATTGCATTTTAATTAAGAATATACTATAGTATAGAAGACCAAATAAGAAACTAGTAAATTCATTTTTGAAGGATTAGTATGATATTAAATTAATCTTAAACCCTATATTCATATCAATTGAGTCCTATTCCATTAGTTTTCAACAGAATTAAATTAAATTGATATCAATATAAATTTTAGGACTAATTTTATTTCACGATAATATTTAAAAAGATGAATATATGCATATTTTGATATGCTTTTATTTTAGGTGAAAATCCAAATTTCTCCCTTTAACTTTGAAATATGCTTTTGCTTCCTTCAACTTTAAAAATTTAGGAACTCATCCTCTTGAACTTTATAAAATTTGAAATTAATATCCATTATTCATTTAATTAACTATTTAATCAAATTATATACTTTTTAATGAATTTTTAAGTAATAATTAAAATATTATAGTATGTTAGTTTTTTAGTCATTTTTTCATATATAATTTTTTTGATATATAACTAATAGAAATTAAGTTATATATAAAGAATGTTAATTAAATATTTGTATATAAAGTGTGAAATTATACTGCTAAAAATAATAAAATAAATCAATATTTCATAATATTTTGATTCTTGTTTTAAAATTTATTTAAAAAATTAAATAATTTGATAAAAATAGTTAATTATGTGAAAGATAGGTGTTATTTTTAAATTTTGTACACTAAGGAGGTGAAATCCAACCATCCTAAAATTGAAAGAGGTAATTTAAATTTTTTTATTTTAATTATATAGAAATTGTAGTTTACTTTTTTTGTAAAATGGAAATATTGTTAGTTAATTAGAGCAGCGGCGCCCCTATTAAGAATGTTCATGCACCATTGCTTCAAGAGCAAACAATCTCTGAAATTGATACAAAAAAACAAGCTCACAACATTTTTTTAAACCTAAACTCCTTAATTTAATGCTTACGATTCTTCTTCTCCTCTAATCACGTCATTTAATACAGACAAAGACAAAAGGCACATTATCTTCTAAAACATATATTATTTAATTAATTAGCAGATCCCAAGCATGAAAATTAAAAGCACAAACTTAGAGGATTAAATTAAGCGTCCATAATATAATTAGCATGAATATCTTGACTGCCATATTTTATTGTTTTCTGATTCCAACTACCAATATTTTGTCTCATTTCCCTCGTATGACAAGATTTTAAACTCCACACTTTAAACAACTATTATTCCCTTTTGACAAAAACAAAAATGGAATTCAGTTGTCTAACATGCCCAAAGAAGAATATATTCATTTTTAGTTTGTCCAATTTATGAATAAACCGAATTTAATTCTCCTAGTTCAAGAATATCAAGTTATTTGAAAGTTTAAAACTGCATTTAAAAAAATTAATTAACTCTATGAAAATCTTAGATTCTTAAAAAGTTAAATATTTCTATTTTATTATTAATTATTTTATACATAAATTTTTATTTTATTATTAAATAAGCATTTATAGGATAAAATTACTCTATTTTCATGAATAGATTTCAACCTTACGATAATATTAAAATTATAATATTTATACTTATTTTAATTTTAATAATTCCTTAAGTTGATTAGATTAGTTCTGATATAGTTTAATCGAGCCGAATTGCTTACATAAAAAAATAAATGGTTAGGTATATATGGTAAAAATGAGTTGTCAAATACATTTCGATACTTAAGTTAATAATGATATAAATAGAATAACAATATGGAACTATGGTTGTTTTGTAATTGTGTACTCGAGGCAGGTTAGGAATATAAAAAATGAGCTGATATTTTGGTAGATTAAGAGCTTGTTAAGGTGGTGATTGTTTTAGAAATATGCTGGAGTGATTTTTGTCATTATTGGTGCAGATAACTGATATTTGAACTTAATTCGAGCCAAATGAATAGATTATTAAGTCAGGTTTTAATACAATTTGATTAGAGAAATACTTTTAATGTTAGATTGTATTTATGTGAATGGATAATAAGTGAATTAGTTATGACTGATTAGACTTTTTGGACGTTGTCAATTTTATAAATGATGAAGTTTAGCATTATTATTTATTATTTATTGTATTTTAATAATTATTTATAATAATATCACGATTAAATTAGTTATAAAATTAAGCAGGTGGTTTTTTAATTCGTAAAAAAAGAATTAGGGGATTATAACTATTGTGGCATTTAAAAAAAAAAAAAACGTTTTGCGTGTTAAAAATCCCGGACACTATCTGGGGGGTCCATGGCGCCAAATCGATCAAGTGGAAGAGACGACGTCGTCGTACGACACTCTAACATGTGCCGGGGGCTAGAGACAGAAAAGCCGGTTCCTTGACGTTGACGGCGACGGAAGATAACGCAGACAGCGAACGGGGACCATTGAAGTGAAGTTTGCATGGTAACGTGAGCGTGTGGGGTTGGGAGTTCCAGGGCACCGTGCAGAGGCATTTATGGGAGGAAGGTTCAAAAACGAGGAAATTTAATGAGGCCTCAGGATGGGGTTACAAGAATGAACAAATTTTTTGAATAATTTACGATCATGGGATTGTCTTTATTGTTTCTGCTTGCTTTCGTTCTGATTTCACTGCCCTCTTCGTTGACACCTGCTGAATGTAGTTATTGTTCACATGGACCTGCGTGACCCTTTTTTTATTATAAAAATTCACATTTAATTTAGGTATGGACTGCTGCACCATTTGCCAGATTGGGTAGGATCAAAGAGAGGTTTATTTTTTTATAAGAAAATATAAATATAGATGAGGTAGTGAAAAAAAAAAAGGGTATAAAACAGCATTAATATTTGGTATAAGCCTCTTTAAAGTTGGGGAGGTTGGTGTAATTGTTGAATTATAAATAGGAGAGATTGCAATATTCTCTTAGGAGATGAAGATTCTTAATTACTTTGTTAGAAGCAGGATACACTAAAAAACATGCGGCAATTTTCACTTTTGAATGTGTTCCGGGGAAAATGGGTTGGAGGGAGGTTGAAGAGTGAAGACTTTTGAATGTGTTAAGAGGAGAATGGGTTGGATAAACATTGAAAATGCAAATATAACAATGGAATTTTGAATTGGGTTCAGAAGAAATAAAGAAAAACTACTTCAAACTACATTTTTTGGATAGGGCGAAGAGGGGGTTCATGCTCATTGATTTAGATTAGAGAGAATTGATTTATCTTGAAAATTATGATCAGAGGTATTATAGGTAATTTGATTTATAATAATAATATGAGAAATTTTATTTTTTTGAAAAATAAAGAAAATATATTATTTGGTTCACTATTATCTAATAAATTAAAAGAAATATAATTTTAAAAAAAAATTATTTCCTATAAAATATGAAAAGTTATTTATTTACCTCTCTCTTAAGTAATTTCTACTTTTTGTATTTATTATGAATATAAAAATAAAATTATCTTCATTAATTTAATTAATAATAATTAAAATTTATTGATTCAAATTATAATAATTATTTTATTAATTTTTCTAAAAAATTTAAAGTTGAACTAAATAAAATATAAAATATTACTTTTTAAAAAAATTTAATTTCCTATGAGAATTTAGTTTTCGTATGAATTAGACAACTTCTTATAATGAAGGAGTTTTGATAAAGAAGTATGGGCATAAATACTGATGATATAATAAGGAGAATTATGCTAATTAGATTCACAGGGGATAAAAGGTACAATATAGTATGAGATAATAGGTATTTTGGAGAGTTACAATGGTGCCATTAAATGGAAATTAAAAGTTTTGACATAGTCAAGGTTTATCTTTTTTCAGTGTAAGTAATTTGAGGAGCACTAGGAATTCCTCTATTTGCCCTAATTTAATTAAGTTGCAATGAGAAAGGTTAAATATGATATGCTTGCCTTTTTTATATGTCAAATTAAGTCTTTCATTCTAATACTCTTAAGCCATATACTTTGAAATTTTTTGAAAAAGTTTGGTGAGGAAAGAGGGTTCTTTGTTCTTGTAATTAAAGCAACTTTTGCCTCTTGATTTGATGGTTATTAACTGACTTGTAACTTGTATGAGACTCTATTCATTCAATCCTCAGGGTCATGATGTTGCCAAAAATATAACAATTAGTATTTCATGAACTTTTCATTAGTTAGAATATGAATTGAGTGAATGATCAAGGTTTTGGAAACCTTCCCCTAACTCAAATTATTTTAAGGTTAGTATTTTGTATAACAAGTGTTTCAGTAGACTTTTTTAGTAACCATGTTCTTTTTAGAAGGTTAGGCTTCTTTTGACTGTCTAATAAGTATTTTGAATTTTCCTTTTTAAAATTTTTGTTCGAGGAGTGATTTTGAAACAAAGTCTTCCAACTCTGGTTATTAAGAAAATGACTTTTATATGTTTTATCTTTTTAACATGTCTTCATATTTTTTATTAGAATAATTTTTTTTATCTATAATATATATTAAAAATAATTTTACAAACAACTGTTGTGAATTCATAAACCATGTTGTGTTTTGCATTTGTGTCTAGAGTTACAATCTTTTTTTTTATTATTATTATTATTATTTGTAAAAGAATATATAATACATTTAAATTTTAACAACAACATTACATGTACCGAAATTGAGATTCGAATATAAATTAAAGACTGTCAATTAAATATAAAATAGTTGGATAAATTTATAAAATTTAATTTAATAAATATAAAATTTAATTTCAAACCTGACTTTAAATGCATGTGATATTTTTATATTTTTAATACGTAGTGTCACATGATATTATTTTAAACTTTTTTTTGATAAAATTATCTTAAAATTTTACTTCCTTTTAAGTTATTAAGGGGTAAGAAAACTTGCTCAATATAAAAGATACACCATTCAAACTATCAAAAAGGAGTTAGTCTCATTGTTGCATAAACTAATTGGAAAGCATCCTTGCCATTTCAAAATAGTTAAACAAACACACATACCCATCGCATGGATTCCCATTTCTTCACTTTAGGAATATATCACTTTTCCTTATTTATTTGAATCACAAATCCTTTAATTTGAAATCAAATCAAAACAAAGGACGCAAGAAAACAAATTAAACAATATTATGTGGGTCCCACACAAGGTCTCAAAATGAGTAATGACCATAGCTTGAGCTGAAGCTCGGAAAGAGAACAATGAGACAATGCCCTTAGATTATAGAAGCAGAGCTGGGCAGTCTTTTGGATTTTAATTTGGTTATGTACTTCTTTTAACTCTTCAACTCTGTAAATAAATATCCCGCCATGCTTCTCATTTCAAAATCGGAATGTCACCGTTTGAATACTTACCTTCCATTCCAAGATAATATGTCAACACTTTCGTTTGGAGAAAGAGTTAAAGCAAAAAAGAATTGGAAAAGAAAAAAAAAAAGTAAACCTTTTCATGTACATTTTTATTTTTTCTTATCATAAATCATATTAGGTGACAAATCTGTGCACTAACCATGCTTTTTCAAGAATAAGTGCGTGGATTTCTAACTTAATCTCAATTTAGATCTTTCATTTTACTCATAATTGTTCTTTTCAAGATTTTTACACAAAATAATAAGAGATTTATACAATGAACTTACAATAATATTTGTAAAACGAGTAATTAATTCTTGGATTATAACATCAACTAAGTGATCACCGATCACTTCTTCGATTAAACGAAGAATGAAAGAGAGAATATTCATATTCGACCTAAAAAGATCAATGATTTTTCTTTTTCTCATAATCTTGATTAAAAAAAATAAGTTTCATTGTATATGCGAATCGAGAAACATAAACTTTTGATATGCACCAACCTTTAAAATATGCAAAAGTATAATATTAGCATACATTGTAATTCTAATCAAATATTGTTTAATTAATCATGATAATAATGTTATACAAGAAATATTGAAAAAATAAAAAAAGAAATTATTGAAAATCCAACTTTATTTTTAATAAAAAAAGTTTAGATATAAAATAGATTGTTTTATTTCAAAATTAGAGCATGCTACCAATCTCTTTTTAAAATTTATAATAATATTTATAAATCATATAATTTCTTAAAATCACTAACAACCTAAATCAAAACTTTAAGATAAAAACGATCAAATCAACAAACACAACAAAATTTAAAAATCTAACTTTATATAAAATGGATAAATCTCTTTTCACTTACATGTGAATACTCTACTAACTTATAACAAGATTTGACATCTTTGGATTCGTTACAAAAGAACATGAAAGCAGAAACGAAGAATAAGATGAAGAAACAACAATACCACATATAAAATGTCCGGTTAGTATTCAATGGATTGGTACAAAATTAATTCTATGATAAATAACTAATTCTTCACTTTTTTTAATAATTATTTAGTTTATGTATGTAATTATTATTTTTTGCCTAATAAAATAGTAGTATCATCGTAGAAGAATCATTACCAAAAATACTTTCTCTAGCGAAATCGATGAGAACAAGCGGAGACCTTATTGTCTAAAATTTTATGTCTTGATTTTTATTTTATATATAATAATTTAAAATAATATTTTAAATTTTATTAATTATATATTTTATAAAAATTTTGATACTCTCTTCTGGCAAAAATTCTTAACTCAGTACCTTTCATAAGAGTTACGTGTCAAGAAAATGCAGAATTCTTAACTCAGTACCTTTAATAATTATAATTGTAGTTATTATATTACTTATTAATTAATATAAATTTTGTAAAAATATTAAAAAAATATTTATTTAAATGATCAGATATAATAATTACAAAATCAGTAAACTTTCAATATCGAACAGAGGGCTTTGAGAGTATTTTTTGCGTGGGGCACACTCCTTCCGTTGCTATGCCCCATCCGTCAGCAAATCAAGGTCATTTACGAAATATACAGAAAAAGAGGGGCACATCTCAAAGCGAAACTTATCGACGGCGAGTTACAGCGTCGCTCTGCAAAAGACTGCTGGTTGACTTACCTCTGAGGTTCAAACTACGCATTACGTAATGTATTTCCACTTTATCCAGGAAATTCTAATTTTTTTTTGCGTGAATAGAGATATTCTAGTTTATTTGTTTGAAAAATACTTTTTATACTTTTTAAAATAAAATAAAATTGATCATGTATATTTTTTTAACAAATAATAGAATCCACTGAAATGAATTTTTTTAGAATTTTTTCAAAAAGAGCGTGAATAAGGAATAGATATAAAAGAAAAAATAAAAAATAATATTATGTATTTTTATAAATATTTTTAATTGTTATATAGAAAAGAGATAAATATAAACTTATAAATAATAAAAGATATATAAGTCTCACGGATATAAAACTTTTAACATTTTTTGAATTAATTTTTGTTTTATTAAAATAAGATTATTTTTTTTTTTAATTTCAAGATGCGAGTGACTTTGAACAGGGTTGCGTTTGTCTTAAATTTTTGCTTAATTTTATGTTCTCTCTCCAACGTCTCTCTCTATATCTCCATTGGACATTGCTCACTCTCAACGGAGCGGATCCCTGTTCTTCATAAGTTTTTGCTTTCTCTCCTAAACGCATTCACAAAATTTTGTACTTAGAAACTCTTCCTTTTTTCCTCTTTCTGGGGAGGTCCAGCTGTTGTTAAAACCCCCCAAATTTGTTACATTTTTTGTGGTCCTTGTATCTGGGTTCAGTCCCTCTTTGATCTTTCTTTCATTCTGTGCCATGCTGGTGCTACCCAAATGACAGAAGAAGAGGAAGTAGAGCAAGTAAGGAAAGAAAAGAAAAAAAAATAGTTTTTGCAAGTGTTTTTCATCTTTAAGGGAAGATTGACAAGCTGTTACCTCTTCAATATGTCAAATTCCTTAATGAAGCTGCATATTGGGTCTTCAGTTTTTAATTTTTTAATCACAATGGTTGGTTGCAAAGATTTTATTAAATCCAGTGCGGTCTTTTGTTGTTAAAAATCGTGTTTGGTGTCGGCTTATGGCATTTTTGAGCTGGAAATTCTAAGAGGATGATGATAATAATGATAAGGAGAAAGTATATTTTTTCCTTGTTTATTTACTGTATGCTTCTACTGTCCAAAAGAGCGGATTGGCAATAAGAAAAAGAAAGGCCGGGACTTCATATTCTGGCCGTCCTTTTTCTCTTGTTTTCTAGCCGCCAATAATGTTTTTGATCTAGTACAGCAACAAAATGGCTGTTACAATGCGAATCGTATGCATATGTTTGCATTCACATGTCACATTACTGTTGTTCAATCCTGTACCCAACCAACTGAGCATCATTTTCATCTTTGATTCTCTGGTTTTCGATATTAGCTGAATCTGTTACTCTGCAGGGTTGAAACCTGGTGTTGACCTTTCAATCAATCCGAGAGCCAAAAGACCTCTACCTCTTGTCATATTGGTGGCGATTGGATTGTTTTTTGTTGGTTATGAAGATATGATACTGTTTCAGAATCTTTGGTGAAGGTTCTGTATTGTTTTTGATAATAGAGCCAAGTAGTTAGATCCAAGTTATACTTCCTTTACCTTTTGGAGCTGTTTATTAGCACTCTCCTGACACGGTGATTTGAAGTCACAGAAGGAGTGATGGTGTCATAGACTGGAAGAGACTCCTTCCCTTTGGCTGTATGCCGTTTACCGTATTACGCTACAACAGGGCTTTGAATCTTCTTGAAAATCACAAAGCTTGAATTTTTTTTTTTTTATCCCATTGCAAGCTGGGGACTCTATAACTTCTAGCTTTTTGAGCCAAAAGGGCATCTGATTCTTCACGGTTTTGCTACTATTTTGGGAAAGTACGTCAGAAAATCTCTGATTGGTGAAAGCAAAAGTAAGATTCTGTGAAAATTGGAAGAGAGAAGATTTGAATGTGGTTAAAAGGGTCTTGTCAAAGGTTGTTCTAGCCGTTTTGAGTATATCGGAAGATACTGCTTGCATTTGGATTTAAAAGCTGAGCAAGGCCGTTATTTTTTGTGAGAGTTAGTGCTAATGAATCGAGATCAGAAGAGAGGGAAGCTAGAAAGAGGTGCAGATGGTGCTGAGAAGGTTATTGTTGCTGTTAAGGCATCCAAGGAAATTCCAAAGACTGCTCTTGTTTGGGCTCTGACTCATGTTGTTCAACCTGGAGATTGCATTACACTGCTAGTGGTTGTGCCTTCACAAGGTTCAGGTAATTCAATTTTGCTTCCATTTGATTTTAGTCTTCTTTACTTATCTTCTTGTCATGTATTAGTATTAGTGAGCAGGTGTTTTAGTATCTTCTGTGTTGATATGTCATAATACAATCATTTCATCCATTTTTCTATCAAGCGAAGTGTGTTTGTGTGTGTATTTTTGGCCGTAGTTCTGCAATCTGAACAGACGGGTTATTCCAAACTGATCAAAATGATGTCATGATTGGATAAAAGGATATAAATAAAGTCATTATATAATGCCTTTTCTTTTCTTGGTTCTAATTGCTTGGTTTTATGTAGCTTTAGTCGAGATTTCATTTTGGGTTGAAGCTAGATCTATGTAACAGACTCTGGATTTTATTTGATGGGAATTTGAGCCGTCACCATCCTTTCCTAGATGCAATTGAAAATAATTCTGCACATCTGCAGGTAGAAGGTTATGGGTTTTTCCGAGGTTTGCTGGTGACTGTGCGAGTGGTGGTAACAAGAAATCTAATTCAGGAACAAGTTCAGAGAAGTCATCTGATATCACCAATACTTGCTCTCAGATGATTCTTCAGCTACATGATGTCTATGATCCAAATAAGGTTACTCTCACTTCTTTAATATATAATTGCTTAGTCGTCGTTGAAAGTTGGTTTTGTATCCTTATTATACCTTCTCCTTTTATGACAGATTAATGTCAAAATTAAAATTGTCTCTGGATCAACATGTGGATCAGTAGCTGAAGAGACCAAGAAAGTCCAAGCGAGCTGGGTCATATTGGACAAGTAATAGCCTATTTTATGTTTTCCTGCAATAAAGGCATACTACTGCAACTATGAAACATAATGCTTTCTTAATTCTTATTAGTTTTGGTGTTACTTTCATGCAGACAACTCAAACATGAGGAAAAACGATGCATGGAAGAACTGCAGTGCAACATTGTGGTTATGAAGCGTTCCCAAGCTAAAGTACTTCGCTTGAATTTGGTGGGACCAGCGAAAAAGTGTGTTGAAGGAGCAGGCCCGTCACCTGATGAGCAAGACAAGGTACCCGGAAAACAAACCAAGAAAAAGAATGAATCCTTAAATTCCATTAAAGGACCAGTTGTCACACCAACAAGCAGCCCAGAGCTTGGGACGCCATTTACTGCAACAGAAATTGGCACTTCATCAGTTTCGAGCTCAGATCCAGGAACCTCACCTTTCTTCATATCAGAGATGAATGGTGAGTTGAAGAGAGAGGAAACAATCAAGGAAAATCAAGAACCTGATGATACGATTTCAGACACAGACAGTGAAAATTTGTCCACTTCTTCAGCAAGCTTGAGATTCCAGCCATGGATCACAGATTTACTTTTAAATCAACGATCTTCTCAACAAACAGAAGAAAGATCAGACAGGTCTACTGATAAACCTCAAATATCTACAACCAGAGCTTTGCTAGAGAAGTTCTCACAGCTTGATAGAGAAGCTGGAATTGAATTCTCAAGTTTTAGAAATGAGTTAGATTTCAGTGGAAATGTAAGAGAAGCAATGGCATTGTCCAGAAATGCCCCTCCTGGCCCACCTCCATTATGTTCAATATGTCAACACAAGGCACCTGTTTTTGGAAAGCCTCCAAGATGGTTTAGCTATGCCGAGTTGGAGCTTGCTACTGGTGGATTTTCACAAGCTAACTTCTTGGCAGAAGGAGGATTTGGATCTGTTCACAGAGGGGTCCTACCAGATGGACAAGTCATTGCTGTTAAGCAACATAAATTGGCTAGTTCTCAGGGGGATCTTGAATTTTGCTCAGAGGTTGAAGTACTGAGCTGTGCTCAGCACCGAAATGTCGTTATGCTGATTGGGTTCTGTATAGAGGATAAAAGGAGGCTACTGGTCTATGAGTATATATGCAATGGATCATTGGATTCTCATTTATATGGTAATTTCTCTTGCTTCTGCACCATATGCTGGCACACAGAACATTAAGTAATTGGAGAATAGGATTAGATATCACCTTTGTTGTCAATTTGTTGATATTCGTGCCTACAGACTTAGATAAGATTTGAGTATGTATGGAATTTGGAAATCTTGTTTTGGTGTACCGGAGAATACCCAATCCATAAACCTACTTAACCCTGGATGAAGTGGTGTTTTCTTTTCCTTAAATTTAGCCAAAAGTCATTCAGAATATGTAAATATCATGACCTCTGCATGATCATTAAATTGTAATATAGTACAAGAAATATTACCAGTACCGACTTCATTGTGTATTGGCCTAACATTTTGAACTATTTCAGGGCAACGACGTGAGCTGTTAGAATGGTCTGCAAGGCAAAAAATTGCTGTTGGAGCTGCTCGAGGGCTTCGATACCTTCATGAGGAGTGCAGAGTGGGTTGCATAATTCACCGTGACATGCGACCAAACAACATCCTCATCACCCATGATTTCGAACCGCTGGTAGAGTTCAGACTCCTTTATACATTGCACTCTTGTAATATACAAGTGAAGTTGCTGTGACTTCATTATTACAATTTCACCATCTGTCAATAGTTACTTAGTAATGTTTTCATTATGTCAAGTAGTCATAAAGATTAATGGCATGGATTTTTCTTAAGTATTTTTTACTGCTTGACTGACTAGTTATATTAACTCTGTTTTGAGATTCATCAAATGCCTTTCATATTTTCTAATATGGTTGTACTTTGTTGAACCCTTCTAGGTTGGTGATTTTGGACTAGCTAGATGGCAACCGGATGGGGACACTGGTGTAGAAACTAGAGTGATTGGAACATTTGGGTAAGTATTGTATTTATTATTGATTAGTTATGGTCCAACCTGTGCAATATAAAAATTTAGCTATCTTATGCTGCTACCATGTAGGTATTTGGCTCCAGAGTATACTCAGAGTGGACAAATCACTGAAAAAGCTGATGTCTATTCCTTTGGGGTGGTATTAGCAGAGCTTGTAACAGGGCGAAAAGCTGTGGATCCTCAGCCGGCCCAAGGGAGAGCAGTGTCTTACTGAGTGGGTAGGTTTACAGGATAGTAGTTTTGTTAACTTAATTTTGACCTTTAGTTGCCTAATATTGGCATGGTTATCTACAGTTGGAACAACATTAGTGAGAAACCTTGGCCGATACTCTAATTGGCAAAAGAAATACGATTTTCATTTTTGTTCACAGCCTTGAGTGACTGTTTAACATTTGGATGTCAAATAGGCACGACCACTTTTAGAAGAATATGCCATTGAAGAACTGATTGATCCAAGGTTGGGAAATCACTATTCTGAACATGAGGTTTACTGCATGCTTCACGCTGCCTCACTATGCATACGGCGTGATCCTCATTCTAGACCTCGTATGTCTCAGGTAAAGGATATTTTCAAATAGATCTTCTAGGCCAACTCAGTTTTAAAAAAAATTCATAACTACATATTCCTCGGAAGAAGGTAATTCAACTTGTCAAAGGCGGGTGCACTTCACAATGACCAAACTAGAGATTCCAACGTTGCATCAAAAGATTTAATGGCAATTATTATGAAAGCAAAGTGACTTTCAATTCAATGGGGGGCACCCGTTTGGTGACAATGTTTTCTTCCAGTATCTTAAACACTAAAAATTTACCCGTTTGGACATGTTGCTATAATTTCACTAACATCTAGCACCATCTTTGGTTTGTCATCCTAACTACTTTGCGTATTTGTGCTTCTTTGTTCTTATACAGGTTCTCCGAATACTAGAGGGTGACATGGTCATGGACGCGAATTACATTTCGACTCCTGGTTTTGATGTGGGAAACCGGAGTAGCCGGATATGGGCGGAGCAGCAGCAGAGGCAGCATCCCTACAGTGGTCCCGTTTCGGAAGAGTCACTAGAAGGGTTCAGTGGGAAGCTTTCATTGGAGAACTACCGGCCTTCGTATTGGGAAAGAGACAAGGCTAAGAGGATTTCATGTGAAGATGACATATGAAGCAGTTTTCGCAGGAAGACTTGACAGCATCCTCGTGATATGCTAAATTATGTTTCATGCTCTCCAATATTTTGTAGTTTCCTTGCCATTTTGATATTAATGCCACCTAATTTTGCATCTGTATAGTAGAGGGGAAGTAGGAAAGATATATATATATATAGAAGTTCTTGAGATTCTTGCGGAAAATTAAGCAAACTAGTGCCTGATGGCCTTCATTAAGCTTGAGATCTTTCTATGGTATGAAAAAGGGAATGAATTTGCTTCTTCTAATGTGTGCAATGCTCTCTCTCTCTCTCTCTCTATGTGTGTGTGTAATGTGTACAAGTATGCACTGATAACCAAACAAACATGAGCTGGGAATTTTTCCTCTTCAACAAACGTGAGAGCTCGCAATGGTGCTCGAATTGACATAATAAGTTTTAAAGTAGTTAGAATAAAATTATTTAATTATAATTATTAAATTTTTAATAAATGTGATTAGTAATTTTAATTTCATAAATTTTAAAATTATTACATATTCAAGAATCTTATAGAATTACTATCTATTTGAAATTAACAGATGTGAAGGTTGGCGATACTTAAGCAATCAAACATGCTTACAATGAGATCCCATTGCAAGATGTGAGTGTGTGTGTGTGTTTTAAAATATGTGCTTGCTTCACTTCTCGAAATCCATGGTCTTAAAAATGTTGACAGAGACGAGAGACAGATAAAATAACAAGAAAATTACTGCTACCAACCTTTAGGCATTAATGAGGGGGTAAAACCAGAGATGATTCTTGCTCTCTTTTTCCAAAAATGAAATCTTGGAAAACATTCAAGACAAGAAAATCCTAGTTGGCTGACGATGACAAGCCTCAGAGGATTCAGAGTGAAGATGGTCAGAAGATTGCAGGTGTCTGTTTTGTCATATTATAACATCGGATCGGAGACTGCTTAAAACTCGAGGGACTTGTGATCCTTGATATCTTGGTACCCTTTGAATCTAAATTATTTCAATACTTTGCCCTTTTTTTTCCCCCTCTTTTAATGCTTTGCGACAATGCCTCTTACGGATGACAGACGCCCAGTGAAGGGCTGTGAATTTAAGAGATCCGGTTCCATTTTTTTCCCCTTCCTTTTATCATTTTTTATTATATTTGGAGAAATAAAAACATATTTTTTTATTTTATAATTAATTCCTTATCGAGATCTATAACTTTAAATAAAATAAAATTTTGTATCTAACTCTTTTTTTTAAAAAAATAATTCTATTCTCTTTTCCAGGAAAAAAAGAGAACCTTTATACGAATTTTAAGAGAGATAGATGACCGGGAGAAAAACTTGGCAAAACTTGTTCCAGTATATTCATTGCGAATGTGAATACTTAATGTTGCTAGATGTAATTTATAGGTGCTGGGTAGTTACTATTTTTAAAAGTAGTTTTTAATTTTTGTTTTAAAAAAAAAAAAATCTTGTTTGAATCGAAGTTTTAAAAATCATTTTTTTAAAACCATAACTTAAAATCTATGTTTTAAAAGTGAGAAAATACAAACAACATTGAGATGCTTCTATTTTTTTGTTTTTAAAAAACAAGGCAAAACATGATGAAAATTTCATTTACGACGTTAATAAACATTTCATTTTGTTTGTTCTTTAAAAACTGTTTTTAAACTTTATTGAGTTTATTCTACAAAATTATTTTTAAAAGTAATAAAACAATAACACCAACAATCAAATTCACACTTTTCGTTGTCTCTTCCCTTTCACGAGTAATTTCCATATTTTGTACTCCTCCTGTGCTGAGCACATTCAACTTCTTCGAACTACTTGAATTGAAGCAAGAGTTCCCAACGCAACAAGTCCCTTTATTACCATTTTAAATTTTTAAAAAAATCCTTAGACCTGTCAGATATTTGAAAGCTTTTCTTAGCACTCACATCAAATTGTCCATATCATACAACTGTAACGGCAAGGAAACCAGCCCCAGAACTGTGAAGAGCATGAAGTGCATTAAAAGCACTCAATGGATAATTCAATCCCTATTTCAATTATATAATGGTTTAAAAGCACTCAATGAAGTGCATTAAAAGCCCCAGGATAATGGCTCGGCAAGAGTCGAGTTCAACAAAGTTCTTAACATTACTGTTTTCAACAATATTTTAAAAATCGGATCGGTCATTGAATCGAAAATAAAAGGGATTCAAAGTTTAATAGTTTAACCGGGATCGAATCGGAGTTGAACTAAAATTATAATATAAAATATAAATTAAAAATCTTAATATATATATATAGTTAAAAATAATTAAATTATCATAAAATTAAATTTATATATATAATATGAAAATATTTTAAAAAATTTTAAATAACTTCAAATTTTCATAAGTTTATAATTTAAATTATCACAAAAAAATTAATATTCAACTCAATTTTTGGTTGTGTCTTTCATTTATATATGCAAAATAATTTTTTACTATTTAAAATTTTAAACTTTTAATATATATACAATATCAAATAAAAATAATATTTTTTATAAATATTCGAATAATAATATTTTTTAGTCAAAAACCGATCGAACCATAAAAATCGTAAGCAAACTGTCCAATTTATTACCGATTCACTAATTTTCTGATTGTTTTTTTAAAGATCGGTTTGAGGGGTTAACCAAACCGGTCAGATGATCAGTTCATGATTTTTCCGATTCAATCGGCCAATCCGGTCCGATTTTTGTAAACCTTGATTTTCAATATGAATTTCCAATAAGGAGAGGTAAAGGTTTGGACGTGCACAAAGACTCTATTAAGATAAAAAAATATTTCATTTATTTAGTATTAAATAAAATAAATTTAGAATAACAATTTTTATTTTAAAAAGAAATTCACTTTTTTTTATCATCATGATTTAAATATCATTTTTTTAATCCATATATACAAATATTATATCATTTTTTGTATTAATATACATATAAAAGGTATTTTCCCCTAAAAAATTGTTTTCCAACGAAACACTAATGCGGCAGTTCATTGTATCTCTGAAACTCATTTTTAAGCATTACATTCTATTCTGAATCAAGCCGACTCTCCTTGTTCAGATTCTACCAAGTGGATAAATTAAGAGTGACTAGCATTTTCTCAATTGACAAGGTGAGATTTGATCGTCATATCATCAAAGATGTGCAACTTTCTACCAGTCCTGCCAAACCCACACTTCCAGGCATGCAAGCAGAAAACATCGCTACTTGACGACCCCTCTCACCCATTCTCTCCCAAAATATGAAAGGAAGGCAGGCCACATTTGCTCTTGTCATTCCACTTAAAAAGAGGTAGACTCATCTTTTTCCTAATGTTAGGCCACTACAGAAATATATACTTGTTCCTAGGACTCTACATGGCTAGGTATACAAATAAGACACGAATCAAAATGATAACATTTTCACTTTACTACAATAAAATTTAATTAAAAAATTACAATTTAAAAAAAAAGAGAGAAGATAATCTCAATATTGTCTTCTGGCTTCCATTTCTTCTAATGCTTTCTCATTTTGGACCTTGCATACCTAAAAAACACCATCCAGATGAATTGCAGAAAAAGATATTAGAAACCAGGGGAGAGAGAGGGGAAAAAAAAAAAACTAGTTATAGCAGAAAATTATTGTGTGAACAAATAAGGTTTGACGAGGATACTCTATGTGCATGCCACCCCTATCTGACGACGGCAATAAGCTTCCCTGAAGTTCCTCCATGGCCTTGGTAGCTTGATCACTTTCCTGTCAAAAGGAGCATGGTTTATATGATATTCATCTTTAATGTGTGGAAAGAAACAATAGTCAATGAAAAAAGGCTCAGTGACATCATGATTCATCATTGTTATTATTGGTGTTCTTTATAAAAAGTCAACTTGCTAAGCAATGCAGATGCTCATTGGTTACCAAAGAACAAGTTGACCTCTATTTCTGTAATTCAATATGCCACTCAAGCAAATGTCAAAAGACTTCCTAGAAACCAGCTCTGATCTGAAATTGATGTCATGACTTCAGATATATTGATCATGTTATGTTACACAAGTTGGAACCAGCTCCCAATTGAACTAAAGCGTCCTTCAGAAATTCGTTACAACTCAGTGAAGCACCTTGAGAAACTGAACTCCTGATAATAGCAAGAGAACTCATACAAGAGAATAGGATAGAAGGGAATTATATCACAAACCTTAATCTGATGTTATAATCAATAACTTTTAATCCGTCTCTCACATAAATTACTATGATATCATAATTTTTATGATTCTAACAACAAAGTTAACGGCCAGCATGAACTATGAGCTACCTCAAAATCTGCAAATGCAACTGGCATTCCTCCTCTAGAACGAACTTTTATCATATTGAAGCCAGGATAGCTGGAAATCATGAATTAATGATATTAAGTACTTTAATTAACAATCAAATAGAAGAATACTGCAGGATCCATATACAACATCAACAATGTGCGCTACACAGCTGCCGCAATGAAAATCACAAATTAGATAACACAGCAACTCACATAGAAAAAGCCTGCTTCAGTTCATCTTCGGTGCAGTTTGGACCAAGATTTGCAATGAAGATGGTGGAACAAGGTACTTGATGGGCAGCCTTTTCATTCTGATCCTGTAGGGATCAATGCAAAAGGATTATAGTAATGTTCTTTATGAAATAAGTGGGACACCACTAGTACGTGTTAGTCTTCAAATACTAATGCTCTCAATCTTTGCATGTTAATATGGAGGACCACAAACCAAACAGATGAATAGGTAAACATACTTTACAAGACTAAAAAATTGTCATCTGCCACATATCCATGTTTAGGGTGAAACTTTGGGAAAGTAGTAAATTCTAGTTTACTTTATTCCTGGGTTAGAAAAACATATCATGCATGCTCCATGGATCAATTTTTTCAGAAGAGATCCAACATACTGCTGGTTTTCACTTACATTTAAACCAGGTTGAGCATCACCAGAACCAACAGCAGTCTCACCCCTGAACATAAAGAGTTAGTGATTTACCCAATAATAAATATCTCTTATCTATGCCTTATGTTTTAGTGAAGTTATGAAACTTAAAACTGGGGATCATCATGGTAAACAGTTATTATAATTTTTTTGTACTTTCAACCTGTCTGTGGTTGTTAAGTCGCCATGGTTGCCGTCATTTCCAGATGGCTCATCAGAGTCACTGCAAGCTGAACATGCAAAAATGTGAAACATCTGCAGGTGAGATGCCGAAGTAGAAGAGGCAAAAGTATCAACCTAACTTCCTCGTTCACCCCTCTCCTCTTTCTAAGATCACTCCCCCCAAAGGTAAAAAAAAAAAAAAGCTATAAAGATCAAAAGATATAAAGGTATAACTGCATCAGAAGGTTCACACAATAACATAGTGACAGGTTAAACCATTAATATTTCAAAGAATAAAAGGACACCCACTTTGCATTGAACTTATAACTGAAGCAACATTACCATCATCACTAGATGATCCCTGTGCATCATCCCCCTTTTTAGTTCTTTTATCTATAACAACATAGGCTCTGCGACCTGCAAAGAATAAAATTCAGATGAATATCTGTTAAAAATGATAATCTAGAAAAATCATGAATCACCAAGAGAACTCTACAATTTAAGTTGTGCAAACTCCTAGTTTATATTTAGGACATTTATAAAAGATAAATATGTAATTAATGGTAAGAGTCAGATATGTATTAAAATAATATAATCAAGAAATTATATAAGAAAAATCTATAGACTTAAGGAAGTTTATAAACAAACTAGTATTCATCTCTTGTAATTGGAGATCTCACAACATAGAAGACTCCCCAAGTGTAGTGACACTTGTAATCAAATATGTATCAAAGAAATCATGCAACCCTTCTGTCATTCTATAATTTCTAATAATGATATCATATGGGCCTGTTCATGCAAGAAAAACAAGGCTGCAGAATAAGTATTCTGCAAGGTTTCAAGACTCTTCTAAGATGAAGAGCACCAAAAAGAAGAAAGATGCAATAGTGGCAGCCAGAAGAAACGATAAGAGCAAAGTCATAGCACAATAAGAAGCCTCAAGACTCTTCCACAGTAAAGAGAATAAAAAACAAGCAAAAACAAAAGTAAGTTTCTAATGCTACAAGCACACCAGGGCAGATCAAAGGCATACATCAAGAAGCAATATGGTCAGAGTTCATGATTTTTCATGATTATAGGGAACTGTTAAAAATGATAATCTAGAAAAATCACAAGTCACCTAGAAAACTCTACAATTTAAGTTGTGCAAAGTCCCAGATGATATTTTGGATATTTGTTGAAGATAAATATGTAATTAATGGTTATGAGTCAGATATGTATACAAACAATATAATCTAGATATTGTAAAAGAAAAATCTATAGACTTAAGGAAGTTTTTGAATTGACTAGTCTTTATCTCTTGTAATCGGAGATCTCATTACAAAGAAGACTCCCAAAGTACAGTAACACTTGTAATCAAATATGTATCAATGAGATCAAGAACCTTGCCGTCTTCCATAATTTCCAACAATATCTAGAAAAAAGTAGTCAGAGACCAAATTTCACCAGAATTGACTAAATAGATTAAAAACATTCTCAATTATAGATTGGATGATGTTCAAGGTAAGCATGTGAGCAATAATAAATAAAAGAAAATAATTTTTTTTTTTTTTTGTATACAAATAAAAGAAAATAGACTGAAATAAGAATATTCAAATATGCATAGTAGCTTGATAATGCCATTTTCAATTCCCTTTCTGTAATTCGTAAAATTTTGATCTCTATCAAGTATACCTGGTTTACGCTTTCTCCTAGAGTTTGATCTGGCAAGTTCAATATGCAGAATTGATCCAGCTTGAGGATCAAACTTCACACCCTGAATGTGAACACCAGGGAACAAAGACATAAGATAGAACAAAATAATACAGTGTGTGCGTAATTTGTGCTCAGTTCTATCAGAAAAGAAACAAAGAGAGAGAGAGTTTTAAAATGATACTACAGATACTTACATTTAATGCGTGCAATGCTGCCACCGCAGATTGATGATTAAAAAATGTAGCAAATGCAACAACCTGGAAAGATTATAGGAAGCTTATAATGTGATATCCTCCTTAGGATCAAAATATCATAAAGAAAAGGATAAAGAAGCTAAGATGAATTAAAAAAGGTAATGGAAATTTTGATTCACTTTGTGCTTTATATATATATATATAGCTACCTAGACTTATTTTGCTTGAACATAAATAATTTTTTTCAATAAAGAGATTTATATCAAACACTTACACATAAATAACTTAATGATTAGTAAAACTAAGATTTAGATTAGCCGGAGAAAATGTCAGTGCATGGAAGATGGGATTCTACTGGTATACACGAAATGTGCCAAAAAGTAGAGTATAATCTAGAAGACAATGTCCAGGTAACATATCACAAGCAAGCTGCTGTCATTAGCTGAACAAATATGGTATCAAGTTTTCGATAAATTCAAATGCAAACTACAAGCATTCTTCGGTAAATTATGCCTTAATTCTCTTAGGTTCAGGCAAATCATCAGTTTGGCATACAGAATTTCCATCCCCGTGACTGCAAACATGCATTTCCCTTTTCTTTTCTTTTTTCAATTCGTAGGAAATATGCAAAATAGTGAAAATACTAAATTAAGAATTTTGATAATAATTATCCACTGCAATGGTAAAAACTGAATATAAGCTTCTTATATTTTCTTGAGAATCAAACGGAAAACTAACACTTCCATGGGGACAAAGCAGTTAAGGTCAAAACCTGGTTGCCGCGGCCAGTGTACTTGAGTTGGCAAGAGTCGAAGCCGGGACGGCGGCGGAAGAGGTTGTGAATCTCACGCGCCTTTATATCGTCTGGGAGGCCCGAGACGAAGAGAGTATTGATGTGGCTTCGGTCCCCTTGCTGGTGAAGGTAATAGGGATCGTAAGGCGGCTGAGCCATTCAGAGACTGCAATAATAGTCTCAGAGAGGAATGGATAAGGCCACTGAATGAAGTGAGATTAGCTCCACCGGCGGTGGCGGTGAGCTCGGAGAAAAAACTGTACGAGTGAATTTACGGCAGATGATATCCTGTCTTCTGAGGATAAAACCGACGTCGTAGGGCGTATGGAGATTATCTCTGGGCAAAAGCCGCAAAACGGGTTTAGGGCGCGGGCAGAAACGCAGCTGCCATTTGTGTTTTGCGTTACGCACATCCCCCCCCCCCCCGGGGATAAAGAGACGGACCGAGGCCCAAAAAATAAAAAATAAAAAACAGATTAAGGATGTGTTTATACATTTTTCTCTTTTTATATTTTCAGAAATTATTTTTTAAAAAATATTTTTAGATTGAAAGAAAATAAAGAGTAGAGAGTGCTCAGAATTATAAATAAAAAATATTTTATTTAATTACAAAATTGATATAAAGAATATGAAAATACATAAAAATTATTTCTATTTTTTTCATTTTAAAGTTATACCCTTAAGGTTATAATTTTTAAAATATATTTTAAAAATAATTTATTAAAAAAATTCTTCTATTTTTAAAATTATAAAATTATTTTTAAAAATAGTAAATAAACAAATCCTAAGACTTAATTTTTTATAAATAAATATCATTTCCTTGTATAAGAATAAAGGAATATGAATAAAAATAATTTTTATTTAATTATTTTTACCAAATTTATTATATTTAATTATTACATATATCAGCTATTTTTTACACCATCTTAATAATTAATAATTACTTTTTTTGAAAAATTATTTTCTATCAAAATAAACAAACCTAGCAAACGAATACCAGTGAAGTCTTCGAAACTTCCATGGCATCATCAAAAGAATAAGACCAACCAGTTTTGATTTCAGAAATCGCAACACCTTTTTCAGCCAAAGAAATTTCTGTGCTTTACGGTAATTTCCATTCGCCGCGCACACAGCTAGGCGAGTTTCCTCAGAAATGAGCACTTTGGAAACGTTACCTTGGGGTTTAGGATGAGATACATATGACAAAGAAGCATGTTACATGTACATTGATGAATAAGTGTTATATCGTTTATATTTATAATAAAAAAGCAATATTTAAAATTATATTCTTTATATTTAATATTAAAAATAACTTTTCTTATTTTTATATTCTGTAATTTTATTTTAAAAAATTTTCGTTAAAACAAACAGAATCTTAGATATAACAACAAATATAGTAGAAAGAAAACTAGAAATAAAAATGTTGCTGTAGGCTCACTCTAAGGTATGGTTATTAGAATTGGATCGATTTGATCAGTGGAGCTATTAAATTAATTATACATTTGAATAAGTGAAAAATTGATTTAATCAGTAGTTTTCATTTCAACAGGTTCAATGGTATATTTCAGCGAACCATTAATTTTAAATAATTTTAATTTCATCGCCTAATATTTATTCATTTTTTTTATTTCTATAATTCTTGATTCTCCATTCATTTTCAAGTTTAGGCTCTCAAGTTTAAAATTTTTAAATATTTTGGTTTTAGATCTATTCTTCCGTTTATCTCTTAGATCTTATATCTTTAAAAATTGAACGTAAGTGACTTACTTTTTTCCTTTTATTTTTATATTAATTTATTCTGAATTTATTAAAACTTTATAATTAAAATGCAATTATAATGAACTGTCATATAAACTTATCACCATTTTATATTATTTTTATTATATTTATATAAATATATATTATATATTCATATCATAAGCAATTGAATCGATAACCTACAAGTCAAATCAATGAATCGATGAATTCTATTCCTTTTAGTTTCATGTTTGGTTCGATTTTAAGGTGTGAAAAAGGAAAAATGATAAATACATTTAATTTTATGAATTATATAAATTATTAAAAATTTTTATTTTTTAATATGATAAGTTAATTATAAATAATAAATGAGAAATTTTGAAACTTTTTGCAACTTTTACAACAGAGATCATCATTAACGATTTCCATTTTTTATAGTCATTAGAGTTGTTAAACGGACTACTTGGACAAATTTTTGTAGGCTGGCCATTAAATGAGTCAAGCCTAACCTATCTTTTTTTTGGCTTCTAATATGGAGGCCTTAATCAAGCCTTGTGGATTTGAGTTACTTTGCGAGCTTTTTTTTTTAATTTTAATTTTTAAATAATAAATTAATTATAATATATTTTAAATTTATATATAATTTTAAAAAATATATAATATAAAATATAAGTCATAAAATATCTATAAAATAATAATATTATTTGCAAAATATTTATAAACGCAACTCTATAGAATAAAAAATAAAAATAAAAGTGAAATTTTATATGAATTAAAAAGGTTAGTTTATATAAAATTTTGAAATGTAAAAAAAAAAATTATTGGCCATCTAACTCGTTTGCGAGCTTTTACAAGTCAAGCTCGTTATGACCACAACTTTTAGAGCCACCATTTTTGGAGAAGTCTTCCAAAGCCTATAAACTAATGGAACAATTTATAAATTTCAACTCTTTCTAATGACTTTAATAATCATTGCAAGCATAGGTTTTTTTGCCAAGCTTTGTCCAACAATCTTTTTAACTCTTCTATATCCATAGATTTACTGAGTGATAAAGATGACCTTTCAAGGAGTATTGATAGCATTAAATTTTCAATAAATAGTGTCAATTTCTTATTTTTGTTCATTAACACATGTAGTTATCTTCATATCCTATTTGAGATTGGTCTATTTGACTTGTTTGCATGAATTTGCACAAGTGTTAAAATAATATAACTTCCACCATAATTGTTGGATTCCCTATTCTATTAGGGGTTTTATCTTTGATGGCTATTTTTTTTATTAAAATCACCATTTGAAGGAAGATATAGTTTTAGGCTGCAAATTCGAAGTTTAAATTTGTTATTTTGGGTTTTACTTTCAATACTTAGTAGTGGCAAATTTTTTATTATTTGTTTTGGGTATCTTACTATCTTAAAGCTTAGTACTACTAAAAGTAGTTCTAAGTTGGTTTGACTTGAGAGTCTAAATTATCAAATTCTTTAACTTATTTTATTAATCATCTTCCAATAGATTATCGAAAAGGATGAATTTGAGATTTAGGAAAGGCTTTTTATGGCAAAGCCTTAATTCTAAAAATGATAAAGAGGAGCATTTAAGGAGAGAAAAAAAAATTGAAATGGCTCATTAGTGCTTAATTTAAGTATCTAATTAACAATAGTTTGAAGGATGCATTTTTTTCTTTTACTTTTGGAGTTAGAACAACTTGAGAATGATTTCTTTGATAAATTTCAGTTATACTCACATGAAATTGATGAAGAAGTCAATGATAGCTCTTTACTAATTGCTATTTTGTTAAATGTCCTTCATAAAAGATATCATAAACAAGATTCCTAGCATGGATTTTGAAAAATGATAAGCTATATCTAAAATGGTGGTTAACCTAAAAGTTGAACTTCTGGATTTGAATTCAAGAAATGTGGTATTGCATCAACAAATTGCTAGTTTGACTTCACAAATGAGTAAGCTTATAAATAAGTTGCAAAAATTTCAAGCTTATAATTCAAACCTTCAAATCAAGTAAAAACCCTTAACAATATTGTAGTCAAAGTCTATTTGGTGACAAATTTGAAAAAATTAATTATAGCTAACCATTTTAATATCTTTACTCCTTTTAATGAAGATTACACTATACTAATATTTTTCAAGAAAGAAAAAATGAAGAGGATTTATACTAATTGTGACTGGATAGGACATTTCAAAAAATAATGTGCTTATAATGTATCTCCTTCTTGTTCATTCTTGGCAGCTAAGTTTTGATGTTGCTTGATATATATGCAAAGTCCTAATAAACTCTTTTACCTAGTAGTTTAGTTCGATCCATATCATTTGACTTTCAAACTAACCAAGCTACCATCTTAAAACCTTAGTTATCTTCAATAGTTAAGAATGACAATTGGAAACTCAATTTTCATTTGGAGAATTACAAGCTTGAAGAGTTAGATTTGCAAGAAAGCTCCCAACAACATTTGCATAAGCAACAATTAGGTACCAAGATAGAATTAGAACTTAAATTATCTTAAATTGTATACATAGTTCCTTAGCTTTTACAACATCTAATATATCTAAAAAAATATTTTCAAAAAGCTTTGAAACTTCACCACAATATTTTCAAGAACAATTCCAAGTAAGTAACATCCTAGAAAGGATAAATGCATCATCATATTTATAACCTTGTCACTTTTAAATTTCTTTACCACCATTAAGGAAAATTTATCATTAGTGGATATCATCACTAATTGAAGATCCTTTTTGAGCTTTTAAGTCAATGCCAACCTCCTGAAAATTAGTATGTTGTGAGTTTTTTTATTCTTTATGTTTTGTCTATGTTTCAAGTGTGTTTTTTTACTAGGATGTTATTGTTAATGTTAGTTATATGTACTAAGTTCTAGTATCCTAATTAAGGTAAATTTATCATTAATGGATACCATCACTAATTGAAGATCCTTTTTGAGCTCTTAAGCCAAGGCGAACCCCCTGGAAATTAGTATGTTGTAAGTTTTTTTTATTCTTTGTGTTTTGTCTATGTTTCAAGTGTGTTTTTTCTAAGATGTTGTTGTTAGTTATATATGCTAAGTTTTAGTATCCTCGCCCTATAACTATTTTCGATGTCATAAAAGAAGATTTTTTATACATATAATTGCTATAATTTAACAAGTAACATTAGTAAATAATTTAGATATAATGATTTAAAATTACCATATGCTAATTTTCTATGAACTTTTTGTTATTAGAAATAGAAAGTTCTTATAAACTTTTTATGGCTAAATAAAATTAAAAATGTTTTTCAAAATAATAAGGGAAAAACTAATTTAAATAATGTTACTTTGACTAAAGTAATTGAGTTTTGTGTTATGAAAGGACCAAATAAAATACTTTCTCTATAACTAATCAAGAAAGTTAGATGGAAGCCTCCTCCTTTTGGATGGTATAAGCTAAATACAAATGGGGCAGCAAGAGGTAATCTAGGGCCTACTTCATGTTCTATTGTTATTAGAAATTAGAAGAGTGAATTGATAATTAAATTCTTAGGAGGGCTAGGAATATGCTCCAATTATGTAATTGGATGGTCTAACCTAAAGGATGGATTATTGGTAACTCTTAATAAAAGTTTGCTCTTAATTGTTATTGATATAGATGCTTTATATTTTATATAAGCAGACTTTTCAAAGCCCTAACCTACCATTTCCTCCTTATATTTATAACTTGTTTGAAGATTATAAGGATTGTAAGGATTGTTGCATAGGTATAGAGATCACACTATCAAGCGTATATACAGGGACACTAATTCTATGGTTGATTATATTACTAAGCATGCTTTGTAATGAATTGATTATTATGAACAACGCACTTATTGAAGCTCTCTTATCTTTATCAACTGATGAAATAGCCAACTATAAGCTTAAATGTGTTATATTGCTTAATGTTTATTAAATTTTCCTTTTTAGCCTAAAAAAAACATTTTATTATTAAAGTTCATGAAAATGCTTAGGATATCATTTTTTAGTAATAAAATGAAAATATATTAATATTACTGAGTAATAATATTCACTATCTTAAGCACAATATGTCCCAAGCTATCAAAAGTAACATATATATATTTGCTCCATTAACCAGGTTATTAAACATAGCCAAAACATTAGTAGTATTAATAGAGTTTTTTACAACAAAACTAGTAAGGCTATAACTTCCCTATATATATGCTTCAAAAAGACCGTTCAAGCTAAACAAGCAAATCCTTGCACTTTTCAATGAGACTATCATCATAGGTATAAAAATGAGGATTAGTTTTTATAACATTATTAACAGAAACTGCATCTAATTCCACTAAAAGTAGGAGTAAACCCTTGTTTTAAGCAAACATCAAACCATTTTTAAGGCCAGTTAGTTCAACAATAAAATTAGAGCATACTTTAAGTCTTCTTAAGTAGCTTGCCACTTATTTGACCTCTTAATTTTTTATGACAATTGCACAACTAGCTAAACTAGCATTGCCCTTTGAAGCCCCATCAACATTCAACTTATACCATCCTTATAGAAGACTTTTCCAACTAGCATTAAAATTTTATTAAGGAGAAGATACTTTAATATTGCTAATAACAGCCTTGAATTACATTACTTTAAAAAGAGTGATAATTTTTAAATCCTTACTATCTTGACTAGTTGAAAACTTTTTTCTTTTTTGCTTCTAAAAAGTCATAAATTCCAAATTTAAAATGAAAAAAAAAAAAGGCCCAAGGGACCTTCATATAGAAATTTAATTCACTGGAGGTCAAATTTGACTTAAGCCAATTCAAAATATTCAAATGAAAAGTAAGGCTATAGTAAGATGGAATAGGGAGAGAATCCCAAAATTTAATAGCAATTAGACATTCACGAAGAATATATGTAATAACATCTAAACCAGAGTCACAAGACACACAAAAACAAGGAATATCCATGCCCTTTTTAGTTAAAAGTTCCTTGGTAAGATTTTCATTATAAACAACAAGCTAAAAAAATTTAAATTTTAGGATAGATAGGAATTTTCCACATCTATTTAAAAGATATACCAGACCAAAAAGGGTTTTTAGCTTTCAAGAAATGATAAATGCTTTAAGTAGTACAATAACTATTTTTGAAAAGATCCAAATTAGCTTGTTTTCTCTAGACCTCACATTAAAAAAAAGTCTCAACAATAACAGATGAAATATTATAAGGAAGCTCTACATAAATAACATCCAAATCTTAAAAGTCATTAATAAATCTCTAACTTTAATGTTAACAGTAGAATCCAAAAGTGGTTGAGATATAAGTTTGTGAAGAACACCAATATCAAGTCACTTATCAGTCAAGTTAATTTTGCTTAGGATTCTATTTTATGCTATAAAGTTGTTTTACATTGCTATTTTAATTTTATTAAATTTGTGTTGGCCTATAACCTTATGTGGACTTTAATTTCACATAGTTAATATTCAGATTATACATATTAAAAAGAAACAAAATTTAAATTTAATATATTATCGGTATAAAATATTTTATATCAATGAATATGAAAATAACATAATATTAAAAAATTGATAGTAATTAAATATTTTTATCATCAATGAAAAAGCTATAACAATTTTTTAATGTAATAATAATACATAAATGATTGATAATATAAAATTAATTTATATTTACTATAGAGATTAAGTTTAAATCCTAAGAAAAATTATTTGGCCAGCCGCGCTTTAGAAATACAATAATACTCAATGTTATTTTTTAAGACTTTACCTTCAATTAAATCTAATATTTGAACTCAAAACCTCTCGTAGAGTAAATTACCACTTTCACGATGTGTATGTGTGTGTGTGTGTGTGTGTAATTGTCCAATATTCATATTAGATATTTTGTGACTGTACCTTCCACCCTCAAACTTAACTATTTAAGTTATAAGATGGTTAATCCTCACTTTGCCTAACTACTTGAAAATTGATTGACATTTCTTGCTTCTCTTTTTCTCATTTTCTTTTCCTGTTGGGCCGATCCGTGGAGGTATAACAATAATACTATAATTAGACTTTATGAACTAAAGCACTAGAAAAGAATCTCTTAAGTGCACTTTTATAGAGCAAATCATTACTTGTTATCCAATATCAACACCCAAAACCCACACCACAATGTCATTGGCAATTCTTCACATCAAACATATTTTCACTGATCCATTATATCCCTCAAAACACCACATTATCTCTTTCAATTTGGTAATAAGTTAGTGCAAAAAGAAGGGGGAAAACAATAATGCAAGAACAATATAGTGCAAAAAGAAGGGGGAAAACAATAATGCAAGAACAATAGCATAACGTATTCAACCATACCCAGCAAAAGGATAATTTTCAAGAAAAAATCCCAGGCCCAAAAAATAGAAACCAAGAATGATCAAAATCCATTTTTTCCTCTAAGATAACCAAATATAGCAACAAAAAAATATTAGTAATAAATTAAAAAAAAAAAAACCTAAAAATTGAACCAAAAAAGACTTAAGCAAGGGGATAGGAAGAAGAATCAAGCAGCAAGAGGAGCACCGCCGGCAGCTCCACTAGGTATCAGCCCAGAAGCTTCTTCTTCATCCAAGAACAAGTCATCGGTCTTCCTGAAGGCGGCGTGCAACACCACCAACGCCAATCCGATCAGAATCGATCCCACAATGTTCCACGTCACGTGGGTCAGCAGCAGCAGCACGATGGTCAGCAACGACATCACGATCAGCACCACGCGGTCGTCAATCAGACGGCCGAAAAACACCAGCGGCTCGTCACGGAGGAAGTACAAGAACAACCAGGCGGCCATCAAAATCACGAACACAATCAGCGAGATCGGGTGCCAGAGCAAGCTCAAGAAGAGGATTAGCAGCATAACGATGGCGTAGTTCATGCGAAAGAAACCGATGTTGATGCGAATACGGGAAATTGCGTCGGAGAAATTCGAGGGAAGTCCGAAGCACCGAAGATTGAACATGACTTTCCATGGCCGGCGAGCTCCGAGACCAGCTTTGATTCTCTGCTTCGCGCGAGAGATGTACTCGAGGCTTGAGGAAGAAGGACCCGTTGGAGAAGATGAAGTAGGGATTGTGCCATAGGTGGTCATCGTTTTCTCCAGTTTGGAAGAATGGAGGGTTTGGGGATTTTGACAGGAAGGTGAGGAACAGAAGGAAGAGGACAATGTGTGTATTGGTAGGATTTAATTAGTTATTGGCGTTAATAGGGTCAATGTATTCGACATTTTAATTTTAAAATTTTAGCTTTGTATTTATATTTGTATTTCCCTATTTTTATTGTCCTAAATGACAAAGAATGAGTACAGTATATTAATATAAAGTAAGTTTCTAATATTTTTTTTAAAATTTAAATTTAAGTTATTATCAATATAAATTCAATGAGTAAGACGATATATAATAATAATAATAATTAAAATTTGTAATAATAATAAAATTTTTTAATAATTTTTATTAATATTATAGTATATTAATAAATAAAAATATAAAATTAATTTATATTTATAAAAAATTAAATTTAAATTATTTTTATCCAAAAATGTATATTGTTACCCTCGTAATTTTACATTTGTTTTACATCTCATCCAAAATTGATTATCATTATTCAATTATATAATACAAGGAAGTTGAGAATACAAGCCTCAAAGTAGCATTGATGTTTGTCATTCGTGAAGATTGTAATGTTAAATGAAAATTATATGAATTTAAATTTCATGCTCTTAAATTAATTAAAATTATTATTTTATTATCTATTTATATGTTGTTATATTATTAAAAAATCATCAAATTTTAATTATTTTTAAAAAATTTTAATTATTATTAGTTTCTTAAGAACATTCCTTTTTTTATTTATTGTTAATATAAAACTATTTCATTAATTATAGATCAAATTTAAATACAAAATATAATAGGACGGTTAATTGAAATAATTCATCTATAAAAAAATAATGAAAGAAAAACTGAATTCATTTTTATGGGTTAAGAATTAATCATGTGATGACACAAATGATCGCGTGATTATAAATGTGAATTTTGTACATTTATGCTTTGTTGGCATGAGATTTTTTTAAAATTAATTTTATTTTAATAAAAATAATTTCAATTTGAAATTCATTATTTAGAAACTTTATAAAAAATAATTATTTTAATTCATTTGTAATTCAATTATTTTATTTGAAATACATTGAAAAATATATGAAATTTTATTAAAAAGTAAATTTTAATTGTATTATTATAAATACAATGTTAGAAAGAGAGTAAAATTTTTATATAAAATAATTTTTCAGTCAAATCAAATAAATTCTAATGAAATTCTTACTAAATTGAATGAATTTTATAATAATACAAATGTAATTAAAATTTAAATTGTAAATAAAATAATTTTTTTATTTAAAGTCAAATATCATTTTTTTAAAAAATTTATATAAAAATAAAATAAAATCTTATTTTTAATCTTGCAAGGAGTTATATTCTGTTTGATACGTATTTACATTATTATATTTAAAACGAAAAGTGTTATTTATACACATGCAGATAAATTATTCATATTCACATTTTTCAAATTTTTTTTTAAGTTTGCTTCCTTATCAGACCGATGAGATACGTTTGATTCAATTGTATTGTATCTTATATTTGCAAATATTGGAGTTTATGAAGAAAAATACATGTGACGTAACAATCACAACACCGTTTAATTGGGTAAAAGTGGAATTGAATTGGCAATGCTACGCTGATGCTTCCTGTGATATTTTTAATTAAATAATTTTAATTTAATATTTTTTAAAATTATTATATCATCTCGATTTTAAAACCTTTAAACAAAATTCACTTACTAAACCATGTAATACTTATTACAGTATTTTTAAAGTTTTAAAATTTAAGATAATATAATAAACTTTAAAATTATTTAATTAAAACTATTCGATTACATTGATTTAATTTTTAACAAATTTAATAATATAATTTTAATTTAATAATTTTTAAAATTATTATATCATTTACATATTAAAATTTTAGAAGTACCGTAAAATTTGCCAAATTATGTTCCGTTTGTGCCAAAAGATGGAGGAGAAATGAAGTGTACTTCCAAAGGAGTAAAGGCAGAATTTTTGTCAAAATTGGATGGATGGTTGTTGGTGTAGTTCTCTTCATTTGGTTAGGAACTTCAAAATATTGGTTGCACTTAAAAAAAATGGTGAGTAAATAGCTCAATCCTTGGTATGGAAGGAGGAAAAATAAATTAATATAGCATATCATGTGTGAGAATGGCAGGGCTTCAGGATTATTTTCAATCAAAATTTCTATGATTAGGGTAAAATAAAATTAAATTGAAATTCTGGCTAAAAAAAGTATGTGCTATATATTTTGTTAATATAGAAACATAAAAGGATCATGCTTTGGTATTATCTTAAGACAAAAAAAAAAAAAAGCAGAGACAATATAATTTTTGATTTCTTTTATTGAAATAATGAGTTCTAATAAAAATTATAAGTTTCAAAATAAAAATTTGTATTTTTTAAATTAAAAATTAACAAATAAAAATTGAATGACTTTCATCTTAAAATATTCCATTGACCTGTAATTAGAAGAAGAAGATAAATTTAATTAATTATTAGTGTAAAATATTTTATATTATCAATAAACAAAAAATACATCATAAAAAAGAAGAATAATTAAGCATTTTTAACAATAATAACAAAAAATTTAATAATGTCTTATAAATATGATAATATATAAATAGATTATAATGTAAAAATAATTTATATGAGTAGTGAATCAATTTTAAATCTTAGGAAGAAATGTATAATAGGCATCACATAAATATGTAACCCATTGGGTAATTTGCTTTGTTTCTGTGGCAAATTTAAAATTGATTTAATATTAGTGAAAAATATTATATTCTACCAATTATCAATTAATAAAAAATAAAGAATTTTAAAAAATTAATAATAATGAATACTTTTTGATAATAATAAAGCAGTTATAATAATTTCTAATTAATAAAATAATACATGAATAGATAATAATATAAAATTAACTTATATAGAAAATAAACTCAAATTTAATGTTCCATTTTGTTACAAAATATTTTTCGTACAAAAAATTATTTGTATCTATATTGATAGAGGAGTGACATGTTATTTGTATTTATAGTTAAAAAATAATCTGTAGATTCATAATAACAGAGGAAAGAAAATTTCTCTTTAAAAAATTATTTTTCTTGAATTTTTTATATTTAAAATTAAATAAATAAAATATGATTAAAAATTTATTTTGATTCATATAAAATTAAATTTTCATAAATTTCATTTATGATAAAGAATTATATCAATTTAATTTTTATAAGACTAAAACTCCCAATTTTAATTCTTTCATATATAAAATTAAACACTAAATTATTATATAAAAAAATTTGATAATGTTTAATCTTTTAAAGATTAAATTGATATAAATTTTTAATCAGGAATAAAATTAATAAAAAATTAATTTATGAGAAATAAAATATATTTTTATTGTAAAATATTTTTATTTTAATATTTTATAATTATATTATATTTTACGGGATCCAAAATTCATAAAATATAAATGATATTAGAAAAGAAATCAGAGTCATTGGTCCCCACCACGCTGCGATAAAGGCAGCACGTCCAGCGTTAAATTGCAGAAGCAGTAGGGTCGGCCATCGGTTAATTCAGTCATAAATCCAGCCTTATATATGATATAACATAAGATATGATTAAATTATTATATTTTTGGCTAAGAAAGATATGATTAAATTATTAATTAAGTAGATAGCTATGAAGCTATAGTTGGACCCGATAGTTTCAACCAACCGTCTACAAAAGTTGGACCAATATTATGTGGATAACATCACCCCGATAGTTTCAACATGGTTATTGTCACAAGCCAGTAGTTGTGATAGTTTGACAGGCAAGTATACTTAGATTAAAACAAGATTTGGTGGAAAAATTCAACATGTTATGAGAGTCCTGTGGCTGAAATTTGAAATCAATCCGGTTTGCATACTATTTTTCTCAATTTTCCTAAGTTTAGGGGTATTTTAATCATTTCGAAAGGTTCATGAATCAGCGGGGTTCAACGAGACCATATTTGGAATCTTGACATTTTTATCTTCGTGTCGGCTGGTTTTCACGACAAACGGACACCCGGAACATGGCGAAAAGGGTTTATGACAACTCGAAAAAAGTATGTCATCTTCCAATGGGAAGGCTTTTGCTCAAAATGTTTTTTAAGAGGGTGGAGTGCTCCAAGGGCTTACGGGGCGCCTGGACACTGAGCTAAGGACGAAGTGTGTTGGCTTGTGGTCATCCCCCTGCACACTCAAAGTTATAGAATGAGGCATAAACCAAGCGAACGGAGTGTCTCTCTCCCTATTCATTTGTCCCTTATGGTCCGTAGTGCACGGAGACTTCCTGTGTGGAAGGATCCTATAGTCCAGTATGTGCGGGCGCTTAGCGACATACGATATTGGGGTGCGGATATGTTATACATAGACTTGTTGTATGGGCGATAAGTCTTCGATGTCCTACTATCTTTAACCAAGCGTGCCAAATGAGAGTTTAATGTTGGAAGGCTGGCATGTTGGTCAAGAATGACAAGCATGCGCCGCATGATATCGGCTGGAGAGCCACCGGCCTGTGGCACCATCCCTACCACGTACGTCGTGATGGTAGATCATATAGCGACCGTTGATTGCCCACTCACGACGGGCCTGGGAGCCTGCCCCAGTAACGCCATTTATCCTTTTGAATGAGTGCGAGTTAGTCATCTTAATATCAAGTGCCACACCCCGTCCTCCCCTGATTCGGATAATCGTTGAACTTTCATTTATTAATTTAAAATTTTGATTTGAATTGTTAAAGTAATTAAGTATAGCATATTATATATCATACATAAATTTCAAATTACCACCGAGTGTTTGGACTTAATGATACAAAATTGAACCCTCGTATTAGTGTGATATATAAGGCTGGGAGATCGAATCCTCACCCAATTCTTTCCCTCATTTCCAATCAAGATTTATCAAAAAAAGAGAGAAGAATTTAAGTCTTAAATATAATAAGTGTGAAGTTTTGTAATTATTTGTATTCAAATGATGTGATGGTACAATGTTCTTATTAGATTCATCAAATTATAACCCAAGATTGTACTAGTTGAAATATATGATTATTAGTGTCTTGATATCATTTATCACATCCTAAATTTTATTAGCTCAAGGCAACCACTAAATCTTAATTCATTAGTTTGAATTATTAGAGTAGTCAAATATATTGTTTTATACATTATATCTAAGCCTTAAACTTAACAAATTTGAAATTCTATCCTTATTCAAATAAATTAATTTTTTTCTTAAGCAGCTGAATTTGATTTAGTAGTTTATTTGTCATAGACTAAAATTTTAAGTGAGCAAATTTTAATTAAAATGAATCAAGTCAATTTCAACTACTACATGATTAACTTGGCTTATTAGATTAATTCAATTTAAAATCATATAAAAATATTATTTAAATTCATATAAATACATTAAATCCTTACATCATATATATATAATTATATTTAATATCATATTCCAATTTGTAAATTACACTATTAAAATGTATTTATAATTTAAAAAAATATAATAAATAAGTTTCATTTATAGATAAGTTAGAGCATAGTCATATAGTAATGCAAGAAACTAACCTTTTTATTAAAATAGAGAGACTATTATTTTTAATATGCTTTTTATATTTGATATTAATAAATAAAATATTTTTATTATTTTAATATTTTATAATTATAAATATAAGTGCATAAAATTAGTTTTACAAAATTATTTCCAATAAAGATACAACGCATTCTAATATGTCTGAATAGAAGAAAACAATGAAAGAAATAAAGGATATTGAATAAATCCTCCCTTATTTAGAAGGTTTAATGTATGAAGAGAAGAGAGTGGAAGATTATGATTAATCCTAAAAAACCTCAATATTTTTCAATATTAATGGATTATTTGGATGTAAAAGAATAAAGGGAAAATATATATTAAAAGGAAAATTATAGTATAACATTTAATCTTTTTATGAGTTTTTAAATAAGAAGAGGAGGAAGGTAGGAGATTGTAGTTAGGGGTGAAAACTTGATTTGTGCGTTGCTCAACTTAAAATAATAAAATCCAACAATCAGTTTGATTAGCTCAATAATAATTAAAAAAATCTTGTTAAATTGTAAACAAGCTTTGTGATTAATTAGTTAATAAATTAGTCATTTTAATATAAAATCTAGATCTAAAATTTTAATAAATATATAAGTTTAAAACATAAGTTGGTTAAAAATTAAACTAAAATGCTATCAACACATACAAATTAATTGAAAATAAAGTTCAAATTCTATTAACTTTAATACTTAATAAAAAAAAAGAACGCAGACCATTGGCTGCTTTTTTTTAATAAATATAAGTTGCTCACTAATTAAATAAGTCAACTAAAAATAGTTTATACTTAGCTTAAATCATTACACAAGTTAAATTTTTTATTTGAACTTGATAAAAATGAGTCATAAAAATCGAATTAAGTTATTTTTGAGTCAGTAATATTATATGTAACAAAAATTAATTTTTAAATATAAATTAAAGGCAATAAATATATGATGATAAATATGAGATCATTGGACCAACATAGAACACCTGGTATAGATCGCAATTTGTAGCCGATCTGCCAAAGGTCGGGCTATGAATTTGAGATTGACCCATCAAGTAAGTAATTTTGTTTGAGTCCAGCTCATTGAGGAGCTGATTAGTTTGGCAATGTACGAGTCCGAGCAAAATTTTCAACTTGCTATTTAAAAATAAAAAAATACTAATAAAGAGAAATATTCCGGTATTTAGGCATGCAATACTATAAGGTTTAATATATGAATTTTTAAAAATAAAAAAATACTAATAAAGAGAAAGATTCTCTCGGCATTAATAAATGTTTAAAACATTCAACAAGTTATGAAGCATATATTCCGGTAAGTGGGGACAAGTTCCTCCCATTTAAAATGAGGACGAAAATTTTATAGAAAAGTAGATATATTGGGACGGTTTGTTTCCTATTTTTAAAAATAATTTTTTGGGCTGTTTTTATATTTTTAAAAATAAGAATTTTTATTTGATAACTGTTTTTATAATTTAATTTTTAAAAATTATAAATTTAAATATTTAATTTAAAAATAAAAAATAAAAAAATAATTTTTAAAGATTTTCTTAATTTATTTTTTTAATGTTAGCTTTGTAATTAAATAAATATTTTATTATTTATTCCATGAACATAGTCTATTATTTGTTTTCCTTAAATTCAAAATTAATTTTTTTAAAAAAATAGTTTCAAAGAATCCAAACAGACCCACGATTTTTTATTAAAATAGTGAGTTTTAATAAAAAAAAATCGCGTCTTATCTTTTTTAGATCTATTTTATCAGTTTTTTAAATAAATTGAAAAAAAATTATTTCTCACTAATAACGTTTTATATAAGATTATTTGGATTGAAGTTCTCATAGTTTTCCTAAATCTCCGATCCCCTATCTAGTTAGTATATGACCGCAAGCAGTAACCCAATACCTATTTTTTTATATCTATTTTCTTTTCATTTTTTGTTATAAATTACAAGGTTTCAGATTTTGAATTTTATCGTTGTATCAAAACCTTTAATGCAAATGAAATATGATATTTATTGAATGTCTATTTTTTTTTTCATATTTTAAATTTGATCTTAAAATATTATATGTGTACGACTACTGATTAAATTATTTTTATTATAATAATATAAAATAAATAAATTAAAAACTATCCGAAGTCAATTCAATTTGACCTTTTTGTTATTTGTTAAAGAAATTGAAGTTTGTCAATTGAATCTGACTTTTTTCCAATCGGATGGTACCACTTTCTTGGAGGCAAAGCTGTCTGGGTG
Organism: Sindora glabra; assembly: GCA_020226215.1. NCBI lineage: Eukaryota > Viridiplantae > Streptophyta > Magnoliopsida > Fabales > Fabaceae > Sindora > Sindora glabra. The sequence continues at coordinate 65,375,337 of CM035235.1, read as the reverse complement.
GGGTGGGCTTATCCTTCTCAAGTCCTTGTTCTATTCATTGAACGGGGAGTAAAGCTGGTTCCTCAAACTTTGGGAAGCTTTCTGAAAGCAGGTCTTTCCCCTTTTATCTTCTCCCACTGCTTCTTGAATCTCCATCCATCCTTATCCAATATCAAATACTTTTAAATAATAATAAATATGATAAATTATTTAATACATGCATATAACATTTAAATTTAATATCAAATATAATTTAAGTCACTAGATAATAATAACGAGTTAGTAAAATATTAATTTAAATTTTCTTGCTACGAGTACAAAATTTGATATTTTCATTTGTAGATATTTTTCTCTATAAAGGGTACATACTGCTCCCTTTTTCCCTGGCTACAAAGGCTGCTGCATTTTAAAGAAATGCTTTGATGTGTGCTTAGAAATGTTGCAATTTTTGTTTTTATAAAATTATGGATCACCAAAAAATGTAATTTAATATATAATTAAAAAAAGACATAAAAAGTTATAATCTTATGAACAAGAATTTGCATTACAATTTTTTTCAAATTTAAACTTTTTATTTGAAAAGATAAAAATATAAAAATATTTTATAAAATTTCAAAAATATGTCTTAATAACAAATTTATTCAAGCACATTTCAAAACATAATCCATGTAAGTAGCATGCTATAATATGATTTTCTTTTGTTTCAAAAGTTTCTAGAGGCTGAAACACTTACTAAAATTGTAAACGGGTATCATTAATTAAAGAACTTAAATTCACAACTGTTTTAATAAAATAAATAAATAAATAAAGATGTCACTGTTCAAACTTTCGTTTGCAATATAATCTACTGTATATTACTGTTATCTAAGCAAAATAATTTTATTTTTAATCCTGCGGTTTACTCCTATAAAAGACTATTCTATCAATCTCAACGAAACTAGCTTCTAGTTATTATTTGACTTGGCCCTGAGCATGAGGATATATCTTTTTTCTTTTTTTGAATTTTAATGGTGAAATTACTAAACCCACGTATATATTAGAAATAAAAATCATAGAGAGATTTTAGTTCAAGTCACATTTAATATTTTTTAAAAAATTTACAATTTTTTCTATATCTAGATGTGAATCCCTAATTCTTATATATATGTATATATATATTTAATAATTTAATTATTCCTACTATTAACAAAAAAATAAACCTAAAATATAAATAAGGATAAAACCTTCTAAGAGTAGTTAAAATGTTATTTGTGTTAAAGGCTTGTAATGAGAATTATGTTCCTTTAATCCCACTATAAAAAATATTTATGAACTTACACCAAGAATATTAGTGTTACTACCCATTGTATTTTAATAAGTTAGAAAACTATCATCTAATTTAAGCATGCACTTTATTGTAATATCAAAACATCAGATCTTTTAAAATATAATAAGAAGCAATAGTATTAAAATTTTAGCGAAATTTTAAATCCCTACTATAAAGTACCTTTTTTTTTATATATAAAAGCTTTTATTTAAAAACTTAATTTCTATGCTTTATGAAATAATGGTCAGAGGGGACACTGATTTTTCCTTGTCAACTTTTTCTTTATATTATAGATTCATCCTGCTGAGAGATAAACATTCCCACAAGGTACTCATCCAACTTTAGAAAATGAAGAAGAATGAGAATTAAGGAAGGAAGGACGGAAGGAAGATAAAGCTTGACCATCACAAAATAATATTAATTTGTAGCATTCTTGTGATTTAAGTAACCTTTTGATTCAAGATTGGATAATTTGGAGCAAATTGCTATTAGATTACTTTTGCAACTTGAGATTTAAAATATTTGCCAATAGAATTTTCAATTACCTTATTTGTTAATTTCATCATGTAATCTTATAACAGGTTGGATATAACATTTCAACTCATGGAATTAGTCATATTGATCCCAAGTAGCCAATTTTTATTAAGGGAAAAAAAAAAAAAGACTGATCTTGTTCTTCAATAATATCTTTAAAATCCTTAAGTACTGCTTCCACATACCCTTTTTAGGGCGGCATAGGTCATACAATTGGAAGCAAATTATTTTTCTAAAGATTTTAATGTTTGAATAAATCAATAAAAAAATTATTCTAAAAAATAACTTATTATAAAGTATTTTTGGACATATTAAATTTGAACATTGCTCCTATATAAGAGTATAAGAGGATTGAATTATAACAATTAGATCTTATATCCATAATTACAGTTAAAATTTAAAGTTATATAATTTTTTTTATGATCATGTGATCTTAAATGATATTTTAATTCTGACCAATAATACAAGAATTGGTGCCATAAATCACCCTTCCCTCTATCAACAATGATTCAGACAAAGATCGCAAGATAGTGTTTGAATAAAATCATTTCTTATCAATTTTCCCATAAATTTTGACTTCATTTATGATAAAAGAATATGGATGAGACTCGTTACCAAGTCAACATTTTAAGAGAATTTACTATATTTTCGTTTGATCCCAGTAAATAACGTATAGTTTTGAGCAAAATTCAAACCTACCAAGTCTTTGATTTGATCTTTTGGAGCAAGGAAAACGGGTGATTAGGGCTTAAGAAACTTGAACTTGAAGCAAAAAACTTGTGATAACATAGACTTGAAGTCTGGCTCCTCCAGAAGTGAAAATTTCTGCAAGTTTTTCCAAACTGCCAAACCCACAATTGCATTCCAAGATTCCCTTTGCTTCTTCTTCTGCAACAACACACTTGCCAATGCCTTTATATATATGAACTATCATGTTTGTTAATGGCAGCTTGACAAATCCCCTCATAAGTCAAAATAATATTTGGTAGTTTTATTTATTTCTCTCTGTCAAATTTCCACCTTGTGAATATTTTAAGGTTGTGTCAATGGTGGGAAAGCCTGAGCTCCTCCATGGAACTATTGAAGCTTCCATTTTCAATGCCACACCTTACTATTCTTCATTTCCCTTCAGGGTAAGTTCTATTATTATAATTTTAGTATTTCCAAAAATTGATCATTTCTTCAATTAATTTTAATGGACATAAATCAATTCTTAATTTAAGTGTATTTTTTGGATTACTCTTTAATATTCCCTCAAAATAAGAAGTATTGTTACGACCTTTGCAATTTTTTTCATAAATTTTGTAGTTTTTTTATAAAATTTTGCAACTTTTCCACAAAGCTCCTAAAATTTTTGTACTACAACCATCATTATTCATATTGTAAGATTTATGAAAAAAAGTTGCAAAATATTTTGAAAAAATTGCAAGATTTATGTGAATAATTATACTTTATAACTTATGTTATTATAAAAAAAAAATTGCAAACATTATGTCAAATGTCTTGTAAAATTTGCAACAGCATATTGCATACTATCTCAAATTGAGGTAGGAAGAAAGAATTACCCAAATTTTTTAATTTTAATAATCCAATAACTGATTGGCCTTTTAACTTATTTTGACGAATATGCATTCATGCATTTTTTTTTTCCTTTTAAAGAAAGTAAGGGTGGAATCCCCTAATTTTGATATATTAATGCTTTATTTGGTAGTAAGAAATGAAAAAAGAGGTAGAGAAATCTACCAATAGACGAGGCAATTGTTGGCTAGTGGCTACATATGCATGTTTTTATCAGCTACACTCAGTAAAGTTCTGCAGTCTCGCTTGCAAGAACTCATGGCCTGCTTCAATTTCTCATTTTTTCAGTGTATATGCACAAATGGGAAGCCTGCTTATGTGACCATCAAGATAGACCACAGAAAGGTTGCAGAAACAAGCCATGAACCCGACCGCATATGGAACCAAACCTTTCAGATTCATTGTGCTCATCCAGCTGATACAATTATCACCATTACACTGAAAACGTCATTTCTTGTTTTGGGAAGAATCCACATTCAGGCTCAGAAGTTTTTAAAGGAAGCAAATTTGGTAGATGGGTTGTTTCCACTACTCATGGAAAATGGAAAACCAAACCCAAAACTCAAATTGAGGTTCATATTATGGTTCAAGCCAGCAGCATTGGAGCCAAGCTGGAAAGCACTGCTGGCTGATGGAGAATATCAAGGGCTTAATGATGGCTCATTTCCACAAAGGTCAAATTGTCAAGTCAACCTTTATCATGATGCTCATCATTCTTCTGATTTCAAGAACTCTTTTGATCGCTGTGGTGCACCAAGAAAGCTGTGGGAAGATGTATACAAAGCCATTGAGGATGCAAAGTATTTAATTTATATTGCAGGCTGGTCCTTCAATCCCAAGATGGTTTTGGTAAATATAATCTCCTTCCATACTCTTCTACATCCTCTTTCCTTTGAACAATGTTAAATTCATTTATTTTCTCGCACTTTCACTTACTTCTGCTTCCCAAGTAAGATTATCTTGAACCACACATAAATTTCACCGTACTAACCTAAACAAAGACTATTTCAAAAAATAGTCAACGATGTCCCTCCATGGATTCACCTATATAAGCCGCAACTAAAGATGCAAAAATTAGAGCTTGGATAACCCTTATAAGTAATCCAAGGAACATGACTTAGCGGAGTCACATTTAAACTAATTCATGTATTCATTGGCCTCCCCTATTCAGATTTTGCCATTGCATTTATCATATTTCATTTTCTTTAGTTATGATTCTTTGACAAGATGATATGCTTCTTGATCAGGTTAGAGATGCTAAAACAGAGATCCCCCACGCGCGAGGTGTGCAACTTGGCGAGCTACTGAAGAAGAAGGCAGAGGAAGGAGTGGCTGTGAGGATAATGATTTGGGATGATGAAACATCCTTGCCATCTATCAAGAACAAGGGAGTGATGAAAACCCATGACGAGGATTCCTTTTCCTATTTCAAACACACCAAAGTGATCTGCAGAAAGTGTCCAAGATTACACCACAAGTTCCCCACACTCTTTGCACACCACCAGAAGACCATCACTGTGGACACTAGATCACCAAATTCTGTCAATGACCGAGAAATCACGAGTTTCCTTGGTGGATTAGATCTGTCTGATGGCCGGTATGACACAGAAAAACACTCACTATTTCACACACTCAATAGGGAAACACATTGCTATGATTTCTATCAGACAAGTATTGAAGGAGCTACCCTTAACAAAGGAGGGCCAAGACAGCCTTGGCATGATGCCCATGCTTGTGTTGTTGGCGAGGCTGCTTGGGATGTCTTAACCAATTTTGAGCAAAGATGGACTAAACAATGTGATCCTTCACTTCTATTCCCAACAGGTACCTTAGTAAATCTCATTTCACAAAATTCCTCAAACAACCTCAAAGAGAGGAATTGGAATGTTCAAGTATACAGGTCAATTGACCATGTTTCTTCAAGCCAAAATTTCAAAAGTCTAAATGTGGAGAGAACCATCCATGAAGCTTATGTCGAAGCAATTAGGCGGGCTGACAGGTTTATATACATAGAAAACCAGTACTTCATTGGGGGATGCCATTTATGGGAGAAAGACAAGCATGCTGACTGCAGGAACTTGATTCCAATTGAGATTGCACTTAAAGTGGTGAGCAAGATCAAGGCAAAGGAGAGATTTGCAGTTTACATAGTGATGCCAATGTGGCCGGAAGGAGTGCCAGAAAGTGAGCCTGTTCAGGATATGTTGCATTGGACCAGAGAAACAATGGCAATGATGTATAAGTTGATTGGAGAAGCAATGGAGGAAAGTGGGGAATCGGGGCATCCAAGAGATTATTTGAATTTCTTCTGTCTTGCTAATAGGGAAAAGAAGGCACATGGAGAGTATCTTCCACCACACTCTCCTCATCTTCAAACAGAGTATTGGTATTCCCAAAAGAATAGGAGGTTTATGGTTTATGTTCACTCCAAGCTCATGATAGGTATGATTTTTATGGATTTGGATCCTCACCATTTTTTTGTCAATTTTTTTTTATCAATTTCAAAGAGATAAAGATATAACTTTTATTTGAAATTCACTTCTTTTTTTAAATTGGAATTCACAACTTCAAACAATAAAATTTAAAATTTTGTATTTATCTCTTTTCAAAATTCATCTCATCTATTTCCGAGGAAATGATAACGATCTTAATTTAATTTTCATTGTTCTTCATTAATTAGTACTCCAAACTCATTAATATCTTATGGCATAAGCACTTTTGTAACATCAAAAGCATTAAGACAAAATTTCAAGCTTGCTAACGAAGGCGGCTTGTTGTGTAGTCCAATAAGTGGTTTTCAACTTCTCTCCGAAGTTGAAGACGCTGATTGGAACTCAACTATTTTGATAAGAACTTCTGAGATAGGGTTAGATTAATCTGTGGGAATAAGTTATCTATTCTTGATAAACTTTTTAAGTTAATTTTTATAAAGCTTATGAAAATAAGCTCTTGGGGAAGTTTACAGCCAAGACAAAGGCTGTTTTTCTTTAGTATATTCTTTAAAAAGCGGTTAGATAAAAGCACCTACTTGACTATGCATTTAAAGCCAAAATAGCTTATTTTTGGATTCACTTGTTTTACTAGAGTCTATACAAAAATCTTTAAACTCTTGTTTAAGATACTTCTCAATCTCGAATGGACCAAAAATAAGCTGAAAACAACATCTATGTAATAACATCTTAGTCCAAGTGTCTTTAAGCTATTTTAACTTTTTCATAAATGCTTATTTTAAACGCACTTATTTCAGCAACTCATCCAAAAATGGATTTAAATCTGATATAAATTATCAAAGTTGCAATATTTATAGTAGAAATCCTATTCCATGTCAATAGAAGTTCTGTTTTCTTGCTTCTGCCAGTGGACGACCTATACATCTTAATAGGATCAGCCAACATAAACCAAAGATCCATGGATGGCCAAAGAGACACTGAAATTGCCATGGGAGCTTACCAGTGCCAAGATTTTGCAGAGAACAATGGTGATATTCATGCCTACAGAATGTCGTTGTGGCACGAGCACACGGGCAGAGCCGAGGACGTGTTCTTGGAGCCAGAAAGCTTGGAATGTGTGAAGAGAATGCGTTCAATAGGAGATCAGATGTGGGATATATACAGCAGTGAAGAAGTTGTGGACATGGAAGGTGTTCATCTTGTGACTTACCCCGTGAACATAACACAAGAAGGATGTGTAGAGGACTCGGTTTACAATGGAGGTCATTTTCCTGATACAAAGAGTTTAGTGAAGGGCAAAAGATCTAAGATGCTACCCCCTATTTTTACTACTTAGCTTATTTCATTTTTGGGATGTGTCCCTCCACAAATTATGTACCATGATCAGTTGTTACCTTTCATTATCAGTTGTTGCTTTTCATTCACAAAGTTTCACCTAACTAGGCATAAAATGTAGGGCCCATAATTGATTATATATTTTTAATTGAGGGAGACTGAATGAATGATAAGAAATAAGATTAACCTTTTTTTTTTTTCACAATTACAAAATCTAATGTGTGCTAAATATAATTAATAAGTTGATATGAGTTAAAGATTATTGTATTATAATTTTATAATGTCAATAAGTTCATATGAGCTTGAGATTATTGTATTCTTATTTTATAATATTGTACTATATACTATGTACATGACCAAATTATACTGTGTATGAATACGCTAGCCTAACATGCTTCATGCTCGAGCACAGCTTCCAACACTATTTCTTTCTTTCTGATACCGCAAGCTATGATGACCATTCTTTTCTTGTTTCATACACGGAAAAAAAGTTTGTCACGGAAGCCGTAAAATGATTTAAGCTTACAAATTTGCAAATACAGTGGAAATTGATAACCAAATTGCTAAAATCTTTTTACAGCTTCCATGAAAAATGATCCACTTCGAGGAAAATAAAGCAATTGCTTGTTTATTCGGCAGAAGAAGCTCTTGTTGGTAACTTGGCAATGGGTGATTTCTTCAATTCTAATTCAAGTCAACAATCCATTACAAGGCAAAGGGAACAATAGAGTGAAAGGCAATTATATTGATTTAACTAAACGGTTTGGCTGCAAGAAATATAATAGCCAAGTGATAAACTCCTTGCCTACAACTACAAGGATGGTATTAGAGACATTCACAATGAGAAAAACATTGATGATGGAGTGAGAGACCATCGAAGGAGGCTTCGTTTTGTACTAGGTATTAGTCAAAATAAACCTTAAGTACCGTTTCTTAAATATTTATCCTAAAAATTTTCAATCAAATTGCTACATGTGAATACAATAAGTATATAAGAAATTTTATCTAAATTACATCCTATTAATTATCATCATGCATATTTTCATTAGCATCCTAGGAAATGTAATAGTCCAACATATATCCATTGCAATGATTCATTTTTGAAGATCTTGCATACATATCAATGAATATCATACTTTGATAACATGCTTTGATTAATTCCAACGGATTAAGATTTAATATGTTCAAAGCTAACAAAACTTTCATTACCCAAAAAAAAAAAAAACACTAAGAAAATTAAACTATAAGTGTAGGGATATAAATGAACCAAGCTATGTGTGAGTAACTTGAAATGAGTTTACAAAAATTGAGTTCAATTTTAAACAAAGCAAGCCTTATTAATAAGTGAGTGAAGCTTGAGTTTTATATTATTTGACTTAACTTGTTTGCGTGCTTAAATGAGTTTAATAATAAAAAAATATATACTTACTTTTATAGCATTTATAAATAATATAATACATAAAAAATTTAATCTCATTAGTAATTGTTAATGTTACATAAAAAATAAAATGTTTTAATTAAAATAATCAACATTATACTACATGTTACTTTTCACTAAATGTAATTATTAACATTATATAATGATTGTACAAATATTTTTTTTTAAAAAATTAATAATTGCAAAATTTTATATTAATAAGTAAAATAAAATAAAATAAACAGACATTTGATTTATTTGTCTATATTAAAAATTTATATGATGAACTCAAGATGAAATAATAAATCATTTGAATGAAGTTGTAAAATTAAATTCATTTTCATTGAAAGTTCAAACTTAAATTCGAATATTCCAAATCTTTCGAACATTGAGCCTAATAATATATTATTTAAATAAAATTGTACAAACTTATGCTCATATTCAAGTCAGACTTACTTAAATTTAACGATGTCCAATTCTAATTTGAACTCATTTATTTTTCAAAAATTTAAACATAAAAAATATTATAACCATTCCAACTGGGTTAGCAAAAGAGAAGCAGCAGAACTTGAATGACTTAGAGCAACTTGCCCTCACAGCGGCTTTCTTGAGAGAAAAGGTCAAGGGCCTGAGTAACCGTCTTTTGTATCACATCAATAGAAATTTAAATGATAATGTCATTACTTGAAGAATTTCACCGTTGAATTGATCTCGGAATTGAATCCCAATAATAGCTGCTGCCCAACGGTTGGTTCATTCCTTCTCTACTCGGCTTGATCTATACACACCCCTACTCAATAGGGGTGGATGTAATTAACCATTTTCAATGTTTACAGTTTACTCGCATTTTTATTTCCTCAAGTCATTGATAATAGCCACTGCATGCTTATGCAGCTGGGTAACATACGGCCACAACACAAGCATAGAATATGGATATTGCATTATGGGACAATCAAAATGATAAACTGGGCAACAACATTGACCACATAAAGCAACAACGTCAGAAGCACGTTGCTGAAATTTGTCCCAATCACAATGTTGCGAGTTGCTACCGTTCGAAAATAAGAACAATGCTACTCTTGTAACCTTTATTCGCATGAAAGCACAATACTATTGATAACCATTGGTCTATCGTACAAATACAAAACAACAGTCAGTACAGCAGAATAATGATTCTCTTTGTAGCAAAAAGTGCTAAAAAAGGATCTTTTTGCGTATAATCCTGCATAATCTCAAATGATCAACAAATCCTGCATAATCTCAAATGATCAATTCCGGTACATAGACCAAATGATACATTGCAAGTAAAAGTTCGGGGGTTCATGCAGACATAAAACAACATATCATGTTTGCACATCTACCATTTTAAGTCTCCAACGATTATGTCAATAATTTCAAATCTGATTTGACCTATAAACAAAAACACAGGCATATGTTTGATGCCTTTCAGAAAAAATCATACACAGAATACTTAGAATTATCAGTCATTGTCAAATATTGAAAGAGGATGCAAAACAGCAATCAGTAAACTAGATATCTTCCCAATGGACAACTAAATAATTTAATTACTCAAGTGGAACCTAAACATCATAGTAGACCGACTTGCACTTTCCATTCACACGCCCCATGAATGCGGGAAACAAAAAGGGAAACAGGACTTGTAATACCAACATTCAGGCACAATTTAAGTCAAACTAACCTCAAATGTGATTAAGTAAATAAATTCAGTTTGATTCAGATTGTATCATGTAAACAGCCAGAAACGGAGATAAGATCATATGTGAAGTCGTAAAAGAATTGTGAACAGCGGTAGTGCAAGTAGCACAATTCAGTCAAATTAGTCCGGACAAAATTATTAAGCATGCAATTCATGTGAACCCCCATACTGCACTATACCTCGGGATATTCTACTCTAAAAAATCCCTTGCTGCCCCATTTGCAGTAAGCAAATTCTAAACAAGAATTCATGAATCACCAAGCAAATTATGATTATGCCTCAACTTCAAACAACACTAGGGTTTAGTCAAGGCATTCACTTCTCTTCACAACATTTAGTCCAAGGCAACAAAGAGAGGATAACATGGCAATTTGACCCATCACAGCCAGGCAAAATATATCTTTCCATCAATCACTGAAAAGTGACAAATCCTCAAACCAGGAAAGCTTCATCAGACCATGCTCCTTGAAATAATCAAAACATATGGTCTACCTTGAACATTATCTCACACATCATGGTTTTCTTAGAGGCATGCTCTTTCTTTCCTCACCTCCCAAACAAGATACGAACCTCCCACCTGGAGCCATAACAAACATAATATTAGGTATGAAAGAAGGAGTAGCTGAAAAACTTAAATATATTACAATTCATAGGTAAAATAATATCCATAAGAACATTATGATTTCAAGAATTTTTTTTTTTGGGCATGAATATGAAATGAAAATTGAAAGAATATAATTCATAATGTTACATTAAATTGTAATCGCAATATCAAAATGAAACAAATGGTCATTTCTGAATAAGCAAATAGAGACATGCACATCTATGGTAACTGCATAAGCAAGCCACATAAAAGACACCCAATACTCCATCATATAAGCATCCATCTGTCTGAGTATTCCAGATTCCTCCACAAAAGAAACAAATGAGGTTTATTGCCCAACTAAAGAATAATATGTTGGAATTTTCTGATCTAAGTGAAAATAGGTTACATCCTTCACCAAATGATTTCTAGATGAGACAAACCAGAGATCAACATCCTGAATCTTTATTTCACCAGGAAAACTGACTGCTCGTGTTGGCCACTCAGTACTGACTGTCTGACTTATTTCTGAGAGACTTCTAAGTCATAAATTTTTGCCCCAGCAACTAGTACTAATTGACCAAGAATATTCCACTGTGAACCTAAAGAAACAATCCCTAGGTTGATACCCTTCATCAAAGTAGCATCCATACCCCATATATACAAGTCACTCAGAAAAATGGCGCTAACCTTCTCCAAATCATGCCATATAAAACGTAACTTGCATGGAAGGTTTTTCAGCCTACATTTGTCCAGCCAATTCCAAGTAACCAAAGAAACTGTTTGATGCCAACATGCAAGTGATGTACTTCCTTGCCTTTTCCTACCAAATTAGGACCATTAGACATAAACAAGAATGACCAACAGATGATACAAACGACACCACCATTATGCTGATCATCTGAGTTCTCAACCAATGCCATAAAAACTAAATTCATGCATACTATGCATGAGGAATGGCAATGTTCTTGGGTGGTAGAAAACAGCCAGTCGGTTAGAATCTTAAACCCTTTGAGAACCTTAATTTACAATGCTGTCAGTTAAAGATTTTAGAAAACCCCATATGTTGTCCCGTGTGTGTGTAATATATAAGAATCCAAAACAACCTCAGAATATCCTCACAAGCGAAGTATATGGATATTTGTACCATCTGCTTCTCAGTCTCAGCTCAATTGAAAAAATCCGTAACTGCCATGTATTATGAAACGAATGTCTTGATTAAAAATATGCTACTGTTCAAGTTAGATGAAAATTCCACTCCTATTTTTGCACTAAATGATCTTGTTAGAAGACACCGGTGGAAACAGGATGCCAAGGTGATCTACTCCTACAAGTAATAATCCAATTCAAATAAGCAACAAACAAGTCCTAAATAAGAAAACAGACTAAACCTTAAATGATGGTAATCAGCAAGGAAACACACAATCAAATTTTATATCCATTACATCATTCAGACTGATAAAGAGAAGCAGAATACTTGCCTATGAGATTCAGTAAGCTGCTGGCGTTCAGCCTCATGACAGGCCCACAATACTTTCTTCAGATATTTCAGTGATACCATAAAAGCAGGCGAAACTTGGTTATCACATTAAGAATCTTGAGTAATGGGATTTCAGCACCTCAACCAAGATGAAAATGAGAAACCTTGTGGAGTATAAGGTAAAATGCTACCAGATAGTTGTTCCCCTCCTTCAAGATTAGGGGTACAGAGCTGATAATGCCATCTCCCAAACTTGTTACCTCAGGTAGACCAGTCAGCTAACTTAACATCCCAAACTACATTCACTGTAAATCAACCAACCTAGGGCTCACTTTGAGTAAATTGCCCACATGTGTAATACAAAGCCTCCATTAATACCATCTTCGTGAATAAAATATACCACTTTCAATAAACTTTGGCTTCTCAAGCAACATAGTACAGTACTTATAATTATTAAGAACCTCCATATACTAACAAATCAATTTACAGGCTCCAAGGTCTACCCTATCCATTTTATTTTGCGAACAAGAAGTGTGTCGCTAAATGCTTCTCAATGTGTAGCAATCCCATCCACATACATTATACACCCAGGTACCCTCAATTGATATCAAAACATATCACAATACCACATTTGTTGATAATTACAGCAAGGCAGTTGCGCATTGTAACAATTAACTACAAATAATGCCACTTCAATACAAAGGGGATACACTTCACCAACAGCCCTACTTGCCAGCAAAAGGCTAAATTTATCACTGGCATTCCTGAACCTAAACGTATTCTGCATCCATATATATAGACTTCAAAAGTGAGCACAGCCGTCATCACTTTGAACATCTTTCCCAGCAAATTAAACCAAATAAAGTTTTCTAAAAGATAACTCCTTGTTGATAACCCTGCACCTTAATATCCAACAATTCGCATCTTATATATTCCACACTAATCCAGAGGGCTGCAAGGAGCAACAAATCACTGTACATTTACAATCCAACAACTTACATGCTCAGTATCTCCCATGCCAGTAGCAGGAACTGTGCTGGCTTATTGCTATATGACACCCGCCAAAAGCATTCCAAGGTTTGGATCAAGGTAACTTCATCACATTTATATAAAGTTAATCTAATCTAATCTTAAGTATAAATGTAACTTCTCATTCTGTTCAATATAGTAAATCAGCAACCATGACCTAAATTACTTGTGCTCCAAAGTCCTCTAGATACAGATTCCCACAAACCAAATACTCCATTTGATGGGAGTAATGTCAAAGTTACCCATTCAGAATACTTCAAACTTAACAATACTACTGCATAAGCCAACACTCATTAAACAATATTAGCACGCCTCCAAAGAGGAGCATCAATATCTACCATACAAGCAAAAATGTCCATATGAAGTCCAGCTTCTAACATTTTTAACAAGACAAATTTGCCATACACCAACCCCAGCTGCAATCATAATGATTCAGTATGTGGGGATAACACAACCTCAACAACACATACAAGGGATTTACCTCATTACCAACAGACAAGATGAAATAACCCACAAGAAACACTTATAACTATAGTCAATAATAATAATATGAAACATAAAATACAATAGAAATGAAAGATGGATAGATTGAAGAATAAACCCAGAAATAGAGAAGCAAGTTTGTATATGGTAAAACCAAAGCAATACTATAACCTACATAGTTCAGTTTAGGACAATAAAATATATCCAGATAAATGACCGGTGATGCAGCATCCAGACATAATACTGATAATTTCATCCAAGCTAATCTGGTAACAGAAAGCTAAGGTGTGATAAATGTGCCTCTCTTCATCTCAAACAGCAATCACTACAATCTCAACGACGATTCACACGAGGCTTCTCATGAGCTCCCCGAGAAGCAGCACCTGGCCCATGGAAAGGACCTTTCTCAGCACCACCCTAGTCAGCAAAATATGAACTGTAAGGGAAACCAAGAATAAAGGAGATCAAATTAGTAATTTAAGGATGAAACATACCAGATATGCACCATATCCATCTGCATATGGACCTGGATAACGCCCTTGGCTACCAAAATTTGTCCCAAAGGGCCCACCTTCACAAGCAAAGAAATACCTCATCATATACAAAGACCTCATGCAAAATCAGCATTTATTTTTTTTTTTTGGCATGTTGAGTGAGATGCACGCATAACATGACAGTCACCTACTTAGACTTACATATTTGGACTTTGAGTAATTAGGGCAAGAGTAAATGTTTTATGATCTAGGGAAATAAATAAAGGAATCAATATCATGTTTATTGAATCAAGAATCGTATCATTAATCGAAAAGCATATTTTATGAATCATGATTTGAATTCAAGAATCCATAAGATCCACGACTCAACATGGAAATAGCTTATTTGTATGTTATATATAATAAAACATTACATAAAGGCCAACTAATCATAACTCAAAGCCATGAAAAACACTTCTTTCAATAGCATACACTCATATAAATCATTATTGTGAAGATTCAAAACTCAAAAGAGTCAAAAGGTCATCATGATTCATGACACATAACTCTAGAAGCCACATTTAATGTAGATTAAAAAAAAAAATTCAATATGTGATTAATATATAAGTTACATGATAGACAAGAACATATTAGAATATAAGATGTTTAGGGTTTCAAGATAATGGTAAGGCTTCAATCATTAATAAAATAGCATTTCACAATAAGAATATGGTAAAAGGTGATTCAGATGGTGTAAATGACGTTTATTTTTGGTGGTATATATACAAAACAAACCGTAAAAAGCAAATGTTTTGTTCTAAAATGTTTTTTGTGTTTCAGATCACAATCCTTCTCTGCACAACAAATTGTTCAGTTCACCAGAATTTCAAATTCGGGAGTTTACATCACAATTCATCTAATTCCAGGGGAAATTCATCATAAAAAGGATTCATTGCCTGATTTGAATCAATTTCCCTTTAAAACAAATAATATCATAGAATTCAAATCACGTATCACAAGATTTGAATTGTCAATAGTAAGATTCTAATAATCATGATCAAAAAATAAAAATAAAAAAAAAAAAAACCTCTTCCAAAAGGAAATTATAGATAAGGAATAAATTAGAAATAAATGAAATTAATTAAATGATAGAAGAAATAAAAGGAAGACTGTGCCTTATTACTGAGAGAACAAAATTTATGTAAATGTTTGCATCTGTTTTTTGTTAAATTTTTTAATCATATTAAACATAAATCAACATTGTCCGTTTCAATCAATTATAGTCCACACTCCATTAGAGATGTAAAAAAAAGGGGGGAAAATGAGTAATACACAACAAAGAGGAAGCTACCGAAAGATTCTTCAATTTCAGAAGGGGAAAGAACAACAAACAAGTCTTACCAGCATTCCAATGTCTGTTATCGATACTAGCAAGCTCAGCACGTAATTTCTCAACTTCCCGGGCCATGGAAACCACATTTTTCTCCATTGCCTGTCCCTGTTCCATCAATTCTATGTTGGCCTTCTTTTCATAATCCGCCATGGTTCTAGAAATAAAAGACACTCATCATTTTTAATTTAAAGTAGTTTAACCCTTAAATCGCACATCAAAGAGGGTCTTGAAGCTTAAAAAAGAGAATGAAAACAACATTAGCAACTGTGCCACACACCTAGCATGCATAAGCTCTTGATGCAGGCCATCAATTTCTGTCCTCAATATGGGAATTTTTTTATTATCAGCCTGTAACCTAGAAAGATCCTGGGTAAGCGTCTGAACCTTCGCTTCAAGATCTAGTTTAAGATTAGTAAGTTTCTTAACTTCAGCTCGCAATTGTATGGCCTCATTCTTCAACGGCTCAGTTGCCCGAAGGTCAGCCTCCAATTTCAGGCCTTTCTCAACAAGCTCCCTTGAATACTGCTCTTGTTCTGTGCGAATATCAGCAATAACAACATTCATCCTATGAAGTTCATCTTTTGCAGCAGCAAGGTCACGCTGCAATGCCATATGATCCTCTAGCAGATTCCGGTTATCTGCAACTAACCTCCGGATTTCTGCATGCTGCACTTCAATTTCTTCTTCTAATACAGCTGGGTGAGGAGGCAAACGTGGGCGGGACATTTGAGGTCCACGAATGAAAGGAGCTTCAGGCAGGTGGCCCCGTCGATCATTCATGGCATCTCTGTGACTGCGTTTTCTTCCAGACATTTTTAAGTTACTACCTAAAGGAAAAACACATAAATACAATTACAACCATATTTAATAAGCTGATATCTGAACATTGAACTCTTGGTTAAGGATACTTAACAAAAAATAAATAAATAAAAAAGACTTGAGATAAGGATCTTAAAACATTCTTAAAATTAGAATAGAAACAGGAAAAAAGAAATTTTTTTTACAGGAAATCAGTGTTGACAGGAACACAAGCGATGGAAGCGGAATTAGAATAAAAACCCATTAAAAAAACTGAGAAAAATCAGAATACGAACTAAGAACAAAACTATATTTCATGTTTTTCTTTTCATTTCAGACAGAGAAGAAAACTATACCTTCTTGTATTACTTTCTCAAAAAGGGCTCTGAAATTTTCAATCAAAGAGGAAGACGACGAACATCTGGAGCTGCGCGCAGCAGAAGAGACAAAAATTGTTGTGATTCTGTAAACGCAAATTGCAGAGAGAAAGGATCGATTCGATCGAATTTGGTGTAGACTGTGGGCACCGAACACACCCCTTGAGTCATGCAGTTTTTACGGTGTCGTTTCAGTTTTAGACCCTTTTTGTTTTGAAGTTGCCCACCTAGTCAACCTTAGGCCTGTAAATATATTTAATTTAATTTTCTTTTTAATTGAAAAGGAAAGCAGAGTATTAATTTTATTTTATTTTACATAACTTTCTTAATCTAACAGTGCAAACACTTCCTTAAACAATCCTTTTTTATGATTTTTTACATAAATATTATGAAAACTTATAAATTTTTTGAAATATTTATACTTTACAATTTTTTTATAAAAATTATCTTTTGTACAAGTCCTGCATGCGGTGAGTACATAGGAAATTTTAATTTTATTAACAAAAATTATAAATTTTTTTTAAAATAAGTATTTGTAGTCTCATCATAAAAAACTATATTTTTATGATTATTACAAAATGTTTATTAAAATGGTTTAAAAGCAAAGGTTTTGAAATATTTTTTTTTATAACCTCATCTACTAATTATATAAAAGTTGACCTTCCAGGCCCACCCATATCGGCAATATAAAAAATCATAAATTAGTCCGTATTATGGCACCCTTTATTCTTTTTGCAAAGTATTTTATTTCAAAGAATCTTATTTACTTAGGTATAATATAAATAAGCAAGTGTCATATAATTTATACATTTTATGATATAAAAAATAATATATGATGTTATAATTGTGAAATAAAATAATTTTTTAGGGTAATATCTTTTATTATATTTTCATTTTAACATTAAAAAATAATTTTTTGTTATATTAATATTTTATAATTATAAGTATAAATAAATCAAAGTATGTTCCCAGTTAAAATGTTTTCGTTAAAACAAATTTGTTAAGTTTTACACATCAAAGAGGAATGCATAGCATTTTTTTCATAATTATTTTTTACCCATCAATTTTTCTATTTCAAATTTCAATGCTTTCATTCTTCAATTTATTTGTATTATTTCTATAAAAAAATATGAAATTAATAATTTATCCCTAATATTATAAATAAAAATAAAATTATTCATAAATTTTATAAAATTATAATTTTATTCTTAAATAATAAATCATATATATAATTTTATTTTTCTGTATGGTAATTCAATAATAAAATTATATATCTAAATATATACGAAATCACGAAATTATAATTACATGTGCAAATCATTAATTAAAAATAAATTTATGATTTTATATAATTTAAAATTTATTTTATTAATATTTTATAATTTCAGCATGAAATTATTAATTTTGTTAAAACCAATTAGAGTTGAAGCAGAATTGGGCTTGAGTTACCAACAAGCAAACAAGCGATGTTTAAAGGTCCCTTTGAATTCAATGCTGCTTTCAAAATCCAAGTTCCAGAAACAGTCAAAGCCAGACAATACCCTTTGGGCTCAAATGTCTTTTGTCCTATCTCAGAAACACAAACCCGTTAGCCCTACTTCTGCCATTGTTTTACCATCTGTTTGTTTGTATTTTATTTTTTAAAGAAAAATATATTTTATAAAAAAATCATTAAATTACTATATCAAAAATTTGATGGACATCAAATTAGTACTAAAATTTTTTTACATTAATTTATTATTAATTTTAAAAATTTTCATACTAATTTAATCTTTTGCAAGATTTTTATATATTAAATTGATGTAAAAAATATTTTGATATTAACTTAAGGTGAAGTTTTTTAGATTAATACTAGATTGATATAAAAAAAAATTAGTACTAATTTGATATTCACTGGATCTTTCAAATAACGATTTGATGGTTTCCTTTATTTCCTATAACAATAATATTATTTACTTATATTTATAACTATAAAATATTAAAATAATAAAAAATTATTTATTCATTATTAAATATAATAAATGTGGCAAAAATTAATATATTTTAATTTAAAATTTTTATTTCCTCACTATTATATATTATTTTTTCAATTATAAAATGTATAGATGATATTAAATTCTGTTGCTTATTTATAAATTAATAAAATTTTCTTACTAAGAATTTCTTTCAAAGAAATAAATAAATTGCCAGTGTCCTTATCCAAGTTTGGAAAGTGAAAAACCAAGAAGCAAAGATAAAAAGAAACCATGATTTATATTCCTTGCTACGACAATTAACATTTTCAATTTGTAAAAAGAAATAGATTCTCCTTCTCATTTCAAGTGCACATCATTATAAAAATATCAGAGTTCTCTCATAACCTCTCAAGGAATGTTTTTAAGTCAATATTTTTTCAAAATATTTTTAGAGGGAAAGTAGGTATCTCACATTCTCATATTATAAAAAAAATTTAATTATATAAATTAACTATTTTATTCGTCTTACAAATCTTACCACCTTTTTTTATCGCTATCCACTACTATTAATTATTGTTTATCATCATTTACTACTATGGGTTTGTCGCCCGCAATCACTCATTATCATTAATCATTATATATTATCATTCACAACTGTTAATTATTATTTGCAATATCATCTACTATTTGTTATCACCTACAACCATTAACTATCATTAGTTGTCATTAGTAGTCATCTACTATCGCTAATTACTATTTATTATCATCACTTAATTGTTGATAAGGACATATTTAATAATTTAATTATTAAAAATATATAAATTAATTAAAATACAGTATTGTAATATTCATATAAATCTTTTTAATTAAACCAAATGTAGTAAGATGAAATTTCAAAAATTACACTCCCTGAGAGTCAGATTGTTGAGAACTATAAGATTTTTAAGAATGTGTAAATCCACGAGCCCACCATATTAAAGTCTAAAAAATGTGGGAATTTTAAACAAAAGAAGGTGTAAGAATTGTAACTGCCACTCGAGTTCAGACAGTAGGAATGAATGACAAGGTAAGCAGAGGTCATAAATTTTAGTCTCAGCAACTTCCTTTTTCTTTTTTTGACAACTCCTTAATTTGTTAGACAACTCTTCAAATCATTTGCATCCTTCACCAAATGAGAGGAAGGAATGTAAGAAATAACGAGTTCAACATCTCTATAAAATGTTATTATTAGTGTTAAGAAACTTGATTTTGTTCCTCTAAGTCAACTAAAGCGACGAAGACAATATTCAATGTATTAGGCTAATGATTTTGTCCACTGCACTAGGGTGATACAACACATGCTTTCTTTCTTTCACAGATTTAATATTTGCAGTGAGCAATGAAATCGAACTATAAATCCCACCCAAAATCGATTGTCTCTACATAATACCGACAAATCATCATTTATGCACGACTGATCAGAGAATAGGCACTGTGTTTAGTTCATTTGACCTCACTAAATTGAAAAAGGAAAATTTTTATAATTTTGTGTTATATATCAATTTGATATCTCTAAAAACCATAAATTGTATGGTGGGATCAGTAACTTATGATTAAACAATTGTTAACTTCAACCACTCAGCTGCTTCAATTACATTTTTTCTAATTTTTAGCTAGTTCTTTATTTGAA
Source organism: Sindora glabra (assembly GCA_020226215.1). Taxonomy (NCBI): domain Eukaryota; kingdom Viridiplantae; phylum Streptophyta; class Magnoliopsida; order Fabales; family Fabaceae; genus Sindora; species Sindora glabra. Next base: position 65,354,781 of record CM035235.1, on the reverse strand, counting down.
TAGGATAATTACAGGTATTTTTCATTTATAATTAAATATTTGTTGTCATTTTCTTGTTAAAGGATCTACTTCTAAGTTATTTGCCATGTAAAATACAAATAAAAATGGAATGAAATCCTTATATCTCAGCAATTATGAGAAACGGAGAGTAGGGGTGAGGATGATGCATCATTGGTCACCTTTTTCATATGAGGAAAAAATATAGTTCAGAAGGATGAAGAGAAAACAACATATTTGAGCATTCATAGCCAAGCTAATTGTGATCCACAACAGATTGGATTTTGAAATCAATATACTTAAGCATAAATTCATGAGGGAGCGAAATCTGCTGATTTCCCAGTTCCTCTGGGTATTTTCTACTACTAAATCCTTCAGGAGTTAGAGGTACGCAATAGGGAATAGTTGTTTCAGCCTTGATTCTAATGAAATGAGATTCTTAAGTTTGATGAATCCAGGCCTCCAGAAGTGAAGCAACTTCTAATAGATCCTCGAATTGAGACTTTCAGTGTCATATCTTGAGGTTCTCAAGAAAAACATTAAATGATAAAATAATCTAGAAAATATATAACATATCATGTGAAGTTAACATGAGCTTTCTTTTGCAAATATTATTAATCAGAAAGAAATTGTCCCTTTTTTTTTTCAGGTAGTTCGAAAGTACAATTTGTACATGGACTAATCCAGAACACTTCAAAAAATGGAGCACCAAGAATATGAGACTCATAAAATTCTCTTGGCAACTTTACAGAGGAAGATGCTTCGATGGCCAAGCTCATGGGAAGTGGGCCTTCATGTAAATCCACTTTGCTACCTGCCATTACTAAGCTATGAAAATGCATATTTTATATAAATGTCTAACAAGTTGCCCCAAGAATGTCATTATATAAGAATGTCATTATATTGTTGGACCCATAAACCCAAAAATCTATTATTGTCCACACCCACTTTCTTAAATCAGATTTTCGATCACTCAAAAGGGGAAAAAGGACAAAAAAGGGAGGAAAGTGGGAGGAGAAAGGAGAAAAGAAACTCCAAAGTGCTTCTTCTTACGCTCAACCTTTTTATTACATCTGTACATATTACTAAGTAAAAATCGGAGAGTTGGTGAAAGGAGTTACTAAATCCCTAAATCATGGGTCCCTCAAAGGATGAAACTTTGTATTTTTACAATGTGTGCAGAGACTATTTAAGGGGGACAAATTCATTAAGCTTAACAAGCTCCTCCACACTTGTTGCCACGTTAGCCAACCCTCTTCTTGGCCCCTCCCCTTTCTTCTTCTTCTTCATTTGCTTTTCTCATATAGTGGAATCGCTGTAGAAGTTAATTTATACTCTTTTGGGCCCCAAAAAAATTGCTCACACAATGATATTAGTTCACAATGATTTCACTATATGAGAAGAGAGAACCTCATAATTATGTATATGTGCACTCATTTTTCACATAATGAAGTAATTATGATCCAATCTCATCACTTCTCTTCTTTGGATAAAGTAGTTCAAGAGTGTAATCTTTCTACCCAGATTGGCATTCTTCTTTTCATTCTTACAGTAGGGAAGTTAACAATTTTGTCTTCTTCTGCATACCATCTGCACGTGAAGCATTGAACTTTAATTTCCCTAATAGCAATAGAGTCATATTTGAATAATGATATATGTTCATCAGCCAAATGTTTAGAACAAATTGAACAGCACTAATTCAAAAGTGTTAAAAAAAAGTCGGGGGGACACTATAAGATTTCATCTCATGCGGACCTAGCAAAACCCTAAATTTTTAGGGTGGGCTTTGTTGACACAACCAAATTTGACCAACAGATCTTGCTGTGTCATTGTCGACTTGCAAGGCCATATCTTCTTAGAAGCGTGTGTGACAAAATTTCAAAACCTACTGTCCTACGGAATATTAGAATAGATGTAATCTAAGCTTTGCTCACAAAAAGAGCAAATTCAGGGTTAAACAATTGTCAAATGTAATTCCTTTAATGAGGTAATTAACATTCTTTCTGTCTAGCAATTGTAGAGCCTACTCTTTTCATAGTGCGATGCTTTTGTGAGATAATTTGAATGTGTAAATAGCGATACATAACAAGATGGTCCAATCCTCTCATCACTTGTAATTAATGGCTCACTGACATTTAAGAAGTATGGTAGCTTCCCTCATAATTAGTGCACAATGTTGCTTAGATAGAAATTTCATACTAACTCTTTCAACAAATTATGTTCCACCAGAGAAGGTCAGGAATCAGAATATCGGATGACTTTTCTGATGCAGTAACGCTCTCTGGCCCCATAGGCTTAACTTTACTGCATGGTTCAAAATTTGTCCATATGCAAGAAAGAGACATTTTGGTCATTGACCCAATTGGATATATATGTGGAATCTTTGATATTCTAGTCAAAAAATTAGTTTTTAAAGATAAAATCATTTATAAAATAAAAGAAAAACCCCTTGTAAATGCCACTGGTTCCCATAATGGCAGAAAGTTCAAATTCTTCTGTCATGATTTTGTTTTTGATCTATGTAACAAGGAGGGATTAATCCTCATTTCAATAATGACCTCCTTTTTCAGCTCATTATAATTAGAAAATTTTACTTGCAAATGTAATCCTCTTTCATTATTTCTCACACATGCACATATAACATAATTTGAATGAAACTAGACTCATTTTAAACAGGCAGTCCTATATTACATATCTACTAATGTGAAAGATAGTATGTGGAAATAATATTGGTCTTGCACCTAAGTTGTAGAATCATTACCTGAATTGAGTAACAAAGTGGTGTAAGAAGATCGAAGCTTCGAGCCTGGCCAGATCAAGACCAGGGCATAGCCTTTGTCCCCCACCAAAAGGAGTGAAATTGCAACTGCTCATGTCTTTGTCCTGCAAGCATCACTTATAATTAAATTAACCAATAACTCAGAAATGAAATATATAATAACACCAAAGACAGAGAGGGTTAGTTATCTTACTTGCCATCTCCATGGATTGAATTGATAAGGCCAGTCATACTTATTATCATCAAGATGAACTGATCTAAAATATGCAAATGCACACCATCCTTTTGGTATCAAATACCCTTTTATTTCAACATCTTTCATGGCTTTCCTCATGACCCCAGTTATAATATTTCCCATTCTCAAGGTTTCTGTAATTACCTATATAAAAGGAAACAATTATTTCTAACATTATTTGTTTGAAAAAATCTACTCACACGATGAGACTAATTAACTCAAGCCTCACTTTGTGAGAGGAGTGGGTCCCCAAATTGTGTGTGAGACTCACCCATCCTATAAAGTGAGGTCATCGTGAGTCAGTCTCATTGTATACGAAGCAGCACCATAGTATTTGCTTATACTCCTCGGTTAGGAGTATGATATGCCTTACTGTTTGAGTAAATGGCAGCGATAAGTAGTCACTCCAAGACAAAGGCTCCCCAAGTTGATCTTTGAGTTTCTTAAGCTTTATATTTTCCTCCTGATGTTAAAATTATTCAAGAAATTAGTTGTGAGACTTTCTAAAAGCCACATGTTTTCTGTGATGGTCAAATGATGATAGAAGGGTCCAATTACTACCAGATAAGATAAAAAGGAAGAAAATATCCATACGTATCTAAAAATGCATTTGATTGTTTAACATGAATGAAGGGACTCCTCGAAATGCACATCACAATTATGAAAGTGAAATTGGTCGCTCTCTTGAGGGTTCGTATTCATGCAGCTAGCATAGAAGGACAAAACCCTACAAGCCACTTAAGGGTCTTTTGTCCAAAAACAAGATTAATAAAATCTTTTATCTCATAGTGGAAAAGAAAGCAGAAATGACAGGATTAAAATGACACTATGATCATGAATATGACTTTAATATGCTAAAATAACTAAAAGTCATCATACTTTTACACTAGTCCAATAGCATCCTCGTGAGTAGCCACTAACTTAGTAAGAATGAGACTGGTTTTGAATTTAACAATATCTAGATGGTGGAATTTACTTACACTATGGTACAGACAAATTAGAATGTGAAATTTTATTGGGTGGCGGGCTTTGCACACTGAGCACTACTCAAAACTAGCCTGCACCACATGCAGGTGTGGGACCCTTTTTTTTATAATTTGAGATGGTTATGAGTAGACTGATTATGCAACCAATTTTCTTAATTCAATTTAAGAAGAAATAACATACTGTTAATTGTTGCAAAGCAGCAGGGCATTCTGATAGGTATTTTGTAGCCAGAGTCATAAGAACTGGCACTGAGTCCTCTCCTGGAATCATCATATCAATCATATTATCTGCTATTAAATCATCTGTCAATTGCTCACTTGCATCATTCAGTAACACATCTACGACATCTCTTCCAACTTTGGAAATGCCACTATTTCTTCTATCTTGAATCGTTTTCTGCAATAATATCACCATTTTCTTTTTTGCCTGAAAACCAAAAGACTCAACTCATTGACCTTAGAATATTAAAAGAGTGAAGCCGAGGAATTTAACTTTTAAAAATCTTGCCTGCAAAGATCGGTAAAGTTTAGTTCCTGGGAAATTTATAGGTAAAGACATGAGGCCAGAAATGAATTCTTGGAACTGTTTCTTTAAAGTCTCCATTTCTTCACCAGGATCCAAACTAATCAATGCCTTTACTAGTACTTGAAAGGCAATCTGCAGACAAAAAAGTACTGTGTTGGTATCTTAAAAAGGAGTTATGGCACCATAATTGTGAATCTCCTTTTTTAAGCACAACATAATTCATGTAAAATGATTGTGATCCCCATGAAGACAACTGTGATTCTTACTTTGCAGCCATAAAATCTTGAAACTTAAGTAGAAGCCAGAGAGGAAACTCAACATCAATAATTACTTTTACAACTCATACAAAAGCAGAATCAAAAGGGAGAGAGAGAAAGAGAAAGGGTTCACTTTTCCATACAACTTTTGGTTAAGTTACTATCTATAAAACACACTAAAACATGGAATCAGAAGCCAAAAATAGATTAAAGAAAAAGAGCATCTTTTGTTTTATCCTGTATCTGTTAGTAATTATTTCAAGAAGTCCCAATAAATTCAATGGTAAGAAGGAGATTACTTTCACTTTTTATTCTACACAATTTTCTCACATTTATACATATAATCTGATTTAAACTGATTTATTACTTATTAATTAACCTAACCATATTAGTGGGGCCAACTTGACTCATTCTACTATATGTGTGAATGACACGTGAGATCAGTTTAGCTCTCAGACAATACTTTACATGTAAATGTAAGAAAATTGTGCACGATGGAAACTAGAAAAGTGAAATTGGAGGCAAAGATACAATTTCAAACTTCAAAGTTGGATTCTGATCCTCACACCACGTGGGAAAGACACAGACAACAGACACACACACACGCACGTTGAGAGAGAGAGTGAGTGTACTAACATTTTTGGCTTCATGTTGAATGTAAACAGGTTGGTCCTCCCTCCATTTTACCATTGATTCTTGGACATATTTCTGCATATCTCTGGTAATCTTAACCTTAAGCTGTTGAGACTTGAAGAAAGATCCAATAAGTCCGTGGATTCTCCTTTGTAAGCTTCCATTGATAAGCAAAATAGAAGATTTCCCCATCAGCTCAGTGAGAGACTTTGGATAAGAAGGAACAAAAACCTTTGCATCACTCTGCAGAATAAATCTGTTAACATCTGCATCTGTGGAAACAATAGTGGGGCTTCCAAAGATGTGGGACTTAAATACTTTGCCATACCTACAACGTAACACCAAAAATCCTTTGTCAAAAAAAAAAAAGAAAAAAAAAACATATCCCTAGATTCAAGTTTATCCGCGAAACCAAGAAATAGTCGACACTCGTGTAATCTGCTGATAAAGCACCCGGTCTCTTGGTAACAGAATTAGACATATAATAAAAAGAGATGATGAACTTTGGAGCTAAAATAGCAGCTTCTCACAGAATCACATTTACATTTGATGTACAACTGAATATATGGCAGCAGAAGAATCTCTATCTAACTAGCTTGTTAATTGAAAATAAAACCAAAAGTCCATGCAAGTGTAAATCAAGATGAAGTATTACAAAATGAACTTTATGATTAAATTTAACAAACACTACGCGAGCAAACAGAAGTTACTGATGAGCTTACAGGCGGCGGCGTTTGTCCATGAAGCTCTCAGGCCTGTCAGAGTAAGCACAAGAAACAAACTCTATGGTTTCGCCGATGAGAGGCCATCCGAGAGTGCCGGAAGGAAGCAGCTGGTTTCTGAAGTTGGATTCGAAGAGAAGTGAAAACCAGTTCTTGCAGAAGAAGAAAATGGAGAAGAGAAATGGTGTCACAAGCAGAATCCAACAGACGGTTTCCATCATTTCGCCGCACGCACGCTTGCTTTGCTTCGCTTCGGTCTTCGCTAGCTTTGGCTTAAATATGCGTAATCATATGCGATGGCCACGGCAGTAAGAACGATTCTTTTGGGAAAAAATGAGTGCGTGCATGTGTGTGTAGGCGCGCAAGATAAAAGCTTTAGCTAACCTACAAAGTAGACATTGACTAAAATGCTCCTCTCTTAATCCATCATCATCATTTATAAATTATTTTTTAAGTATATACAAAATATCTAAACTTAAGGCGGTAAATATTTTGACAGAAAATATATTTACAGAGAATGTAGTCATTAATTAGGTAGCCCACGCAATTGCTCAAAGGCTGCCATTTGTCAACCTTATTATATGAAAAGTAAATTTTCTTGGCACTGCTACCAAAAATTGGTTCAAATAGTAAACTCTTGTACCTGCAAGGTCCTGTGATATGAAGGAGTAGAATTCCATTCATAAAAGAGTGGAGTTCGATTCTCTCCTCCCACACCCTCTGGAATTCCCTGATCCTTTCTCTTATTACTCCAATTTTAAGGATGACAAATTTTCAAATCTTGAATTTTATCTGTGGAGTATAGATTTGATATAAATTTTTGCTTCACAATACATGTTACGGGATAAGTTTTTAATTCAAAATAATTATATCAGGCAAGATAATATTATCTTACAATGCTCCGCCTTATCTCGAAATAATAAATTAATTTTTTATTTTTATATTATACTTAAAAATATATATTATTATAAATTTATTTTATTAATTTCATAATTAAAAATATTTTTATTAATTAATTTATTTTAATTAATATTTATTTTAGTTATTTTTTTAAATTTAAGATTAATTAGATAAATTATATATACTTTTAAATTAATATTTATATTATGTTGAATATTAAATATTAATTATATATGTATTTAAAATTTATAAATTTTAAATTTTTTTAATTTTTTTTAAAAAAATTGAATTATTCGCAGATACCAATATCTTTAAATTACAAAGATGAGACACCAACTTAGCCCGCGATCAGAGATGAGATGGGAATGAGATAGATTCCCACAGGATAATATACGTCAATCTTTCATTGCTCTATCTTGTTATCATCCCTACCGATCCTTGCCCCTTCCAGAAAAAAAATCACTTGGGACTAGTCTTGCAATAAAGTGCTTGAGACTTACATTTTTTTCATTGCACCTCAAACAACCGATAAATCAATGGAAATCTTAACAGAAATAACGAAAAATATGTGATACTCTTGGCAAAGGAAAAACACATCCCTCATTTTTTTTTTTGAAAAAAAATGGAAGACCAGCCCACAAATTTATTAAAATAAAGAATTACATTTAATTTTGTTAAAATTAAAAATAAAAATTTAATAAATAAAAATAGAGCATCGCTCTTCTTTATATTTATATAATAAAAACAAAAATTAATGAATAAAAATAGGGCATTGCTCATGTTTATATTTATATATGAAAATTAATAACGTCTGCTTTTTTAATTAGAATGATAATGAAATAATAAAAAGGATTAAAGTAAATTTTCTATCACTAATTTCTTTAATTAATGTATGCATTGTTTATGAAGATGAGAGAGAATAAATTAAATTGACTTAAGTATCTTAAATTATACTTTATTAAAATTAATTAAATACTCTTTATTATTATATCATTTTTTAAATTAGTAATATGTTATCTTACATGTAGTTAATACAATTAATATGAAATTTTTTTTAATAATAATAGGAGTGGTTAAACTATTAAACGTACACACACAAACCTTGGATATAATAAAAGGTACAAAATCTTTAACGTGCATCAAATGTTACTCGAGTTAAAGGCTGCTGGCAATATAAAACTTGAACATCAATTATTGTGACTTAATTGATTAACTTTGTTGATTTGTTGCACCAAAAAAAATCATTTTTTTGGCATTTTCATCATTTAACTAATTTATCCTTACTTTCAAATAAATCCTTTATTAATGCATTAATTAATTCTTTTTTATAATATTAGGAATGATAAATTACTTAATAGTTATCCAATAAATCATTTACTATTTATACAAGAATCTAATATTAAAAATAAAGTTAACTTCATCCACAATTTAAAAGTTCAAAGTGTAGCATTAATATTATCTAACATAAAATTTATTATATTTTTATTATAATTACATATGATAGTAAGAGGTTATTTGATTCATAAAAATAGCATGAAATGTGCAACTTCTTGAAAAATAGAAAATCTTTAAATTGTTTAGTTGGTTACTAATTGCTAAAATGGGGAAAGTGAAACTTTTTCTATTTTTCACAAATTATGAAAATTTATTAATCTACACTACCTTAGTAAAAAAAGATTCTTATGTCTTTCATAGATAAAAATACAAAATATATCTACTTAATTTAACAAATGACCAATTTAACATTTTATCATTATCAATTGAAAACTATAATAAATATAATTTATTAATTATAAAATATAAATATAATAGTTAATTATATAAAATATAATTATTTTATTCATTATATTATAAATAGAATGAGAATTACATAAAATTATCTAAAATAAATATTAAATATTATATCATAAATATAAATTGTAAATATAATAAAAAACATTATATAATAAAATTTAATCCTAAATATAATTATACTTAATACATATCTATTGTATTATTTATATTTATTATTTTAATATTCAATTATAAATATAAGTCTGATTCACGCCAACCGGATGGGCCCGTAGAAATTATAGACTGCTTGGGGAAAAAAATGAAAAAAAAAAGTCTAACTCTTGAAGATTGCGGTTTGTGAATCCTTTTTTTTCCTGAAAAAATAATTTAAGAATTTTAAAAGAATATTATGTTTAAAATAATAATTATAAATTTTAAAATTATATATTTATTGCATTCTAAATTTAAACTAATAATTTAAAATTAAATAAATTATAATAAGAATTAATTAAGTTTGAAATGATTGGTTTAAGAATAAAATTATCAATCTAAAAATAATTTATTTAGATTAGATTAAAATGAAAGCTAAATAATTGAGTTTGGGGAAAGGTATTGGAAAAATTGATTGAAGTTAGTATGGTGAGTTAATTTAATTTAAAGGTGAAAAATATAAAAAAAAAGAAAAAAAAAATACAGACCTAGTAGGCCACCAAACCACTTTGGGCCTTCGTTTAAATGATCTTTCTTTTTATATCATTACATATTTATTTAATTACTTATTTTTATATTATTTAAAATAAAAATATAATTATTTAAAATTTAATTAAATAAATATATTGTGACAAAATTTATTTATTTATTTACTTATTGATTTTTATTTATTTATATTAAGTTATTGAGCATAGATTATAAATTTATTTACATAGTTAAGTCATAGTTTCTAAATTAAGTAAAATAAGAAAGATAAATTTTGATAAAAAAATTTGATAAGTTATAAGTTATAAATTAGTCCGTAAATTTATCAAAATAATGTTTTAATAAATTAGTACACCATATGCCTTAAAGAATTAGCTTATAATTAATTAATATGATCAATAAATTATAAATTAATTTTTATATTATAAAAAATAGTTAAAATTATAGTATAAATTACAATAAAATGAATTTTATTTTTTATAATTAATTACTAATTTGCATATTTTATTTGCCATATTATTTAATTAACGTAATGTATCGCAGTTTAATGCAACTTTGCATGTCATTACACACTAGCAGTATTACATGTGATTGATTGATTGGGGTTATTTTGCAATTATGTGTAGTTTTGGTTTCGAAACGCAAAATTTCATCACAATTCATAAAAAATAAGTACAAGCTCCGGATAATATAATTTAACTGCTGCATTTCTCTACTTTTTGACACAAAACTAAAACATTAATAATTTCCTTTTTTTTTTTTACTCTCATTATTTGATTCTAGTCTCAGATATTAATCTAAACACGATCTAGAAATATCAACTGTAAAAACATATTTTATTTAACAACTTTCACTGTTTCATGCCAAGTCCATATATTTAGAAAAGAGTTATCAGTTTTAGACTGTTAATTTAAGCTAAACAATTAAAGACAATTGCCAAATATGGATCAAATCATGGGGTGTCTCTCAATATGAAGGTCATCTGTCTCTTTTGTTTTCTCTTTCCCCTAATACCTCATAATTATATTAAATTTTTTATTAATTTAAAATCAAATCGAATTAAAATTTTTTTATTTTTTGTCTGACATAATAAAAAATAAGATTTTATTTTTTTAATATAATATTTGACTTTAAATAAAAAAAATTCATTTCATTTCAATTTATTTACAATTCTCATTTTAATTATATTTTTATAATTATAAAATTCATTTAATTTTGCAAGAATTTCATTAGAATTTAATTCATTTAATCTAAAAAATATATTATATAAATAATTCACCATTTCTCTAATCTCATATTTACCATAATAATATCAAAATCTATTTTTTAATTAATTTTTATATATTTTTTAATATATTATAAATAAAATAATTCTTTTACAAATAAATTGAAATAATTATTTTTTAACAAAATTATCAAACAATAAAATTTATTTATAAATAAATTAAAATTATTTTTATTGAAATAAAATAAAATTAATTTTGAAAAAAGTGTACCTGAAATTAACCCTTAAAGAATAAAACTCTTTCGACATAATTTTTCTCCGCTTATAAAATAATTGAGATTTTATATTAAAGGATCGAACTTCTAGACCTCGGAAGTATATGGCTTGAACCTTGATTTCTTGGAGGCTGTAATATACATTTACAAATAATTTATTATGCTGACACCCACATTCTCAACTCTCTCCAGAGGAAAATCATTGACCAACATAGCTGTAAAAATTCTAGATCTTCTGGCTTGAGCCATTGAGTGTATACAAGAATTCAAGCACAAATATTCCTTCATCTAATCTAATATTCTATGCCAAATAAAATAAATTATTTATTTTTATTTTATCTGTTCACTGCTCGCATGTAAATATTAATCAAGGGACTTACATTGGAGTATAGCTATAATTTTGTGTAATTTTTTTATAAAAATTCTTTTAACTTCTCTATAAGATTTTATAAAAAAACATTTATAAGAGTCTGCAATATTTTTATAATGCATCTGAATATTTTTTTTTGGCATGTAAAAAAAATTACATCTTATGTCTTACTTATGTGATTTTACGAAAAATTTGCCAACTTTTTTAATTAAAAAATGGATTCTTGAACTTTTATGAAGAATTTGTAAAGTTTTTTAATTGGGATTCTTGAACTAAACACGTATTAGAAGTTCCTCTCCCAAACAGTAACAATTATGTTTTTTCGATATCGTTAGTTATTTTAACCATGATTATTAACAACAACTTTCGCAGGTACGGTTCTGATGCGATTTGAAATTTGAATCAAACTATTCCACAAATTTTAATATATCTAAATTAATTTTGAGATATTTTATTTGATAGCGAAGAGATTTAAACTTATCACTTCCCAATGTACTACTCAAATCATCCGCTCGTAATCCACTTTTTAGTGGTTAAGATTCCCTTTATTTTGATGGAAATTATTTTTTATAAGAATATAATTATAAAAATTATTTTATATATTACATGCTAATAAAATATTGTTTCCTTCCATTATGACTTTAGGTATAAAAATAATATATTACTCATTCATCTATATGATATTTTCATAAAAAAAGGTCTTCCAAATAATAAATATACCTTGATTGTTTTGATAAAAAAATATCTTTTTTAAGAATATAGTTATAAAATATCAAATAAATGAAAAATAATTTATATATTTAATATTAAATATATAGAATTAAGTAAAAGACAGCTTCTTTTTTTACAGTATTAAATATCATTTTTTTAATCACAAAACAAAAATATATGTTACTCCTTTATCAATATATAAAGAAGTAAAATTTTTCTACGAAAAAAAATGAACTTAGTCACACAACTTTTTATTATTAAGATTTAGGTTTCGTTTTCATTGGGAGGAAATAATTTTAGGTAGCATTTAGCTGGAATATTTTAAGTGAAATTTGATATCCTCGCCTACCTTTGGTGAGTTCTTCCCATCCAAATCTCTTCTCCCTCGCTTTCTCAGGTATCAAATTATGTTTATATACGTATGATATATAACCTTTTAATTTTAAATTTAGAATATTAAATAAATATTTCAAGACGTGATTGCATCACAGATTACTTTGTTATATTTTAAAAGACATTACAAGATTTTTAAATTTAATCTGCTCGTTTAATATGAATGTCCTACTTTTAATTAACCACTCTTAAGAGTCAAGAGTATAATTTGGAAGTGTATAAAATTCACTCAAGATCATTACTGAGAAAAATATCACAGTCAAAAGACACTTCCATCTTCTTAAGAGAATATACATACTAACTAAATCATTAGATTAGTGATGAGAGATTTAAATAATCTATTAAAAATTTTAAATTCAAAATTCTTTGCTGTCAATGTAGTTTAAAAAAAAGGATATACTAGCTGTATTAATTTCTTTCTTCCTGGAGTTTATAGGACTCTCTGCACATCGTTTTGGCCGAACACATTATTTACAAGTAAATACTTTCACATCTTGTGATTATACTTCACCCAATTAACTTGTTGGGTCAAATTTGAGTCTTACAAGCCAAAAAAAAAATTAAATAAAATTCTATTCGTAATGAATTTCAAGCTAATGAAAATTTATAAGATTAATATTTTTAAATTTGTTAGGTTCAACCAAAATTCAGCAGAATGCATTTTACTTGACCAAAATTCTTTATCACAATAAAAAAAATCAAATATATTAAAAGTGAAAGAATAAACTTTTTTCTTTTTGTAAGTTTAGAAGTACCACAAGTTACTTCACTTTAAGATAGGACATTAAATTCGTTTCAATTCATAGTTCATGCTGATAATTTTTCCTTTGGTAGAAGTTTACACGATATTTTTGTCAAAGTCATTCTCACGCTCAAATTAAGAAAAGAATGAGAGAAATGAAAGTGAATATTATATCTCTTAAGAAATTAGAATAAATAAAACATTCGTAACTTATGAAATTTGAAATAAGGGTGTGTGTATGTGTGAATTAATTGAGAGGAGGAAGAAATGAAATGATTGGAGGCTCAAGTATAAATAGATTAAAATGTTAGAATATGAAGGAGATTAAAGTATTATTCCAATTTTACCCTTGACCTTATATTTTCCTATCAACCCAACTTCAACCCCCATTTCATTTTTCCTAAGCACACTCTCAAACACTTCATCTTCCACTTCCCCTTCTTATTTTCCTCCATAATTCAAGTTAGGGCACTAGTTTTCACTAATCACTCATCTTCTCCCATTCAAACAAGGTATAACATCTTAAATTTCAATTATTGCAAGACTTCTTCTCCATTTCCTTTGGTATTGAGAAGGCTAGAGCTTGGAATAAAAAGAGAGATTTTGGAACCTTAACTTAGATTTTGATTGTTTAAATTATTAGGAGCAAACCAACCTTAATTTCACTATCTCTTCATCTCTGATATATAAAATGAGTAGTATTCTACCTAAATTTCAACTTAAATTCAAAATTTTGCCTAGTTATTGGCTTTTCTAAGGTTTTTGATTAGTATAAAGGAATTGATGATTTATGCATTAAGATTAAAATTTGATCAACAAGTTTTGGTGTTTAGGAGTTGTAGTTTATGTTTTAAGGGTTTGGTAATAATATGGTATAATAAACTTAGGACTGAGGGGTTAAAAGCATCATATTAATAGTAATTTTGCAAAAAAATTTATTGTTTATGAAATGATAGTTGACTATGCATATCAGAGCACTCTTTAAATTGATATGGTTGGCTATACATACTATGATTGCCTTCTAAACAGTTATAGTTAAATATATAGTTAACTTTGATTGTGCAAAAATATTCTTTGTAAGTGCTAAGATTCATCTCTGAAAACCTATAATTGAATATATAGTCAACTACTACCTTGTTCCATTACAATATAATATGTTTTTTAATATTATATAGTATTATAGCTTCTGGAATATGTAAAATAAAAATAAATGACTTTAAATATAGATAATGGAGAGTGAAATGAATAAGTAACTAAGCAAAGTGATTTCAAAGTTAGAAACCTACATAATTTGATTTTATTAATGATCATAAGCCCTAATGAATTTAATTCTGTGTTATGTTTGAATAGGATTAGCCATGAAAGGCTTAGCCTATGTACGCATACATGTATATATACAATTTATTGTGAATGTTGTATTATAAATATGGAAGTGATATATTTGTTGAGAAGATTATATTGTGTCATGAATTGTGAACTGAATAAAAGTAATGACATGGGGGCATTTATAGTTATGTTGCCAAATTATGCACCAAGTTTATATATCCCATTTGTAAAGATATAAGATAGACTCTAGACTCTAGAGGAACAAAGTTAAGTTTGTGACGGGGTAGGAGTGATTGGAAATTATAAGGAAATTTACATGCTTTCTTTTAATTTATGCTTATTAATAAATATTATTACATTGTTATGAATGAATTATAAACTCTCTGACAATGATAATATTAATTAGGGCAATGAATTGAATTTCCATTGTGACTACAATGATGTGTAATGAATTGTATGACCTTGATTGGAATTTATTATTACGTAAGTTTGTAGTTAATTTTTGATAAACAAGTTAGTTATCCAAAGGCCTTCCTTCTTCCTTGATGAAGGTATGAATATATAGTTAGTTATTTGAGTAAGAAATTTAGAGATTTTCTCTTAAAAAATTTAATCATAATCCCTTTGTCACACTATAACTATATCAAAATGAATTTTTATTTGATTGTCATCTAATTATTAGGTTTCTTAGCAAATTCACTCCTTCTCTTTTTCTATTATTCTCTTTAGGCACTTATCCTCTTAAGTACTCAGCTATTGTTGGTGGAATGGAAGTGGATCTGCTCCAAATTTCCTTTGTCAAGATAAGTCCTAAGAATAGTTATAGCAGTTGTATACAATATCATACTTTCTCATTTCTTGATGGGTTTTACAAAAAGAAAAATTGTATACTTTTATTTTCTTGAAAAAGCGACACTGCATACATAACAGAGTACTAAATACATGAATAAAAATATTGGTAGGTAATTACGCTTACTAATGTCCTACAACAAGATGGGTTATGACAATGAAATATGAATTGAGCACCTGAACTATTTTGGTGTACCTCAGCTAATTATCACAAATGCCCTACAACTAATAGAAGACAATCACGTGGCCAAATGAAAAGCTGCCAATTGGATCGGGTGAGAGTTCGGTCAATCCTCCACGAGTGAACTAGGCATTTTCACTCAACCAAATTGTTACCAACTCTTGGCACAGGATCTAAGAGAGGCTGTTTACATCGGCTGGGCATAATAACAATTGGATGCTTCATATAATCAGGATTGCTATCTTATGTGTTGCGTCTGTAATTAGTAATGATTATTGATACATTAATATTTATCACATATTTTAAACCTGAGAACTTACAATAATATTGTGCTTTATCCATTGAATTTTGTTAATAACAAATTTTAAACTTGAGGCTTAAACGGTCGAATATATCAAATTTTATACTTAGAACAAGCTTCTTTATATCAGAGATATTAATTAACATAGAAAGTGTTAGCTTATTCTTTATGATTGGGTCCATATAGATAATTGAAATAGAGAGAAAGAGGAGCCCCCACAAGGGCATGATTGTTCAAGGGGCTCTGTGGATTAAGACACCCCCCCCCCCCCCAACCCTTTGGCCGGGGCTGTTGTGCATGCTCGTGCCTTCATGTGAGCCTCAATAAGTCCAACCACAGTCCTCCATCACAATCATCATCATCCCCCCAACTTCAAATACCTTTTTGCCCCTCTCTCTCTTCAGCTTGAAATATTATGTCCAAATCCAATCTTCCAAATTATAGGCCAACCTCTCGTGTTACCATCATTTGCCTTCCTTTCTCTTATTATATGTAAAAGGCAACATATCATATGCCTTCTCTTTCTCTTTACTAGAATTACTCTTTCATTATTTGATGTTTTAAACCACTCTACTTAAAAGGTATTTTCAAATGATAGTATTCTCTTTTTCTAAGCAAAAGCTCACGAGTAAAATATGTTGCTTTATTTTGAAAATAGGAGCTAATACGGTAGTATTCTTGATTATAACATAATGTCTTATTATGGAATATATATATGCATTAAAAATTAAATTTTTTTATTTTTCAAAGCATTAAAAATTATAATTTTCTTCTATCACGTGAAAGTAGATACATACGTTACAACTAAAGTTTATAAGTATTTCCCCGTTAGTCTTGTTCCCAAAGGGAATGTTCAAATTAACTTATTTATATCAAACATAATGAATTCATAGGAATTATTTCGACAACTTTCTGCCAATTTAAACCCATTGAATTAAGAAAAGAGCAAATTCCTGAAATATCTATGCTAACATATGCTGTTAGATTATTTAGAATAATACCTTTTAGAATGAATGAGCGAGTGTGTATGTGTGTGTGTAAATTTTGTCCAAAAATTGATACATGCCTCAGTTTTTTCACTATCACACACGGAGGTTTTTGCATTATATAGTATTATTTGGTTCATGAAATCCAATATTTCAAAGTATCTTAATACTTTTGGAAATGTAGTTCTCAAGAATTTTTTTCTTTGAAATATGATATTATTATGTTTGGTTTAATAAGAAATATTTTTAAGAATTTACAATTTTGTATTTAATTATTTTGAATATTTTTAAAAATATGATTAAATTATTAAAAATTGAGTAATTAATTATAATAGGTGGTGGCCAACAATAATTAGTAGTAGTAAGTAGTGGCAATAAGTAATAACTAATGATGGCTATTAATAATGAATAGTGGCTAGTAACGGATAATGATGAACAATAATTACCGATAAAAAATAATAATCAGCAGTGATTACTTGTAATAGACAATAGTTGATGATAATTATTAATGATAACTAATGGTAAATGATAGTTATTAACAGTGAATAGTGATAAATAGTGGTCACTGATGATAAAAGTAATGATGAATAGTGGTCATTAAAAATTGGTGATAGTGAATGACAATCACCGACAAAGGATGATGACTAACGACAGTCATTCACACTAAATGATAATAGGTAGTAATTATTAACAATACGTGGTGATTAACGATGATAAATAATAACTGCTAATAGTCAACAATAGTAGATAATATTGAAATAGGGTGTTAATAGTAATAAAGCTTTACTAAAAAGGTGAATAAAATAATCTATTTATACTAATAAAATATTCTTATATCATGAAATATAGGATAGTCACCTTCCTTTATTGAAATATTTTAGGACAATATTAAATTAAAAAATATTTTTGGAAATGTTATGTTCATATTTTTGTAAATATTTTTTAAAAGTTAACAAAATCTAAAAATTTCATATCAAAATATTTTTTAAAATGTGAAAAAAACTCTGCAAAGCAATCACAGCCCTTAGCATATCCTTTTGAAAGAAAAATTGTATGAGTGACATTCCTATATTCACATAATCTTGACCAGCACCGTTAAGAGTGCTGAATGTGTTGGAAAAGCAAGAAGTATTTTAAAGTAAACCATAATTTTTTCCAAGAAAAACAATCCCATATGCGTTCCAAACTTTCATTAAGCTTTTATAAACCTCTCCTTTGACTGTTTTCCACTGTTCTTTTATTTCCCGTATATATTAAATTTCACAATGGCCCATTTCTTGGTTTTCTATTATTTTCATTGCTAAACTCAATTCAACAACCTAGCTTTCATCCCTTGGTTTGAACAACCTAGCCTAGGTTTAAGAGTCTTAATTCAACATTCACACTTCGATAACATCATAACATCAGAGATTATTCGGCGCTCTACATCTTTCACTTGTGGATTTTCATTATTTAATCTTGCAAGATCTACAAGAATCATAGAAAAGATTTAGATTTTATTTGTATAATCTATGAAGTTTGAAGAAACATTGGACCATAATCTGCAAGTTCTAATATTTTAAGGATGGCAATTTTAAAACAGACTTTGGACTGGAGTTGAGAATATAACATATTAGTATTTGGTAGTTGGCTTGGTAATGGAAGCTTGCTTGCATGTTGTAGGAGCCCTACCAGTGAGCACAGTGCTGTATCCACATCCTCTTGGGAAATTGTGCATGCAGCATGCTTGCATTTAGGCCCACGTGGGTTTCTAATCTTTGCACTAAAACTTGGAGATTATATTCAACTTGGGAATTGGATATAAAGAAGGTTAGAGATGAGACAAATCGAAGATAGTTGAAAATTTCCATGTATACTCACTCTTGCAGACTCCAACCGAATGACAGCCTAGCTCATTACAAAATTATGTTCCAAAATGGATCTATCCTCAGCTGTGAAGCCATATGATTGACAAAAAATTCACAATTCACGAAAAGTGTAACTTCTTTAAAAGTATTAAATAAATGTGCTTGCGGCAAAATGAGAAAGCAAAGTTTAATAACATAAAAAAAAAGGTTTACTTTCCAATAAGTTTACAAAGAAATTTAATTTTTAAAAAAGTTCAACTTCTTACAAAAATTTATTTTCTATGAAAACCTTTAACTCTCAAAAATGGTGATTTAAATTCAAGGAACAAAGTTTATTTCAAGTAATTAGAAGAGAAATTTCACTAGAACCTCGTATTAACACTATTGTTCATTGTGCTTGCAGTGTGGTTATTTAAGCATTCTTATTCACCCCTCCTTGTCATGTGAGGATGATCAAACTCATTTCTCTTTGTAATGCATATCAAGTATCGATTATTTCCAAAAGATTATGCAATCCTGAGAAGATCAAATTTTATTTTATTATAATTCTAACACGCCATCTCTCTCATACAATAGCTCTTTAAGCTTGAAACATGGATATAATACAAGCTCACTATACCTAATGCCACGATTTGGTTAAACGAGTCGATACAGTAGGAATTAAACCATTGTTCTTTTGAATTCTAATACTCTGTTAGGTGTCCATTATTCACAAAAGCTCAAGTTGTTAGAAAAAAACCTCAAGAATAATTTTATTATAACTCTAACAAGGCAAAACTCCATAAATCTGATGGAAATGAAAATGGAATCTATATCACAAACTAGTAGCATCTGTTAAGGCTTATCAACAAGGCAGACAACTAACTGCTGTTATACATTAGTCTACTTACAATGAGAGTGAACTACACGGGCACCTTACTTGAATGATCCCACTCGCACTCTCTCCTAGCAGGAAGAAAGAACCACAGAGCATGTTGAATAGACGAACCCAAAAATTTTACGAATAAGGCTAAGGACACCATCACCCCCAGGGCAATCCATGCATTTATCACTTTCAAATTTCAACAAAAGAAATATCTAAATTCATCAACAAAGGTGCATGTTAACCAGGAGAAGAAATGGAGGAAGCCATGAAAGTGCATTTAAACATAAGAAGCTTTCTTTTCCATCTTGGTTTGGAAAAGACAAGATGGAAATCATCATTAGATGTGTGGGATAGATTTTGCTCGAATGAATTGTTTTAGAACGGCCTTCTCTTCATCAATTCGCCGCTTCTCCTCTGGGTCTTTGGGTTTGACCTTCCTCTTCTCTTCCAATATCCACTTGAACAGTTCACGCTGTTGATGCTCTGGAATTGGTTCCTGAATCTCAGGCTTTGTTACCGGTGGCAACACAGGAGTCTTACTGACGTGAGCCGTAGTTTCTTTGGTCGATGCAGTTGTATCCGGTTCCTCTTCCACACCATTATCTTTCTTCTTTGTCCTCATAAACAAATAAGCTACGGAGTTCAAACCACTGTAAGTCCAATATCAAACAACTAGAACAGGAAAAGTCAATTCATAAGAGTACAATCGAACAAGACATTTTCTTCAGTCTCTAGTAAACTGGGGTTGGGAACAGAAGACAAAGTATGAATAACCTCAACAGCATGATAAACAACAATAAACTAGCGCAGTAAACTTAATCAAGGCCATCTTCTCTCGAGTGAATCAGTGTGACAGCTCCTTTCACGTATATTCCACTTTAATGTATACTTGGTTCGGAAAGCAGAAGGAATGTCAGCTTAAACTAGATTTCAGTTGTGATCTGAGTATGTCACATAACTTTGTATATGAAATATGAGCTTGATTATTTCTTTTCCGTTGCATAATAATCCAATGAATCAACATAACAAAAGGATGCATTTTAAAATAGTAGAAAAATCCAGAAAAGCTTCGATTGCATTAATGCAACCTAAAAGTCACAGTGATTATGAACATACAGACTTAATTTTTTTAATAAATGCCACTAGCAATCCCAACAAACTCATCTCAAGAGAAAAAGAACTGAACATGTTTCATGCATAAGGTAGCCTCTATCTTGGACAATTCTGCTTTGGCATTTTATTAATAAATTAATAAATAAATCATTAGACATACTATCAAAGATCCTGTTCCTACTCTAGGGATTTCTTCATTTGTTAATCACATTCACAAGTGCAATACTTTTAGAAACTAGTTCTCTCATTGTTCCCACCCTCATTCTCAAAATTCGATGCTGTGCCTGTCAAGCCATGTAAATTCAGTGGTATAAAAATTGTTCCTTGCACACAAGGTTTCGCTTAAAAAAATCAGAAATAACAGTAAAATGCAATGCAATTCTATACATAAAAAGATATTCAATAATTCAAAACGAAGAATAGAAAATATCAAAGCTCAACTGCAGATTAGCAATAAATCAAGTTTATGCTATTTAGTTGATGTTATTATTATTATATGGGTTGATATTCCCCAATAAGGAAAAAAGAGAACTGGAGAGCAAAGCAGCCAGTTATGAAAACAAGTCAAATGCAGCTCAATCGGTATCACCAATCCTTAGGCTTCCATGACACTTAAACATCATCTTTATTATTAAATATTGAATCAACCCATGAAAAATGCAACTCAATGACGTATCATCCGAACTTATAATCCCTATCAATTAATCTGTTATAAGTTGGAAAACAGTTACAAATCAGCGCAACCAATATCATAAAGTCAATAGCATATGAGAGAAGCAGAACGCAAGTGCTAATTGATCGCAAATGGCAGGTCAGTAATACCTCACTCGACTTGTTAGTTTAGGCTCCCACATTTCTAAGCAAGTGGAATCATAAGTTTATAGTTTCGCTACCCCATGATTTCAAGGACAAATAATTAGGTTTTTATTCCTCATAACAAATAACTAAAGCAAGGAAGGTTCTCAGAAAAATTTAGGATTATCTAGAGAAAAGAAACTACTAATCCCGTGTAGCAAAATCCTAGCAACATAGTTTATTCAAAATACTATTATTAAGAAGCACGGGATTGAGAAACCACTCGACAGCAAGAAATCTTAGAACCCATTACCCTAAAACATGTAATCCTAAAACCCAGTCAATAAATTTCCCAAAATGAACGACAAACAAAATAGCGACTTGAAAGATAAATTTTTCTCGTTGTTGAGCAATTGGATGAAGAAAATAACCTCCAACAGCAAGATTTACAGCCAAAAGCATCGGCCAAACAAATTTAAAGCGCCGAGCAAACGGCTCCTTGGGTGGCGGCGGCGGCGGCGGTGGCGTAGCAGTAGAAGTCGAGTGAGACCCCATCCCGGCCGAGGTACTCGACGACGAAGGCTTCGACAACTTGGCTTTCTTCAATTGTTCTGTTTTCAAATAATAAAGTAAAATCAATCAGATTCCAAACCCCCAAAGACAGCAACTAGAAATCCACAAAGTTACTCAAAAATTGATCCAAAAGATATTGGAAATAAAATATCATTATCCTCAGATCAATTCGGAGAAAAAGAAAGTCGAAACCTTTACGGGGCTTGTTGGTGTAGAGCGTTGGACCATCACCTTCTGCCATTTTGTGTTACCGGCTTCCCTCATGCACCAGTGCTCTCTTACTGTTAATTCGCAGGCAGTCGCCAGAAAATGTGTCTTGCCGCGCATGTACATCAACGCTTTGTCCCCCCCCCTTTTTTTGGTCATTTAATTCATTTATTTTTGCTTAAAATTGACATTTTATGGAGAATTGAGATTGATTCGTTAAACTTATCGACACCTCCTAATTTTATTTATTTATTTTACTGAGTCAACAACCCTGCGAAAATCAGCATGCAAAAATGTGAATTTTATTGAAATTTTTAAATTCAAAAGATGGCTCAAAAGAAGGGAAGGAGAAATACATAGTTAACTTCAAATAGGCAGTGGATTAGGGGTGGAATTAATCATGAGTTTCATTGAATATTTGATTTAATTTATTTATTTAACTAAACAAATCAAACTTAAATTAATATATTAATTTATTTATTAAACAAACCTAATTTATTTAAGTTTGGTTTATTAATTTATTGAGTCAATTTATTTAATTAATATATTACTCTAATTTAGTATACTTTATTATTACTATTATTTTATCATTATACCTTCTTTTTTTAATTCAATTATTAATATTCTCAAATTTTAAAATTTGTGAGTAATGAATTTATATTATATATTTAATCTTTTTATAGATATGATTATAATTTATTTTGTTAAATTATTAAGACTTCTATAAAAATAAAGATAGTTTTATTTAATATCTTATTTATTTAATAAAATTATTATTCTTTGCTATTAAAAAATTTATTTATGACATATATATTTAAGTTCATAAATTTATTAATAATTTATTTAAATGTTAATAATTAGCTCTAAATAGGCTAACAAATTAACCAAACTTCTTAAATTTTATAAATAGAAAAAAATCAAGCTTGGTACCGTTTGTTACAATTTATTACAATGCAATACTCTAAGCGCACTTTCTTTCATATAAGTGTCATCGCAAATAGCAATTTACCTACTATGCCTATAAGACAAATGATACACTTGAAGCACGTTTCAGGAAGAACAAAAGCTTCGAAATAGAAACCAATAAATCGCATTCCATAAACCCGCAGTTCCAATGAATCAACTAGACAAATTGAATGAAAACACTATAGTAATCACCAAAAAAATTACAATAGATGAACTCAATCAACATTGTACCATCAAAAATTAGCATTTTCAACCTTTAGCAACTTTTAACTAGTTTGAAACAGTAACTTCCAACAAATCGACACATCAAAATGAGTCGTTAATAGATAAACCCTACATCCTCTAAAATGATTTGTGTATAGGGATTATGTTGGCATTAACCTGACGGAAAATGCTATTGTTTACACGTGCACGTGTGTGTGTATATATAGTATGTATGTTTAAATGAAACCTTAGGAGTTATAATGATGAACATTCATCTCATTATTTTTTTGCATATTACTGTCACTAATCACACATAATAATTGCTTGCACAACTAATTGAGACATTATTATCGTTAATCTTCATAGTTGCTATTTATATAACAAATAAAAACATGGAAGCATACATATTCTTTTATTTTTTGACATCTTGTTCACATGGAAGTAAATAAAAACATCTTACTTTTCCTATACCAAATAGAAATATGCAATCTAACACGTTTTTTATGGATATCAAACTTTAATTTTATCTTTGTCACTTTATTTCAATCCAAACTTCAAAATGGAATTCATAATAATATGTTATTTTAGTCATGTTATTATTTGTATGACAAAGAGAAATATGAAAGCATTGCATGATGAAAATATGCATATTTTGTATTCTTTAGTATCATATTACTATTTGCATATCAAACAATAACACATAAGAAATTGTGCAATACTAGTGTTATATTAACTGATATGTTATTTTTTTTTAATATTACTATTTAGTCTGAAAATAGTAACATGTAGTTTTATGGCACTTTAATTATTTATCATGCTTGATTTATCTATTTATATTATTTTTTTATTGATGTTATTGATTCTAAACAAAACAATAACATGTCAGTACAATAAAATAATATATTACTGTTTGTTATGAAAACAGTAACACATTATTTTTTTAACGATTTTGTTGTTAATCATGTTTGAATTTTTCTATTTTTGATTAATGTTACTATTTTCAAACAAAATAGTAACATATCACTATAAGAAAATAACATGTTACTATTTGTTATGAAAATAATAATATATTATTTTTTTATCGATCTTGTTATTAATCATGCTTGATTTGTCTATTTACTTCTAATTTTTAATTGATATTACTATTTCTAAATAAAATAATAATATGTCACTACAAGAAAATAATATATTACTGTTTGTTATGAAAACAGTAACACATTATTTTTTTAATAGTTTTATTATTAATTATGCTTGATTTTTCAATTTATTTTCAATTTTTGGTTAATATTATTGTCTTCAGATAAAATAGTAACATGCCACTACAAGAAAACAATATGTTATTATTTGTTATGAAAATAGTAACACATTATTTTTTTAACTATTTCGTTGTTAATCATGCTTGATTTGTTAATTTATATTTAGTTTTTATCTCATGTTACTATTTCTAGATAAAACAAAAACATGAAAAATAGTAATATCAATTTTTGGCCGATGTAAATCTCTTACACGAAATAGTGACGTCACATTGTCCTATTTTCAGTCTAATTTATATCGAATCTAACTAAGGCACTTTTCTTTATCCCTGAACATAAAGGCGGACAAAAATTCAAACAAGCAAAAGAACTTGAAAAAGCAGCTACAAGATTCTAGCAATACAAATCAAATCTACTAGCATGTATAAGACAGATTGATAATCTTCAATTCAATGAGAGCTATAAAAAGGTGCTGCAACAAAACTCTTTCTGGTTTCTTATCAATGCCATAATGACAAAGAAGCTTGATCATAGTATGTGTTGAAAAAGTGAATAAGAAATACAAGCAGTAATTGTCACCTTTTCAATGAAATACAACAAATTCATAATTGAAGACGAACATCTGAGCATTACACCTACATCGGTAAAGCTTATTTTTTGAATAAGAGAAAGAGACCGTCTTATTAACACTAATACTTGGCAAGAGGCCACAATTGGAATTAGACACCAAATGATTCTGTGGCCAAGGACACCTTACAAAACTCACAATATTCAATGCATTCCAACGGACAATAGGAGGAACATTAGAAATCGATGTTCAAGATATCTCACACCTTATGACACTAATGTTGCTAGTGATCTTGTTTATACCAAATAAGCTCAAACATTGGTTTGGTCCTAGCCTTAAATATGTCAAGGATATTGATAACATAGTAAAATATTGGTGGTTTAGACACATATAAGCAACTAATGAGTTTTATTACAAAGGACAGCCCACCAAATGTCACTGATTATGTCATGCTATTGCTAGTAAGTTACCATTACCAAACTTGTATTGCTTCATGTCATTTTCTTTGATATTGTTTTCATTTATTTTTATTCATTTTCTTGCATGTTTTTAATAGTTATGTTTTTTAGTGATTACATTTTTTGACAGTTTGGTTGTCAGTATCATTTGATTTATCGATTTATTTTGAATTTTCAGTTAGTGTTACTGTCTAAATACCAAATAGCAACATGTTATTGTCTGCAAACATTAACATGTTATTCTTTGATAGTTTTGTTGATAATTAATATATTTTTGTCTCATTATTTCATCTTTTTATTGTTAATAATATTTGATTTGTCTATTTATTTTGAATTTTTAGTTCATATTACTGTCTGCATACTAAATAGCAATATGTTACTGTTTATTTTACAAATAATAACATATTTTTAGTAGTTTTATCGTTAATGACACTTAATTTATCTATTTATTTTAAATTTTTTGTTTATGTTATTATCTGGAGAATTGAGAGTTAAGAGTTCAAACTTCTGAACTATCTGTGTATGCTCTATGGTTGCAGCTTTGACTGATCTTCCATATCAAAAGCAATTAGTTCTCTGTATAATTGAGTGCTTAAACACGAGTGTACTTTCAGGACAAAGAGTATAGTGCCCTTGAGAATTTTGCTTTAAGGTGAGCGTGTGTGTGTCTCGAGCTGTCTGTTCATTTTCTGAAAACACTACCCCCATCTTCCTTTTAGAAGCTCATCTATCACCATGTCCCATTGGTTTACTCATTCAAACTCCTCCTCTTTAATATCTTCTACCCCTTTTAGACCTTCAACTTCTTCATCTGACTACTTTCTTCTTTCAGAAACTTCTTCATTTAGATAGTCTACTACTAAAAAATTAGACTATCTACATGAAGCCTCTTATCTTTTTGAAGATAGTAAGATCCCTATCTCACAACATCCTCTTATAAATC
Organism: Sindora glabra; assembly: GCA_020226215.1. Lineage (NCBI taxonomy): Eukaryota > Viridiplantae > Streptophyta > Magnoliopsida > Fabales > Fabaceae > Sindora > Sindora glabra. The sequence goes on along the minus strand of CM035235.1, from coordinate 65,328,126 downwards.
CTTATAGAGTTTTTGAGAAGCATCAACAAACCACCCTAACTAAAATCATAAAACCTCTTTGTAAACTAAAACAACACCACATCAAAGAATACATTCAAGCCTCTTTCTTTGATCAACATCTAGTCCAAGCTACTGGCGCTGAACAAACCTTTTCTATCCCTTTTCCAAAAGAACTCATCCCTCGATGGCGTCAAGAAGGATTTACCTATATCCATTTTGGTGCTATTAGGGTTGCCTTAAGCTTCATGGAAGAAAAGGATTGCTAATAGTCTCTCATACAGCAATTTTAGATACCAGATGTGACAGTACCAGCAAGCTTACTTAGCAACAATCCAATCCACACTTAATGCTGAAACTATTTTTGTCACCATTTTCCTAAACTTTAATATGCCCCTTAAAGACCTAACTCATCCCAATTTTTTGAAAGTTCAAATTCAAATTACTAGCTATCCAATGATTCATGAAGCTTATGCTGCCACCCTTCATACCTAATTTACTTACTATTTTCATACCCATTCCATTGATCTTGCTTATCCAAAAGAAACCAAGAGTTCTCTATACATAACCATCGACCCAAACCAAGATCCTACGTGTTACTTTGTCCTAAATAAGTCACTAGAGGTGAACTTCTTTCCCTTCTTCCTGAAAAGTGGATAACCCACTATAAAAAAATCTCAGACTCCCCTCCAAATTGTAAAACCATCCTTCCAAACTATAGATGACGGATCTATTGAAATAGTCTTCCCTAAACAATTTGTGATACAGGCAAACTGAATAACTCAACAAATACCACCAGCCATGATGCTTTCTGATGGCTTAAAGGTTCCAATCTTTGCCTTTGATGCTAAAGGATAACCAATCTATGAACCTACTACAAGGAAATGGTCATAAGTGGTATGATCCTATTGCCTGTACATGTGAAGACTACTTAACCTAGAGCGATGATGAAGAGGACCGCCCTAGTTCTAAAAGGAAGCGCAAAAAGAAAACTTCCCAACAGCTATTGGAAAAAGCCTATGAAAAAGGAAATCCCTCTATAAGACTTCTTGACGAAACCATCTAGCAAATTTGAATACTATGTAAAATATTCTACTCCCAAGAATGAATCTATCGTTCCTATTTGTATGATGTATGGAGATGATGGATGGAATCTAGAAAAAGATTTTCCTCTATTACAAGTTTATCTCTAAAGAAACACAAACTTGTAATGACTAAAAAATTAAGAGCAGAATGACATAATATTCGGATAGATCTCAAAAGCCAGAAGCCACAGCTGTTGAGCAAACATTGAATTGGCAGTCTGAAAATGCTATCTCGTAAAATAAGTTGCTATGCCAAATTGCAAATAATTAACAAGAACTTGTAAAAAGAATTGATAAGCAATAATCTTCGACAGCAGTGCTGATTCAAAGATTAGAAGCTAGAATCCAATCTCTCTATCAGGAATTGATGAATCTTGTATCTACATGATAGTTTTTTGCCATATCCTAAAAGGAGACTGAGATCAAAATCCTGAAAGACCAACTAAATTCCCTGCTTACCCCTCATTATTCTCCCTTACAACCTTTGAGATCGAGTTTACCTCCTATACCTCATCCTTTAACCATGACCAAAAGCCCATATAACTTAGTTGCCTTTTTGCCACTAGAATTACTAAATATGAAACCTCTATCACCTCCTAAAAAGCCTCAAAAACCACTAACGGATCCAAAACAAAACCAATAAATTGCAGTCCTTGAGGATAATCATTTAGTCAAATTTCTCAATGAAATGACCAAAGATTATTTTTCTTCAAATGATGAACTACCTTCCTCACAACCATTGCCCATTCTAATGGCAAGAGGTTCTAGTGAAGAAAATTCAGGTGTTTATGATCACCAGGATGAGGAAGAAATGGAAGGTGAGAATTTCTCTTCCACTAAAGACGTATTTCTTGATTCAATCAAAGGATTTACTATTGATGATGTTCTTTCTACTCAATGTAGAGATAAATTCTTAGAATTCCATTCTTGGATGACTGTTATTTAATTGGAGCAAAAATGTTCTCATAACTAGCTCTTTCGAGCATTTGCTTAAAAAATGCAAGGCAAAATGAAAGACTACTGGATAAATCTTAGTGAATATCGACAAATGATTTATTTTAACTCTAATAACATTGATGAATTTCTTAGTTGATTACATCAAGAATTCTTAAGAGCTACACTTGATTTTGAAGCCCAGGAAAGAAAAGAATTTATACAGATGAGATATGTCTTTTTTAACAGAAAACATCTACAACAACACTTTGACGCGATGTCAAAAAAATATTATTAGATCCATGGTATTGATGAAGTCAGCCTTAAATATGTTTTCCTTCAATCATTCCCTGAGCCACTAGGAAAACAAGTTAAGGTTGTCCTAAAAAATCAAGGTCTTAGTATGCCAAATGCCTCCTTAGGAAGTTTGTATCAAGCTATAGTTGCAGTCCTTGATCGTCTCTATGAACAGCGAACCTTCTTCAAGCAGTTTAATCGCTTGAAGTTAGGACCGGCATGTGGCGAACCAGATCTTATAACAAGCCATGAATCCTTCAAAAAATGAAGATTTAAAAAATCCAGCATGAAAAGCCTAAAGCCCGATTCTTTCAAAGAAAAAAGAATAGAGGAAAGAGAAATGATGATCGTCACTTCATTTGTAAGAAAAAGGGTCATTTTGCTAAACAATACCCTCACAGGACATCTCAACAAGCTATCATTGACCAATATTGCAATGATGAAGATGATCTTGAATCCCTCTATGAAGAAGAGGAAAAGCTTACTCCAGACACCATCTTTTGTATTCGAAAAGATTCTAGTAATATTGAATCAGAGGATGAAACCCTCTCTGATCCTAAACCAGATTCTTACCAAATGATGTAACTCCAAGACACCTTCTTGATTGAAGAACAGCTTACAGTCCCTTTGGTAAAAGCATCCATACTCATAAATAAATTTGACCAACTAATCAAAATAATTACTTTTCTTGACACAGGAGCAGCCTGCTCAATGATAAATCCTGATATCCTACCTTCTTTCCATTAAACAAAGACTTATCTAGAGTTCAGAACAGCCAATGGAGAATTGATGACAATTACAAAAATCTCCAAAATCGTCCGCTTAAAACTTTCTCTAGGTTATGAAACCAAACACAAATTTTATAGTACATTTGGACCTGGACAAGATGTTCTCAGTAGGATTTGATATTATTAGCAAATTTCCAAAAGAAAATATTGAGATTGAATTAGGAGGACTTCATTGGAAAAATCATTTATAATAATGGACGATAATTTCTAATCTCTATCTATGTACGATTGATTTCTCCACTCTCTCTAAAAAAATCATCCATCAATCCTGCGTTGATAGCCATGCTAATTTCCTACTTAAATGTTCAAAACCATTATGGTTCAATAAAGAGTTTTTCATCTCTCTTCCATTCAAGAAAAGTGAAGACATCAATCTAATAAAAGAAACTCATTTTGGGATGCACCCTGATCATCAAAAATTGGTTGAAGAAGAACTATTTTAGCTTAAACAGCAAGGGATAGTTGAAGAAACCAAATCCCCTTGGGCATGTCAAGCTTTTTATGTCAACAAAAGATCTGAGCCAGTACGAGAAAAGCTAAGGCTTGTCATTGATTACAAGTCGCTTAATTTCTTTCTTGCAGATATTAAGTTTGCTTTCCCAAGAAGAGAAGTCTTACTTCAAAAAGTTCCTAAGGCTAAGATCTTTTTTAAGTTTGATCTCAAAGTCGGATTTTGTAACTTGAAATTCATCCGGATGAAAGATTCAAAATAACATTTTGCATCCCCAATTTCCATTACTAATGGACAATAATGCCATTTAGGTTAAAGCATGCTCCCTCAGAATTCTAAAAGGCCATGACAAAAATCTTTGAACTAATTCTCCACAATGTCTTTGTCTACATTAACGATATTTTTCTATTCTCCACTAACCCTGATGACTATCTAGCTCTTCTACAATAATTCCATGACCTTGCCAAAAGATATGGAATTATCCTATCTCAGAAAAAAGTGGTTATAGCTCAATTCATAAAAAATGATCAAATATGCCTTTAGCCTCATATCGCTGCCAAAATTTAAGAATTTCTTAATGGGCCATATACAACCAAGCAACTTCAACAGTTTTTGGGTTTGGTTAATTATATGAAAAATTTCATTCCCAACATAACCTAATACAAATCCACCTTAGCCCAATTACTCCAAAAGAATCCTCTAGTGTGGTCAACCTATCATACTGATGCAATCAACAAGCTAAAAGAATTGTCTGCCAAACTACTTCTTCTTCAAATCCCTACTGCTGATGGTAAAAGGATTCTCTAGACAGACGCCAGCCATCATTACTGGGAGCTGTCTTGCTTGATGAAGGCAAAAATTATGCTATCTATGGATATCAAAGTGAAAATTTCAAAAAAGTTGAGATCCATTACCATTACACCTTTAAAGAAATTCTAGCAGGAAAAAAGGCTATTGAAAAATTCCAATTTCATCTGGTGGGATGACATTTCTTAATAGAAATGGACATGTCTACTTTCCCTGTAATGCTAAAATAAAAGAAAACATTGGTGCCACAATCACAGTTAATTAGGTGGAAAAACTGGTTTGAGCAATGGAAGTTCAATGTTAAACATGTCAAAGGAAAAAGAAACTTCCTTGCCGATTTTCTTTCTAGACTTACAGAGTTCAATCTAGACTCTCCGTACCATGTTTTACTAATCTTCATGATCACTGGAGAATCTTCCTCTAACCTACCTCTATCATACTATAACCTACTACTTTACCTCAAGGAAGATATTCTCCAGCAGTGGTTTGAAAAATAAATCATGCCCTGCAGTGCTATCTATATAAAAAATCATAGTCAATCAAGTTCCATATTATTAACCTTGATTATCCTTATTTTACTATTTTCAACCTCACATACCCTCCACGTCAACCAAGTAAATATGGATATGCTCTCATGAAAATGATGATCAGGAATTATACTATTAGGTGTTATACTGATAAAAATGTCACCTTAGCACTGCTCAATCTTAGCATCATTGGAACCCTGTCATAGACTTCTTATTTGTTAATGTGGCTCTCTTTCTTTAAACCTCTCCAGCAATGGATTGACTATTTCATCCAACTCCCTAAACAATATGTCCTTATTACATTCCATTCTTACTGGTTCCTTACTAAAGAAATCCAAAAAAATCACAGTAATCACCTTGTTTCATGAAGAGTTCCACCATCAGTATAGGTCCCATTATTCTTATCATATTCTAGCCTATCCATTCATATTTTATGACTTATGGCTAGAAATACATGCCATACTCTGTTAAATGAATAATATTGATCCTAACAGATTTTCAACAAGATGTCTAGCACATTGACAAGTGGCGTGACTAGCATAATAATCTCTTTCCCATTTACTGCCAAGAGCTCTATGATCTACCCTTCCAACCGTGGCAAAATCAAGACTCTGACATCGGATAGCGACAATGAATTATGGCATATTGAAAGAGATTCCTCTGAAAACCCATCCAGCCTATAAAATCCAAAAGAAAAATACTTTAAAATTACTTTGTACTATTTGCTTTATTTACTTTAATTTGCTTTTGCTTTAGTTTATCGGAGCTTTGTATTTATTTTAGTCTGCTTTTGCTTTGTCAGAGCTTTGTATTTACTTTAATCTGCTTTTATTTTAGTTTGTTGGACAAGAATCTGCTTTGTACTATTTACTTTAATTTGTCTGTATTTCCAAAAGGATTGCTATAAATAACAATCAAACCTGCTTAGACAAGGCAGGAGTTTCCAGAGTAAAAAATAATTCTCTGACTTTACTTTAGTGCTTTAATCTTTCATCAATCTTTCATCTGTAAGTTTTTAGTTCATATTACTATCTGGATATTAAACAATAATATGTTACTATTTACTCTGCAAATAATAACATATTTTTTTGGTAATTTTGTTATTAATGACATCAAAAAGGCTTTTTTTTATTCAATCTTTAAATGAAACTTGTATTGAAAGTGGATTTGATGATGTGTACATTATATTATCGATAGTATTGGCTATGTGAGACAATGAATGTGTAAGGTACCAAAGTATTTCAAATGGGACCTAAAGCTCCTCACATACCAATTGAAACATAAAATGGTCAACTAACTTTAGGTAACCTTCGGAACTCATCGTTTCCTTTACCTATGTTACTATTATGCTGTTACTTAATAATTCTCTTCATGTTACTATTTCTTATTAAAATAGAAATATGTCAACTAATTACATTAATGAACAACCACTCTTACATTTCACGTTGTAAACAAAGAAATGCAACCAATAAAAGAAGAAATAAACCTCCTTTACAACCATTACACATAAACAATACATGAACTATAACTAATTGAATATTATAAACAAATAAAAGCATAGATCACACCCTCTCAATCAAAAGAATCTGAAACTGATGACGATATAAGAATGGGACAATACATAATGCAACCCAACAAAATAACACTAAACTAATTCGTAAATATTGCAGTGTCCCAAAAAGAACATCAAGAACAAGACAACAACGAAGTACAATAGCTTGAAAGATCAGCTTCTCAATGCAAACAACAAAATAAATGAACTAACTGATAAATTGAAGACTCTAATAAGGAGACTTTAGAGGTCAGAGCAATAATTACAACAAAATAAAGAAACCATTAGAAACCTTACATAGCAAAACTACACAACTCCAAACATAATTATCTGATATAATAAAGTAGATAAAAAATTTCAAAATGATTATCGAAACCTTGGAGAATCAAAATGTTAGTCTTGATAACAAAAAAAAAACCTAACTGTACAGCTTATAAAAATGACTATGCAAGGTGGTTGGACAACAAAAAATAGACACCATAGAAGATGAAAAACAAAGTCAAACTGAACATATTCAAAGGTCAATGATCAAAGACACTAAAGCAAAAAAAAAAAAGGCAAAACATGACACGGACTACACTTACTCATGGTAACTTAAAAAACACATAAAATGATAACACACACAACAACAAACAACATCTACTGAGGAGATCACTGACAAGGGTAAAGAGACTCTTATATTCACCTTAGAGGAAATAGCAGTGGAAATTGCCAAATAGAAGGAAAGCAAAAAGCTAATTAATAGTACAAATTAGCCAGCCGCAAAATACTTCCCTCAAAATCTTAGGAAGAAACTAGTCCAAATAAAAAAAATGAGACATAATGTAAGTTATGTCTTATTTTTTTTCCTGATTCCTTTGATTAACTTAACATTATTATTTGGTGCCTCAACTAATTTCTAAACCACATCATCATTTGTAAGATTATTGTTTAGACATCTCCTTAGAAAAAATGTACATAACATTAGACAAGTTACTGGATGTGCTCATAGAAAAAGCAATAACAAATTAATGTATATATGCTTCTTTAAAATTTTACAACATTATTGTTTTGTCTTATTCCTTTTATAGTAATGTTACTGTTTCAAGTCAAAATAATAAAAAATAGTAACATTACTCGAAACAATAATATGGCAGCACTAAACATTTTCAAGCTCAAAAATATGATGTTACTATTTGGACTCCAAATAGTAACATTCAACTACTTGTGCTATTATTTATCATCATGTTACTGATATTTTTATACTCTTATTCTTCTTCTTCTTTTTAACTCTTATTTTGAGTTTAACTTTTTCTTAATCAATTTATCTGATTAAAACTAATCATTCAATTTCAGATCATAAATGGTCATGTGTCTATGCTCAGCATGATTGGCACATCCAGCAACAACAAATTTTTATATTTGATAACTTGTGTTGAATAAGATCTTAAATCTATTTCCCAAATGTGACATACAAAAAATATTTCAATACTGACTCACGTTCAAACTATATTAATAGTTTTATATGGTGAGCCCGCTTCCATTATACTAGGAAATGAGGACATACAAATTCAATCAAAAAATAGAGCAAGCAATGACTGCAAAAATTATTCTATTCTTAATAAACTCAGTGAGCCTCAAAGACTGCACCAATCCTAATCACTACAGACTCCTTGTGCTAAATAATGCAAAGTGTAAGTGACTTCAATATAACTCGATGAGGCCTAAAAAAGAGAGGTTGCAAATCCATACCTTCATGATGTCAAAATGATGGTGATTGATATTTATACTATAATCAAATACTAACTATTATTCTTAATTAATCTTATTGTTTAATCTAGAAACAATAACATGTTATTTTCTTGCAGTTTCATTGTTAATCATACTTGATTTTTCTACTTAATTAATTTTTTAATTGATATTACTATTTTTAAATCAAATAATAACATTTCAAATCAACAAAAATAACATGTTACTTTTTGGTATACAAATAGTAACATGTTGTTTACTGCGAGTAAATATCAAATGTGATGTTACTATCTAATGTGTAATTTTTAGTTGATGCTACTATCTCCTTTAAAAATAGTAGCACGTTGTTTTGTCGAGATTTCATTATTAATCATATTTTATTTTTCTATTTATTTTAATTTTTTCATTGATTTTACTATTTTCAGACCAAATAGTAACATGTTAGAACAAGAAAATAATATGTTACTGTTTGTTCTAAAAATACTAACATGTTATCTTTTTATCGATTTGATTATTAATAATGTTTGATTCCTATTTTTTTAATTTTCATTTGAATGTTACTGTTTCCAAACTAGATAATAACATATTCTTTTTTTACTTGATATCTTACATAATTTGTTAGTTTAACAACAGAAGGACTACTATGAGGACAAGAATGATGAAATCCTTCATAAAAACAAAATGGATATAGGAGTATGACTAACAACTATAAAGCCATCTTTTAATCTCATATCATATGAAAGATTGCCATAACAAGAATCTAGATTATAAGTAACACCTTATTTACTAATCTAAAATACCATAATTACATAGTACCAAACTAACTCATTCTATAAATTTATAATTTCAAGCAAAATTATAGAATTTTCACATGCAAACAAATAGAAGATATATACAATAATGAAGAATTTAAAAAATAATTTTTATTGAAATTTGTGAGGAAATTTAGGGCAAAATTAGTAAATAAATTTCTCAAGTATTTCAATCCTCCGAGTAAAAGATGATATATATATATATATATATATATATGTATGTATGTATGTATGTATGTATGTATGTATGTATGTATGTATGTAACATTTTCCTTATAAATCGAATTCAATTGTATGTAACATTCAATTACATATAACATCTTACATTCAATTGTATATAACATCTAATTATATGTAACATTCAATCGTGAATATTAGTAAAAATTTAGAATATTCTTCTTTTTAGTTTCTTTTAACATTTAGAATTTATTTACCCTATATTTATAACTTCTACCTTGACATTACTATTTTAAATTAAAATAGTAATATGCAAGTAATTATGTAATTTTTTGTTGATGTTAATAATAAAACTAATAAGAATTCAACATATTTTTCTTTCCAATTTTTTTTAACATTCACAATTCATTGACCCTATCTTTACAACTTTTACCTTAATGTTACTATTTTCAATCAAAATAGTAACATGCAAGCAATTGTATAATTTTTTTTATTAATGTTACTACTAAAACTAACTAAAGAGAAATATGTCAATAACTAATGCTAACTAATTAGTTGTGTTACTGTATTATAATAATGTTACTATTTCTTTTTAAATGAGAAAAAAATTATAAAGAATACAATTGTGACACACAAAAAACTATATTTAAGTTAGTTTCTTATAACTTTTCTTATTGTGATATCCTAATTTGTCATATCTTGCACACCTAATTTTTTTAACGCACTTACCCCTTGACCGTAATCTTCATCTTCTTAGGTCTACTTGCTTATCTTTTTTAAATCAAAGGTAAGATAAGGTATATGTTTCATCACTGACATTAATCTCTTGCCTTAGCATTGCAGGAATAAGGTATATAACTTGTTCATAAATTTTCCTATACGTGCTCATATGAAAATAATTCTCAACAATCTCATTTAAAGAAATCTCATATCTTCTTATAGCAGCAATTACATGAACACAAGGAAAGTTATCTAGTTACCACCGGTGACAGGTGCAACTGCGCTGACAAATATCTCCACATATAGTTGGAGCTACTAACACTTTAATAACAGTTTCTAATGACTTCTTAACAATCCAACCTCTACACTTCCTTAAGTATAATTTTAATCTCAATAACCAATCTAGACAAATAACATCATTCTAACACAATGATTCTGACTTCCGTTTAGCAAACCACTCCATTAGTTTTGAATGAATATTATTAACCATATTTATAATCGGTAATTTCCTCACATCACAAATCCAAAAATTATAAGATTCAGCTATATTTGATGTCATCTCACCATAACGACAACTATGGTTAAAAGTGTTTGACCAACATTTAGGTGCAAGTCCCGTAAGAAAATTCTAAGCAATTCGACCTCCTTCATGTTTGAAAACTTCCAAGTTTTCATTGAATGCACCTATTATTGGAGAATATGCACACATTGCAAATAGATAAACTATATGCTCCCTAAAAGAATTTAAAGATGTAGCACTACTAAATTTATCTCTTAAATTTTATTTTAAATAATGCAGACAAAAAAATTCTGAGCAATTCAACCTCCTTCATGTTTGAAAACTTCTAAGTTTTCACTGAATGCACCTATTATTGGGGAATATGCACATATTGCAAATAAATAAACTATATGCTCCCTAAAAGAATTTAAAAATGTAGCACCACTGAATTTATCTCTTAAATTTTATTTTAAATAATACAGACAAAAAAAGTGAGGTGTCGTTGAACAAACCTTTAACATGGCTTCTAGGAATCCTAGATTACAATCGGAAATAAAAGTCACCCCTTGATCTATATCAAGTACAGTGAGCAACTGTGAAAAAAAAACTAAAATCAATTTTCTTGATTTTTAGAATCAACCACAGCAAAAGTTAAAGGAAATAACCCTAAAATAGAACAATCACACCAAACAAAAACATAAGTCATTAAAATAAAAACACAATCCACTTCATAATCCATGTTACTATTTGCATGGAAACAATAATATCAACTAAAGAAAATACAATGAATACACAAATAAATTCTCATTAATAGCAAAACTCACAAAAAAAATAACGATACTACTTCCATATTACTATTTCATCTCCTAACAATAACATCAATCCAATAGCTAAATGAGTACATCTAATTATCAATCCAACTTATATAAACTTTGAATAAATAGCTAAATCAACTCTCAATAATAACAAAGCTATAAGAAAAAAATGTCAATTCTTACACGTTACTATTTACTTTTCAAATAGTAACATCAATAAAACTTAGAATAAAATGCGTAAATAAGAGGACCTTCTAGATGAAAACATCAATAAAATAAAGGAAAAATACAAGGCTTTCTAAGTTACTATTTCTAGACCAAATAGTAACAAGGGATACCATGTTACTGTTTGTCCTTCAACTAATAATATTAATCAAATAGGCTAATAACCCCTTCCATGTTATTAATTCTATGTTACTGTTTCATTTCCTAACAGTAACATCAATCCAGCAATCAAATGAGTACATCTAATTATCAATCCAGTAGATAAAAACTAACAATAAATAGCCAACTCAACTCTCATTAATAACAAAAATACTAAAAAAATAACACCAATGCTTCCATGTTACTATTTGGTCTTCATACAATAACTTTGATAAAACTCAAAATAAAATATCCTAATAAGGGGACATTCCACATAAAAATGCTAACAAAAGAAAGGGAAAAACACAAAGTCTTTTACGTTACTATTTCAAAACCATGTTACTATTTTGAGACCACATAATAACAAGGTATGTCATGTTATTATTTAGCCTCCAAACAGCAATACCAATCAAAGGACCCAAATAGAATCATTATTAATTGAAAAATAGTTAACAATAAACTCAAAATGAAAATAATTCACCTTAGTTGTTATCCTTATCGATAGCTAATAAGATAACACTTTAAACCTGAACTTAAAAAAGTACTATCAATAAACAAAAGAGGTTTACAAAACATGAATCCTTCAATGCAAGTATGAAATACAATAAGCATCCTTTTGAATCCCCTATTACTATCATCCACATCCACTACAATGCAACTATCAGAATTCACTTCATTTATAGTAAACATATACCAACTGATTTGTTTGAAGGAGTCATCAAAATCATTAAATACCATACCCCTTACTTTCTCTATTGCATGCCATCCCTTGTAATAAGGAATTGTCAATCCATAATTATTTTGAAAATAATTTACAACTTCACTAGTTGTTAATGATGAGGATCCCTTAATTGAATCCGTAAGCAATTCAGAAATCAATTTGGAACCCATTCTCCTTGAAGTTGAACTATTTAACACGACACCATAAGTGTGATAATTCACTAACTTCTTAATATAGAAAAAAGTGTTCACTTTGGACAATGAAGTGATAACAAACCACTCACAACCTTCCTTATGCTTCTTTGAGATACAACTGCCACCTTTATTTTTGTATTCCTAACATAATCAAATAAAAAACTTCTCTTAATCAAATAATTGTACAATGCATTCCTAAATTTAACAACACCACCAAAAAACATCTGACTAATATGGCTAACTGCACCTGACCATGAATTAGACAATAAAACTCTTTTACTGTTTGAAAAGTATAAACTTAAAACTAAAGCAGCATCACACTCTGTAACATCAAAAATAGTAACCTCTCTATCCGAAATAGAAACACCATCATATAGCAAATGTGATATGAAACTCAACCTAATATTAATACTTAAATTCAAATATTTTAAATTTAAAACCCAAACTAAGTCAATCATATTTTCTAGTTCTAACTTATTCCTCAGCAAACAAATAAGATGGCCGAAAAGAAAATATGATAGGGGAAAATCACCGATAAACAAATACTTAAAATTCTTATACATCATCTGAACTAACTCATCGTAATCTATACTAATGTTGATCTTCAATATCACAGTTTCAACCCCACAATTAAATACGAGCAATACACAATGTTGCATTGATAAAAAAAATCACAATTACCTAATAACAATGCAATAAGGAAAAATAGGCAATCAACATAAGCAATGACAATTGAAAAACGAAGGAGATCAATCAAAGATACACACAGAACAAGGGTCAAGTTCTAAAATAGACATATAAAAGTTTAAAACTAGACGCCAAAATAGAAATCTTCGCATA